>CM063506.1:103618568-103643568 GCA_032207245.1 Pardosa pseudoannulata
TAAATTTAATCATCGATTATTTTTTGTTGCACGATAATTTTCAGCCAAAAAACAAACTATATTTTTCATGCCTCATAAGGTACTTTACAATTCTGGAAAATTAAAAATTTTACTCATCCCATCATATTACGGGATATATGCTAGTTATATATATAAAGAGAAAAATAGACAGATTTTAAATGTTATATTTCAGAAGATTAGTTTTATAAATATACGACCTGTAATAACACTTTTAAAGTAAATTGATCCTTTTACTTTATTATCTTATCTAGGAGTGGAACAAGTTTTCAACATACTTTAAAATAGGGGATGGTAATTGACTTTCAGTATCCAAATCTGATTATTTTGGAACACACATGATAATCCATCAATATTATGCTTGGTATAAAGTAGGATTTATACTTTTTGTAGCGATAATCAGCTCGTTCTTCAGGCAAAGATCTACATGTTTATTTTTGTGAAGCTCTTTTTATCTTTTACGATTATGTATGGTTGTCTAACCAGAGATAGGTTTTTTTATATATATTCTTCTAACCACGGCGAACATAACTATTAAAAAACATCAAATTCTCCTTTCCACGAATATTGATAAGACTGATAGCTCCATAAATGGAATGTCTGTGATTCTTATTATTTAATTCCTAAAATTTTTGGTGTCAAAAATCGATCATTCACTGGCTAGGAATGACATTTCTTAGAAACTTCTTACCATTAAAATGATTTACGATACCTACATGAATATTTTAGAAGACCTGTTTAGCATAAAGTCAAGCCTAGCGACAAAGATATTGACATAAGCTTTCAAGCAAAAAAATAAAGAAGCTGCATATATTTCCTACAGGAAAGGAGGAGTAGCATGATAAAGCGTCTATCTTAAAAAGGTGAAAAAGTTATGTCTAAGACCCACACCTGACATAAGAATGTTCTGTTGGTGTATAACAGGATGAAGAAAAGAGATGTAATGGGCAAATCCGTAAAAAACGATATACAGATAGGAAAATTTATAGTGGTTAAAAGGTAACATCTGACATTTCTCCGAAGGAATCTGGAAAAAATAATAAATAAGATGCAAGTAGCTTCATTCGACTAGAGTTGTTTAATGTTTAAGGTATCTATCAAAGATAGTCTTATTTATACGAATTCTTAACTCGTTATACTTGAATATTATTTGAATTATTTTTCATAATCCCCTATATAATAATAGTCTAAGTTATCTCTCCGTCCGTCCTCTAATTTATGAAGCGGTTAGACCTGGAATGCATAGAGCATCCATGTTGGATTCTTGGATAAGCGAAATTCAAAGAAAGTCTTTAAAACATTCAAAATCCACCACCACCCCTTTTCGAGTGTGTAATGCCTTTATTTCAAGCCCTATTTTCCCCGGTTAAGAGCAGGTGATTAAATTCATCAATTTATCGCATAATAAAATAAAAGTTTTTTTCTAGCATTATGACGTCATTCCCTCTCATTTAACCATTTCTTGTTTTCAATTATTTAAATATCGTCTGCATTATTGTCATACGTTTTATCACTGAACTTGGATATTACGTAAATAATTTTCTTTTATACTTGGCTTAAATAATAGATCTGGTATAGGATTGAAGTATCTGTTAACCGGATTCATATTTATAAAGAACATTTTACACTTAAATACTGATTAAATTACGCTTTATAATGTATGTAACTAAATCATAGGTTAAAACTCTATTCTTGCGATCCTGATACTTAAAAATAAATATAGAAATATGCTGATTAATTCAATTCCTGCTATTAGTTCATACTCTTCCTATATATAAATGTTTATATATCTTGTTCGAATTTTCAATCTTAAATAAAATAATTTTTATTCATCCACTCAAGTTCAAATACACTATTTTAAACTTGTAGTGGATGACGTTTGATGTTAATACAGTTTTTTCAAATATTGATTCAATTATTAAATTTAATTAATTAATTGTAGTTTTATACGGGTGAAAAAAATTCCTTGGTTCCTTGCAATAATGAAGCATTACAAGAGATGGATAGAATGAGACATTATACACCACCATCAGCGTCATAAATTAGAAAATGAATAGCAACAAACAAAAATAATAGTCTAACAATATATATAGAAAAAAATGGAAAATTGCAAGGAAATTCGATTTTTATTTTGCCACTTAATGTTGTGATTCTGTCATGTGTATTTACATATTTATATTAATTGTAATTATTTAATAAAAAGTAACTAAAATATTTTTTATTGACCTAAATAGGAATTGACTTAAAATTTTTTTTAATATATTACTTGTTATATCATTTAGCTATCGTTTAGCAGCAAAAATAGACCTTAATACTCTCCAACCAACCAATTATACTGAGCCTCTTAACAAAAATGCGCTTTAAAAGTTAGTTTCAAGACGTCTGAATATTTCCAGACAACTTTTAACAGCAAAGGTGATCACAAGCATGTTAAATACAATAACTAGGTAATTTGTGTGCGAATCAGTTTATAAAGTTGTTGCGAAATTGAATAGTTTAGTGGTTACAAAGTACTGCGTCCCAAGATCCTAATCTTAGATGAGTTATTTTTACGGTTAATCTTTATGTTTATATTTCATGTTATTTCAAGGAAGAAATTCAATAAAATGGAATAATAGTAATATGTTTATGAATATCTGACTACATAAAATAAGATATTTTAAATCATCAGCTATATAATAGCTAAAATAGAAATACCCTTAAAAAGTTTTATGATAATTCTTATAGAAATATATTAAATGTTAATAATGTTAAACTTGCATATGTTCAAACGTTACAATGTAAACTCAGCATGTATCATCTGTAGTATCAACTATAGAGGAATGTGTTTCATATATAGATTTTTAGAAATGTATACCATATATTCCGAAGAAGTATAGACGGCAACTTAATAATAACACTACATCATAAATTTTGTATGAATGTAAGATCAAAAGTAGAAATATATGTACCAGTTCCATATAGAGATTATGAATACATAGTGTATACATTTTATGTAGCTTTTTACACACACACACACACACACACACACACATATATATATATATATATATATATATATATATATATACTACATGTATAAATGTAATATACTATATGTATGTAAATATTATCTATGTATTATATATCTGTAGCGTGTGTAATAAGCTTAATAGTATATATAGCAAACAGAAGTGCATTTTGCATTATATGCAGTACACACACGCACACACATATATATATGTGTGTGTGTGTCTATGTATGTCTACATATATATAAATATATATATATATAATATATATATATATATATATATATATATATATATTGTATATATATATATGTTTATATATATGTTATATATATATATATATATATAATATATATGTATATCTATATGTATATATTTACAACATAATACGTGTAATATTTATATATAATTACACATAAGTGTATGGATTAAATAAGCAGAGCAGGTAGCATATTCAGATTATTTGTAATTGTAGACTACTATGCATTCGGTACGTAGGTTAAGCTTATATGCACTTATATATACATCATACATATGCGTGTGCATATGCATGTTTAACAGAATCACAGGGGTATATACATAAACTCATACATATTTTACCCTTCATTTATCTCTTTTTCGATGATCAACATCTATCAGCTTCATTGCAAAGCTATTTTCTTTGTTGTCCATGGCACGATTTTTCCTGACTTCTGGCGGTATGTCTTCGCCACGTGGTTGGCGGTTTTGAAATTTTGATCTGTACCGGTGATAAGACATCAGAATTTGATTTACGAGTGCCAGTGGAGATCACAAGTCTGACACAAGTCGTGCTACCCTATGATATAGGGTATTGCTACTCACGCAAGTCTTTTGCAAATAAAAGGATTTACATAATCTATTCTGATTGGTTGGTTGCTGAACTTTGGGTGCGGATATAATAGAGATTACAGTGGTTAGGAAGTGAGGCTGAATAATGTCTGATCATTAAAAAGATTACTTAAAATTTCGAGACTTAAATTTCGAAATTCGGTTAAAAAAACTTAAAGCCTATGTAAAAGTAAAAAAGACTGTGTCATATATAATAATCTTTTTACCATAGTACTAGCCGTTTCTCGTCTATCCTTTGATGTGGATTATTAAGGTTCCGAAATGAAAATGGTATTTATTCCTAATTTTAATTTTTTTTTTATAATATATTAACTTGTTTATTATCTGAAAGATGTAAGACGTAAAACGTAAAGATGTAAACTGAAAGACGTAAGATATTGATCTCAGTTATCGAATAACATTCACTACAAACGGATATATATGTGTAGCATAATAAATATTGACCAGTGTGTATAATTACTTCAAAACCAAACTCATATTTGAAATTGGAATATATTAAATATTTAGAGGTCGAATAAGATTAAATAAATTAGTTATTACAATGGATGCAAAATGTTATGTGTTCTTTATATTTTTCAATATGTAATGTCAATTCATTTCTTACGTCATTTAAAACTTGATAAATGTAAATTAAGAAATTATTTTATTAATATTTATAGATTTATATTGATATAAATTATTTTGTTAATTTTATTGATATATCTCTAGTTTTCCTTTCTATAAAAACTAAAATAAAAAAATAATTTTTCGCATTGTTATACTTAAAATGATATTCTAGTCTGTCTAAAGAAGAACACTTCATTTTATTCTTATAAATTTAATTCTAAGAGCCTTAGAATACGTTTGAATGGCTGATAGGGCTACAAATTAACTATTAACCGTTATTGTGCAGTCTAGTGTCACAAATTTCAACCTTAAGCATTTTCCTCCTTCTAATTTAAAACTGCACACCCTTCTCTTCTTAGTATCTTCCTGCAGTCTGCTTTTAAGATCCCTTACCAAGCAGTAAACTTGTTAAAAGTAATTAAATTGAGCAACTGGAGATAATTTAATTAGCCCAAAATAAGTCCACAGCAGTTAAAAGTTAAACAAAAGAGACAGTGATTTCAGATGACAAGTCTTATTCGGCCCAAAAACTCTCAGTTAAAGTATGCAGTCCATCTGCACATTGGGACTGCGTAAAGAACTTAACAATGAACTGGACTAAGAGTCTGTGAAAGAGAAGTTCTTCGGTTTTTTCCTAAGTCTTGTCAGTTTTAGTAAATATGAAATGGGGACAAAAACGAAATATTAGTTCAAACCCCCTCCCCCCTAAAAAAAGAATTCCTTGAAGCAGCAAAAGTTTGGTATACAAATAGTCTCACTAGGATAGAAGAATCCAATTTTTTTCGAATCACTAATCATTTTGAAATCTTCTAAAGTTATCTAAAGTTATTAAAAATTTTCACAATGACCTTACATGTTCCATCAAATTCAGTTACTTTTAGTTTATCTATTACCCTTTCATATGCAACTATTTTTTATCCGATTTCAAAAAGAAGTATTTTTTACGTACCCAAAGCTCAGGAAGTAAATTTCAATAAAAGCAAAAACAGCTTTTTCTTTAAGAAGTACACACCTTGTTGATAGCTCAGAGGGAACTAAGTAAACTGTTAACATATGAAATTGACTGCGCAGTTATCTTTGTAAAAGAATGTCCATTTGTTCCATCTGAAGAGCTGAATGCCGGTCCATTTACTCAGTCCGGAAAACAGAATACTGATTCAAACTTCACAGTTTATCGTTCAGTTACGACGTTGCCCTGGAAAACTGTTCTATTTAACTAGTAGTATAAGGATTGCTTTATACTTATAATGAATTTTTACATTACAATAGTACAAATGATATGCCGAATGATGGCCGATTGGCTAGGGTGCTGGTTTTCGGTGTCGGAGTTCGTATGTTCGATCCCACAGTGGCATGGATGTTCGTAGCCGTTCTGAATCGGCTTTAAGCTGTAGGTCCAGGTCTCATTATCCCTCGCGTTGCAAAAAGAATACCATAGCACTCCAAACCAAACCAAAGTACAAATGGTATTTCAAACAAATAGTGGAAAAAAACAAAATAGCAAGAATTTCTTTTTTATTTATTATTTTTAAAAAATTTTGGCAAATCTGAAACATCAACTTTTCAAACATTTGCAACTGTTATCATGAGAGCATTCATATTTTAAGCATTAAGTCTAGTATAGAGGCATAGATGGTGTCACTAAAGATAAAAATTTGTTAAAAATTATTTGAAGCTGTTTTTAATTACTTAAGTTAAAAGCCCCGTATGAAATTCAGGTGAGTGATAGGGTTGATGTTTCCTTCAAGAAGAAGTAGTTTAAAATCATCATTAATATTGGCTCATTGAAGATGGTTAGAGAAAAAATTTATGATTATTTTTATGGACATTCTTTGCTTAAACATCCAACTTAGTTTGTTGACCCCTTCTTTCAAGTGAAAATTTTGTTTGTCTTTCCTTGACGTGGACCTATAAATACAAGAAAAGTTAGAAGTAGTGTAACCACATCTACCACATCAGATATTCACCGTACACACTTCTTTCTCTACCTACATAACTCCACAAAATCGATCACGAATTTACAGGGAAACAATATCCTGCTTCTATCACTCCCTAGCATCTACTTGGTTTTTGATACATTATTATATAAAGCGCTTCTGACAATGCAAATTTATATTTCCCCCCTCTCCTTCAGCGGTCATAGGGTTTTTAGACGGGATGAAAATCATTCCGGTTTCTTCACTCGGATCGTGATGACGCGATTGGCAATTTGGGTCTGTGCATGCAGAATGCATCGATGTAATCATTCACATAATCGATGCTAATCATTCTGAAATTCGAAGCTCTATATATTGTGGAGGGTTCACCTGACAATCATTTAGTGATTAATGGAATCTGGAGAAGAGATAACCAAGAAGCAAATTTTAAAAATCACCTAAAATTAATAATGTTATTCAAAGACAGAAGACGCATTTGGACTGATTTCACGTCTGTATGAAGAGCTATGAGACGTAGTTTCGTGCACTGAAATTTCATCAGTGAAATGCAAAGGTCATACAATGACTTTTATTTACATTGAAAATTCATTACGTGATATTTTTAAGGAACCACAAACTGTCTGCGTGAATAAAGAAGTGTCTAAAAATTCCCATTAAATCTTAAAGTCTCATAGATTTTAAAATTTCAAATCAGTTTATAATGAATCACATTTTTAAAACAGATATGGGCATTTTATGTATTCTATGTACATCTCCTGAATTATACACTATTTTCTTTATTTTGATTGCATAAAGAGAAGTCACAATTACCAATTGTTCATTCCTTTAAAATACCAAGGTAAGTTTCGTTTCTCAAAGTCACGGTTTTTGTTTTAGGAGAGCTCAAGTAGTCAGTATTTTCAAGCAGTAGTATTTTCATAAAAGTAATCAATGTAGAAATTATCTGATAACATATAATATATAATTAAATTACATATTTAATAACACCATCGTCTTTAGAAACATTTGAATTTTTATATTTAATACTAGCACACCAGCTGGAGCTATTTCACCTCCAAATCATACATATTGTTTCATAAAATACAGTAATGCCTATGTATTACTCTATTTTATGTGACATGAGCCGATGAGCAGCAAAGTTAACCACCATGACATTAAGCTTTTTTCTTTATATAAATATTTTGTTATAAACCGAAATCTTTCCAAATTACAATATTTCATTACTCGGTATGAAATTCTTCCCATTCATAAGTACACTTGTTCTGTATAAAATTAATTAATATGATAAATATATTTTAATATTTTTTTTAATTAAAATGAAGCTAAATGTTTTATCAGTTACAAACTATTTTTAAAAAGTCATTGTTGACGCACTTTAAATTCCTTTATACAAAATTAGAATTTTTAGAAAATTTCATAGAGAACTATTCATTTTTTTCTTACTGGTAGGAGTAAAAAATAGAGTTTTTAGAATAGCAATGTATCTTTTGAGTTGGAAAGACTTCATTATAACAACCTATATTTAATTAATTCTAAAATATTAAATAATGTTATTATCTATTTAGAGCAGAAGTGTTCCCAGGTCATTAACTCTTTAAAGGACACTAATATAAATTCTTTGGTATTTAATAAAATTAGTTCATAAATGGTATCTATGAACTTTATAAATGTAAATGCATATTTTATTATTATTATTATTTTTTTTTAGGGGGGGTGTTTACTTTGACCGGTGGTTAAAGTGCAAATCCCAGCCCCTTGTACGGAGTGAAAATACTTTTTTAGAGGTTTAATTATGCTGGGGGAATAATGATTATTATCATAAAAAGGGTGTAATAAAGAAAAACTAAACTTTTACAGTCGAACGGTGACCGAATGGTATAGCGCTGCTTTTAGGTACCGGAATTCGTGGGTTCAAATCCCACTGCAGGTATGGATGTTCCTAGCCATACGGAATCGGCTTTAAGCTGAAGGTCTTGGACTCATTAGCCCTCATGTTGCAAAACAGTTGACCTTCCAAAGCAGTTGACCGCTCCAAACCAACCACAATTTATAAGGTTTTTGTTTGGATAGATATTTTTAATTGGGGTTATAAGTCAAAAAATACTGCCCTTTGCGGGCAAAGTAAATTTAACCACCTGCATTTCAAATGAAAAAAAAGTCAAGTGTAGAGCTCTTGTATACTCTCTGTTGTGCGTATGAAATGCCATAAATCTAGAAGACCTAATAAATCCGTCATGTGTCTTTCAAAAGCAGAGAAAGAATTTAACAGGTGGTTTTGCTTCGAAACCACTAACCGTTAAAGGGTTAATAAAGCTCTATAATTATAAAACTTAGTTTCGTTTTACAAAGCAATACCATTTTTATAAAACAGGATACATATAAATCCAGGAAATTTGAAAGTTAGAAATTATTTTTCACATCAAAGAGAGGCCAATTACTTTTCTTATTCTGTAAACCTCCAATAAATATGAGTATAATATTTTTTTATTTTGCGGTATGATAAAAGCTATTTATTTTTTTAATTTTCAGTTTCTGAAGAATTTTTATTATTTTTTCATTTATTTATTTTTTATTTATTTATTTATTTATTTATTTATTTATTTATTGTAATTACAGTGTGAGAAACATTTAAAATTTTGGTTTAGATAACAGTATTTTATTTCTAATTGATTGGAAAATATTAGATTCTTATATGCATATTTCAGAAATTACCTAGAAAGGTCTTTTCTTTTAATTGATGTATACTTTTTGTTACTTAAATGAGTGTATATTTCAAATCACTGAACAACTTTTTTAAAGCTATAACATTTTAAAAGAAATTTTAGATAAGAAAATTATACAAAATGTAGCAGGCAATCGAAATTTATGATGAAACATCGAAAAGCTGTCATGACGGAGATTTAAGTCTAGATTTGGAGTACAAGGACTACTTTTTTGCAACACGAGGGTTAATCAGACCGGGACCTATAGTTTAAAGCCGATTCCGAACGGCTACGAACATCCATGCCACGGTTGGATTCGAACCCACAAACGCCGGAACCGCAGGCTAACACCATAACCAATCGGCCATAGTTCGATTTTAAGTCTCGAAAAATATATCTCCTTAAAGTAAAACAATCCGTGGTAAGTAATATATTCTTACAAATCTGTCTATAAATCGCAATCTAGAATGAAATTTTCAATGCGATTTTTTAACATGTTAAAAGTTAATTGCAAAAATTTGCTGTAAAACTATTTTTGATTTTTTGACTTTAAACCTCTAAGTTAAACTAGAGAGAAGCATTAAAAAAGTAAAATAATGTAAATATAATGCTGTGAACGCATGCACGAAATCCCTTTTTAAAATTCAAGCAAAGGATATTTCCTGCGGAGTTTCCAATGAAATATATGTCAAATATATGGACGTATTCTCAGTAACCTTCGGATTTCGGTGAATTTGGATAATTCAGGACGAAATTTCTTTACGTGTCACGGTTTCAGCGGGTAACAAAATGTAGATATTGCATGTGGAGAGAGAATTTACAGATCTACATTTCACCATCCTTGGTGATATAAATGGCACTTGCTAATTTACTTCAGAGTTAAAGTGAATCGGGATGCACGTAAATTAGGAAAGTGACGCTATATCGTCATAAAATCATGTTGCATGAAAATTGTAAGTTGTATAAGTTTATCGAAATGTATTATGTAAAGTTCGATGATTTAACTGAGAAATTAAAAAAAAAACTTATAGAAGCCAGAACTTCTTTCGGGATCTAATATCTAAAGTAAACATTTAAGTGAAAAGTCGTCAACTTGTAGTTTAAAGATTTTTGTACCCAAGTCAGAAAAAAAAAATTTCCAATCCTTAACATTATTACGTCGTTTCATAGTTGATCTCGGCAAAAGATAGCAGATTCACCTATATCAATGGTTCAACACTTTTCTTAATATGTATATAGTAACGGAACCCCAAAATGAATATTACTGAAGATATTGCATATTGAAAGAATTTACAACACTACATTTCATCATTTTTGGTGATTTATATGGCACTTTCTAATTTACTTCAGTTTTAACTTGAATTGGGATTCACGTAGATTATGTAAGTGACGCTATATCGTCATAAACCGTGTTGCATGAAAACTGTTAGTTGCATTTATAAGTTTTCTTGAAATGTATTATGTAAATTTTGATGATTTAAAATTGCAATATAAAATAAAAAACTCGAAGACAGAACTTCTGTAGGGATCTAATATCTAAAGTAAACATTTAGGCGAAAAGTCGTCAGCTTGTGTTTTAAAGATTTGTGTACCCAAGTCAGAAAAAAAATTTCCAATCCTTAACATTATTACGTTGGTTTCGTAATTCCTCTCGGCAAAAGATAGCAGATTCACCTATATCAATGGTTCTCAAACTTTTTATCCAATGGAACCCTTTTTTTCACCTTTTTTATATACATGTACAAAATTATGTATATATATACATACATATATATATATATATATATATATATATATATATATATATATATATATATGTATATATATATATATATATATATATATATATATATATATATATATATATATATCTTTATATGTATAATAACTTAAAATAACGTCCACATAATTTTAAAATACTGTAGAATGTAGTAGCCCAGTAGATCGATGCAGACGTTCACTTACAAAAACATCTTTTTTTAGAACACCAGATAACACAAAAATCCCAGTAGGGAAAAAAGAACACAGAACACAGAAAATATTTGATGATATATTACATCCCGATCGCAAAGTCACAAAATATCTGTGTGCCAGCCTTTTTATTAACTATGGGATGGGACATGGCTCCAGGAATGATGTCATTCTTGTAACCGATCACTTCACTTTAATTACTTCTAATTTATTCTAGAAGATATAGTATGTCACGGGAAAATACGCGGGAAAAATTAATTAACGGGACTGTGATACTAAATTCAAGGCACCAGGAAATGAGTGTACGCCATCATTATTATGAAAAATGTGTCTTAGAATTTGTTAATAGGGAATCTAGATTTTCAATGGAAAACAGAAAACAGAATACGTATATATATATATATATATATATATATATATATATATATATATATATATATATATACATATTCTGTATGTATATATATATATATATTCTATATATATATATATATATATATATATATATATATATATATATATATATATATGGGGGGTGTAATCCATTTCTTATAAAACTCCTTGACAAAGTAGAAAGCTCAACCACTAGCAGTAATAAAGATGCAGTCGGGCCAACATTGAAAAGCACGGCACCAGTCTAATTGAAAACTTTATTCCAGAGCTGCTATAACGCACATCTTTTCTACTTCAAGACAGACAATGAAAAGCCACAGAGCTCACTCTGATCGAACAGACGTGCACCCAAGAGCGATGACAGAAAGAACTTGCCCACGGTAGAAAACAACTTAATAAGGGAATTAAACGCAATATCAGCAAAACGCGAAACCATTTGCCGCCAAGCGCTTGGAAACGGTGTTGAATAGGCGGAAAGTTTCCATCTTTAGAATAGACGGCTTTATGAAGAATGTTAAGTGGAAAATACTAGATTGATTAAACTATTTAGAGGCTGGGAAAAATATTTAAATGAATTAGAATGGGAGAGAGAAGGTTTATAAGGAAGTATTAAAGCTAGATAATTTAGATATATCACATATGTTTGTGTATGTGTGTGAGTATGTATGTATACTGTAACAAAGAGTTACAGTTCAACAATGCCAGCGCGAAACGGACCTAGAAGCGAAAGCGAAGTGAGGAACCCTCCTTCGACCTCATTGGTCACGAGGGGTTGCTAACCGCGGAGTAGCCCCCTTCGGCCAAGGCAACGCTGTCCAACGAACTTTTTGAGAGATCTGCAGGCTCCCCTCAGACAGAGAGCAACGAAGAAGGAGTGTGGAGCTTAATTTCTTCTGCACATCTTTTTTACACCATTTCTTGTTTACACCAAGAAGCCATGTTTGGCATATCTTTAACCGAGTGTTGTCCCATCGGTCTAATGGCCTAATCAGCATTTTCATTTCCTATTTATACCTTTATTTATATTCAAAATAAACAAAATTCAGCAGGAGAAATTAGTTTTTTTCAATTTTGTATCTTCTTAAGAGTACTCCACTTATACGTGCGGCTGGCCTAGACGCTCTGTCGCTCTCATCTTAATATATACAGACATACATATCGGTCGACATTCTTAGCATAGCAAACAGCAACTTTCTAGTATTAAGAAAATAGGGAAGGAATTTAACTTCACATTTTGATGAGTAATTAAGTAAACTTTGTAGTTTAAAATCATCTTTGTATCCATTCATATACAAACGTTAGTATAGAAAGTTATTATTATATCATCATATATTAAGCTTAAAATGTAAACAGTTTTCTTCAATTCTGTTGCGTTATTTTTATTATTTGTCAAATTATTTTTCTGTGTAAATAGAATCCATTAATTTAACCATCTTAATTAATCTTTTTAAAACCTTAAAAATTAATAATCTGCCACTGACTGATTCATAAATATTACCCTCGTTATATAATATTCCATCACATTCGTAAGTCTATGGATAAAGCTAATAAAAGGTTTTTTTTATTTTCATCATAGATCCAATGTCATTAAAAATTCTGTCGATGCATTCCTGTAAGACCAATATTTAGCATAAAAAATTACGCTTCCATCCTGCAAGGGTAAATATGAGGAGTTAATAAATGTTGAATGACATATAATTTCAAAATCATGTTTTTAATTTCTTCTAAATTTTAATTTATAATGAAGTGTTCGAGAGGCTCGGGACTTAAATTTATTACTTTTTGATAACTAGTCATTAAAGGTAAAGAAAAAGAAAGTTCGTAATTACTATAATTGAGACGAAAAATCTGTAATTAACTTTTTCATACATAGTCCTGCAGATGGGGTTGCCTGAGAATCGAATGTGCATGTCGAATCGCAGGTTTTCACAGCCAGTCTCTCATTTACATGTCAGGATTTACGACCAGTCCTGTATAAATGCGTAGAATCAGGAATGCAGAAAAAGTCCTGATCAGAGGGAAAAACATCATAATATATTCGCATCGAATTCGAGAGGATTAATCGTCATCGGATTCGGAGCTTCCATGAATTTCGCCAGCTCAGGTCCTTTGACACAATATTCACTCATTAGCTTGCCTTTTCGTGACTTTTCATCGGAAACTAATTGTGATCGATGGTGTTTTTAGGAAAACCATTCGTCATAATCAACGGAAACAAATTTATTTATCTCGTTATTATGGATTCCTAGGATATTTTCGATTTTTTATGTTCATCTGAAGGAATTATCACCTAATATTATGTTTCAGTAAATAATAGCGTCATTAATTTCCAATTTTAAAGCTGTAAAACTGTTTTAAATTATGATTAAATAATTTAATTTAGATTTAGATAAATTTAGACAGATCTCAATTGCAAGTTTATATAAAAAAACAGATAATTCTACAACGAAACATTCCCTTCTAGACTATTTTCTTATCTAATGTTCATAACTTGTAAATTGCTTAACGCCTAAATTAATCAATATTTGATGTTTTTCAATTTTTTTTTATATTTCCCTTTATTTCTTTTTATTATTCATGATTAAATTGTACGAATAGCAGATAATGTACAGTATATAATTATATTAATATAAATTCTATTATCAATATTCCTCGTGTCAATATAGATGTTAATATATATGAAAGATCATAAATATTAATTCCTTTTTCTCAGCATGAATGTATCAGAAAGACTTGAAATTCATTATCTTGCATTGTTTCTGTCCCTTTAACATAAGGGTTAAAATATTTATTAATTTTTAAAAGAACATAATCATGGAACTGAGTGACACACAGTCAAAAAGTTTAATATTATATGTGAATATAAAATGAAGTATTAAAATGTAATATATATTTTATATATATATATATATATATCATGCCTCTAAATACTTTAGTAATATATATATATATATATATATATATATATATATATATATATATATATATATATATATATATATATATATATATATATATATATATATATATATATATATATATATATATATATATATATATATATATATATATATATATATATATATATATATAATATATATATATATATATATATATATATATATATGTATATATATATATGTATATATATATATATATATGTATATATATATATATATATATATATGTATATATATATATATATATATATATATGTATATATATATATATGTATATATATATATATATATATATATATATATATATATATATATATATATATATATATATGTGTGTGTGTGTGTGTGTGTATGTATAAAGGTGGTCTTATTTAGATTCATATTAAAATTTAAAGATTACTATCGTTAGATTTTTATAGCATATTCTAAATCAAGCAGTAAAACCCAACAGATTTGAAAATGCTTTTTATTTCGGCTGCCGAAATTATTTATGTATATTTATGACTGAGTCATTTTTAGTTTCTATTGCATTAAGATGTAAAGAAAAATCATGTAAAGAAAATGTATACGAAACTTGTACAATTACCTTATTATTATTTTTTCAAATTATCATTGTAAATTAAAATCCTTATTTTCTGCAGAGTATCGAAATAGATCAGGAATTATTGATACAGAGGGGATTGTTAATATCCGAGTTTCATTGCATTTATTTATAAATATATATGTATATGCATGTATTGATTAATATATTTGCTGCAATCTGGGGAAAATTAGTTTATCCTTCTTTCACTTCGCTTTGCCAAAGCAACTATTATAAATTTTTTCAATTATTTTGCGCAGTGGAAATTTTTACAGGCGAGTTGGCCTAGTATAAATGATTTGTTGGATTTAAACCTTGTAGTGTATTAAAGATGGATTAAAATTTTGTCAAGGACCTCTACCTATGTTACAAGAGCTACTTCCAGGATAATACGGGCTGTATACTGAAATAGTACGTCTGCAATATTAGTTATTTTTGTGCAATTTTACTATTTTTTTTTAATAAAGTATATTTTTAGTTCAATCCTGGAGCCTTTCTTTTTATAAAGAAAAAAATAGGTTTAATAGTTAAATTTAGAAGTCTAAAAAAGAGTCCCAAACGGAAAGAATATAATAAAACCATATAGAAATCCATTTCCTCCTCGGAAACACCTAAAGGCTTGAAAATACATTCAAAAGACATTTCATCACATTGGTAGAGGAGATAATATATAAAAAAAGAGACAACGAAAAAATCATTTTCATTTTCTGCCAGGGAACTATATTTGAAATGCTTTATTTACACTTGTGATACGGAAACGAAATTCTTATGTGCATCATTTCACGGTTTGGTTTGAAGGAAGGTAACGCCAATAGCTTCCTTAAGTGGCTTTTTCTCTTCATGATAGCTGCGAAAGGATCGCTTAAAAACACATTTCGAAATGCAACACTTTTACCTATACGTATGGAATTCGTATAATTTTCCGTTCAATCAAGCTGTGAAATCGTTAGTTAACACACAGACACACACAAAAGGAAAATACTTAATATCTAAGAGTACAATTGTTCTGACTTCGTTTTATATGCACATTAAATATTTTTATGACATATTGTGTTTATTTTTAAGACGAAATTCTGTTATTGGAAAATATAGTTTCATCAAATAAAAGAGATTTACTATATACATATATAAGCGTGTGTGTGTGCATATATATATATATATATATATATATATATATATATATATATATATATATATATATATATATATATATATATATATATAATATATATATATATATATATATATATTATATACATATATATAGATAGATAGATATAGAGAGAGAGGAGAGATTCCTTATTTATTTTTTCTTAATCTTAAATATTTTTTATATCTAAGAGTCCACTTGTTCTAACTTTATTTTATATTGCACATTAAATATTTTTATGACAGTGTCTTTATTTTTAAGACGAAACTCTATTACTGGAAAAATATAGTTAATAAAAAAATGATTTACTGTATGCATATATCTGTGTGTTTGTATCTGTATATATATATATATATATATATATATATATATATATATATATATATATATATATATATATATATAGAGAGAGAGAGAGAGATAAAGAGAGAGGAGAGATTCCTTATTTACTTTTTCTTAATCTTAAATACTTTTTAACCATCTATATTTTTTATATCTAAGAGTTCAATTGTTCTAACTTCATTTTATAGGCACATTAAATATTTTTTTATACCAGACTTCATTTTTTTTAAGACGAAACTCTATTTTAAAATATATAGTTTCACCAAATAAAAAGATTTACTATATATATATATATATATATATATATATATATATATATATATATATATATATATATGTGTGTGTGTGTGTGTGTGTGTGTGTGTGTATAGAGACAGATTAATGGATAGATCTTTATTTTTTATTTTTTCTTAGTGTTAAATATTTTTAAGCACCTATATTTATTTTTAGAAAATTCAAATTAGCTAGATTATTTTACTAAACTCTTTTTGTAACTACTGTGTCACTGCTTCTTTAGAATCTCAATTTATTTAAGCTTCAGTGAATATGACATTATTTAAGTTACTAATTAAGTTCATACTAGGTTTATTATGGCATAAATTTAGGTTTTTTTTTTTAAAGTTTTAATCAAATGTTGAATGAAGAGAGAGAGAGAGAGAGAGAGAAGATATAGAACATATAAAATTTAAAACTTAAAATATTTTCGAATATTTCTAATCAACCATTTATTATCTGATTTTCCTAATTTTGATTACAAACTAGCAACTCGGTATAACTAAACTGTGTGATACTGAGTCACTGCTTCTTTAGAATCTATTTATTTAAGCTTCAGTGAATACGAAATTATTTAAGTTTCTAATTAAGTTCATATTAGGTTTATTATGCCATAAATTTAGATTTTTTAAAATTTTTAGTCAAATGTTGAATGAAGAGAGACAGAGAGAGAGGGAGATACATCGTACAGAGCAATTAAAATTTGAAATTTAAAAATACATTCTCCAATTTCTAATAACCATTTCTTTTGTAATTTTCTAACTCTGATTTAAACTAACAACTCGGTATTTCTTATAAAGTAACATATTTAAGCTAAATAATATATTTATATTCTTCTGCATAAGTGTACGTATATTACGCACACACACACACATATATATATATTAATTATATATTTACGGATATCTATCTATCTATCTATCTATATATATATATATATATATATATATATATATATGTGTGTGTGTGTGTGTGTGTGTGTGTGTGTGTGTGTGTGTAAGGAAAATTCTCAGGGGTTTTCAAAACTTAAATCAAGGGTAAAAATTCCCGTGTCATTTTCCATTCCCCTTTTTAACCCCTAACCTAAATTGACCACTGGGGCTACAGGTTACGCCCTCAGAGAAGGGGCCTGGCCAATTATAAACCTACATGGCCCTAGTGGACAATTTAGGAAATTTCCAAATAAAAAGGAGATACAAGCTAGCGGAGACAGATTTTTCTAGAGATATTTTCCCACAGATGTTGACCCAGGTGTTAAGTGTCTTGTACATAGAACTTCATGCTAGCTGACCCTTCAGTTTGTCCCTATGATGAAGTGGGAACCCGTCCTTCAAAGTTATCTTAATAAAGGTCTATAGCTGAAACGGTATCATTTTTACGGCCATGACTGCAACCCCCCATCAAGAAGTCAGTCTCATTACACACACACACACACACACACACACACACACACACACACATATATATATATATATATATATATATATATATATATATATATATATATATATATATAATATATATATATATATGTGTGTGTGTGTATGTGTGTGTGTGTAAATATACGTATAAATATATGTGCGTGTATATATATACGTTTTAAATATATAACAATTTACAAAAAAATAATATTTATTTATTACAGTACTGTTGTTCATTTAAATACATAAAGGTATTAATACAAATATACCTTAATATATAACAACTTTATTTTTACAATATAATAACAATTGTATTTTAACAATGTTCTCGAAATGCACCTAACCTCCCCAAACTAAAGTTTTAGCTTCAGTATGTAGTCAAAGGAATCGAGTAACCACAAGCTTTTACTTTGTTGCCACTTAGGAGAAACATAATCGATTCATTACAACAAAGAATCACATTGTATTCGCAATGAAACACCATCATAAACTGATGCTAAAATGATAAGTTTCTTCTCTTACCCAAATAATAATTTCGAACGCCTTCTCAGAAAATAACACTAGAACTATCACTTTTGCTGATGTATCGAAATATTGATGTCTTCGGCTACTTTCATGACAAGCTGTCAAGAGAGCTTTGCATTTCGCTCGCAGAAATGGTAGTCGACTGTAACCATCGAACAAGAAATGGACGGTGAAAATTCGATGGACAGTGCTGGATTTCGGTTACATTTTGACATAGGGTATGTAAAAGAATATGCATATTTCAGTGACGCAGTTGGTTATTAACGTGTAAAGATGCCTACTTTTTGTAAATAACATGAATAGAACATGTACGATGTGTCACAGATATTGCAGAGAATGTCATTTTATGCTTTCAAAATAGAAACTGTATATTTCTTTCCTGTATACTATTTCTTGCACTTGTAAATATTCGCCGAATTTGAAAAGAATACTTTTAGTTTTTTTATAGACTTTTTTTTACAGATCCGGCTTGAAATATTCTTGAATTATAAGTAGGAATAATTTATTAAATACTGCAAATAAAGGTAAAAGTGGGTATATAATTAACATTATCATGCTTTGCAGGATAAGTGATTTATGGTTGTGAAAAAAATTCTGAATAATATGTTAATATCAAAATTGGAGTTGAATAATTTCCCTTGACGTCTACAAAGGAAAATTACCGCTTTCTCCAGCCCTCCCCCTAAGAAAAAGAGCACAGGAAATTAAAGTAATACATGTTCCCAAAACTTCTACTTCAGGCATAGAATTTTCTTTAATTATAGCTATAAATTATTTATTAAATACTGCAAATAAAGGTAAAAGTGGGTATATAATTAACATTATCATGCTTTGCAAGCTAAGTGACTTATGGTTGTGGGAAAATTCTGAATAATATGTTAATATCAAAATTGGAGTAGAATAATTTCCCTTGGCGTCTACGAAGGAAAATTACAGCTTCCTCAAGCCCTCCCCCTAAGAAAAAGAGCACAGGAAATTAAAGTAAAACGTGTTCCTAAGACTTCTACATTTCGCCTTTTAACCCTTTGAGGAACTAGATTAAAAATTCTTTGTATTTAATGAAATTCCTTTATGAATGCTATTTATGAATCTTATATTTGTAAAATTGAAGAAATGAAGTTTATATTTTTCGGAGAAATGGAATGATGGGGGAGGGTTTAATACGGAAATCAGTTCCGTTGTACTATGTGAAAATTCTGCTTTTTGAATTTTAATTATTTTAGGAGGACAATTAATAATTATCATTAAAACAACATAAGAATTATATAGCTGAACAATTTATAAGTTTTGTTTCAGTAAGTACATTTATTTAGGGTCATATGCACGAAAACCGAATTCCACTCAAAGCAAGTTTAAAGATGTATATTTTAAAGAAGAAGAGGCTTTTAAGTGTAGCTCTACCACCTGTTGTTATTTTGAAGCTTTAAAATATAGAAAATTAAAAAAATGTATATTTATATATATATATATATATATATATATATATATATATATATATATATATATATATATATATATATGTATATATGTATGTATGTATGTATAATTTCAGAATAATAATATTCAATGTATTTCTAGAACTAAAATCTAACTCCTCTTTATTATTGAGAATTAACTGTTCCACCATTATCAAGTAGCGAATATTTATGTGAATTTACTGTTCTTTTTTAAATATTTTAAACAAAACTGCTAAGATGATATATTTTAGGACAAATTCATACATTTCATCTGAGAATTGGAATCAGTGACTATTATAATTTTTAAAATCAAATCTATTAAAAAACAATAATACTGATCGAATATACATTTTTTATTTGATATTTTTTGAAAAGTATGTAGATGAAAAGATTAATTATGAAGAATAAATGATTAATCATTAACTTAATTAAAAAAATTTGGCAGTGAAGTTGGTTGAAATTGCCTTCAGATCTGTGATGCATTTTATGCAAATGCTACTGGTAAATAATACATATAGTAACAAAATTAATAAATGTTTTGATAAACTGTTTTATTCTGTGTGTATAGCAGATGAACAGTTACTACAACTAAAACATCTACATGCTATAAATGTCATGACCTGCATCAGACTAACGTTACCAGATACTTTATAGTATAAAACATATGAGAAGACACTCGGGTAAGAATATTGCATATAAAAACTTCGAATGTAGATCATCTATTTGGAAAATATATATGGCAATTTACCAGCAGACTGGTTTACTCAGACTGTAAACCCTAAGGGCATACGGCATTGGAAATTCAATACATATAATTTCAGAATAATAATATTCAATGTGTTTCTAGAACTAAAATCTAACTCCTCTTTATTATTGAGAATTAACTGTTCCACCATTATCAAGAAGTGAATATTTATGTGAATTTACTGTTCTTTTTTAAGTATTTAAAATAAAACTGCTGAGATGAAATATTGTAGGACAAATTTCAAATATTTCAACTGAGAATCGAAATTAGTGACTCTTATAATTTTTAAAATCAAATCTATTAAAAAATATAAATAGTCAGTATAATTACTGTAGCAATATGCTTGTTGAATGAGTCTCCGTAATTTATAAAAATTATGCAGATAACTGACGTACTTAGGAAAACATTAATGACGTTTTCTGTGTTTTTAATGCTGAATAGTATACACCTAATTTAATATCACTAAATGACAACAAACACGGTTAAGATTATTATCTAATACCATTACGTGGGCAATATGATCGTTGAATATATTTCTGTAATTTATAAAAATAAATTTATTTGTGTATATTATTAATTTAATTAGGAAACAACAATGACGTTTCCTGTGTGTTTAACGTCAGTTAATAAGTAACTCATTCATTAAAAATAAAGAGTAGCTCATATGATTAAAATTATTTCTGAACATCCTTATTGTAGGCAATATGCTTGTTGGATAAGTCTCCATGGTTTATAAAAATCAACTCATTTTTACAGATTACTGGCAGAATTAGGAAAAAATAATGACGTTTCTGCGTTTTTGACGCCGAGTAATAGGTACCTAATTTATTAACACTAACGGGCAACTCAAACTAGACAGATATCTACTTCACACTGGTAATTTCTTGTACATCTACATGTCCACCGTGGACATCAACTCTATCGATAAACCCTTCCCTGCTACCCCTCTCACTCTCGTTCAGTGTGCTTTCACTGCAGTCCCCGAGGGTATTTTCCTGTTTAGCATGCCAGATGTCCCACGAGTGGACTAAAAGGCAAGAAAAATAATTCCGATTAAAAACTCGGAGATTCTCACGTGTCGCGATGCGTTGCAGTCAGGCGGACGTGACCCGCGTTTCGAACACGAGAGGGTATTTCTTTTTGGGGGATGTGATAGCCAATAGCAAACGTCGTTAAATATGTCACTGTGTGATATGCGAGGAATTTTTCAGTTTTACGGGTCTTGTCACTTATGGTATTGTGTTTCGCGCCGCAAGATAATGGACATGGTCAAATAAGGTTTTTTTAGGCGTCACAAATTTATCTTTTATGATTATAGTCAATGTCATTTTGCTCTTATATGTGCTCTTGGATAATTTTTTTGCAGACTTATTCGATAAATTTGAGAAAGGGGTGTAGGGTTACTTAGAAATCTTGCAAAATCAAGCTTGGGCAAAAGCTAGGTGGTCTTAAATTATACTCGGATGAATTCATCTTACAAACTTCCTGTGTTTATCGTATATCAAGTCATGAAATACCGTAAACCAGGTTTGGAACGCTTACATGACTTTGTGGAGTCCTTTAATAAAGCATATTATTCCGAGTAACACATTATAGGGGCCTAAATGTAAATGTGTGCGTATGCATATGTATAAATATATGTGTATATATCAATATATACATCATTATATATTTGTATGTGTGTATGTGACAGGATTTTAAAAGATAAAATAATAATTCATGATAAAACTAGTAATAAATACAGAGCACTCTATTAGGACGCGGAATGATCTGGGATGCATTAGATAAATCACACCAAGTTCGCGGTAGAATCATAGCACTGGAGAGTTGATCGACTCTCATTTGTAAAGTAGTTAGGCACTAATATTGAGCATTATGTATTATGAAGGCTCAATAAACCAAGCTTTATATTTATATATATATATATATATATATATATATATATATATATATATATATATGTGTGTGTGTGTGTGTGTGTGTGTGTGTGTGTGTATATATGTATATATATATGTGTGTGTATATATATATATATATTATGTATATATATATGTATATATATGTATATATATATGTATGTATGTATATGTATGTGTGTGTATGTGTGTCTTATTATTTTAGGTGAAAATTTAAAACTACATGATTGCATTATTATTAGTAGTATTAGTATTATTATTATTATTATGGATAAATTAATAATAGAACAACTAAACTTTTAGACTTTCACATAAATAATTATAAAATAAGCAATAAAACAATTGAATAATATTATATTGTGAATTTTGTAAATTCAACTACAGGCTGCAATTTCTCACTTCTGGGGTAAATTTAATCCTAATTAAAGGCTTTTTACCTAACAACCTGAACTAAAACAAATCTCCTGAAACTATCTACATATCACATAAGAATTACGTTAGAAAGGTTAGTTGAGTTCGCTACTTTCACAACGCGTACATGTTGATATAGGATAACACCATTATCCAATACTCAAGTTTGACTCAATAACATAAAGTACTGTATTATCGTAAATTCATCTAAAATATAGAAAAAAATCTTGATTTCGTAAAACGGGATAGTCTTCAAGTAGATACATATATGTTTCATTCTCTCATGAAAAGTAAACACAGTAAATAAACGATCCTTTAAATATTTCCTCCATTCAGAAACGATGACCTGTTTTACGAAAAAAAGTTTCTGTTATCATTAAGAATGAATTAAATGCTTTGCTCTCCACGCACACCTGAACACACCGTAGTTTTTTTCTGATTCCTACATAAACTGCTCTCATTTCCGACAATTTCATTGTCTCAATGTCTTCATAATTTCTGCCTTTCCATAAAATAAAACCGGAGGAGAAAAAAAAATTCCTCTCTCAGAGAAACAAAATGGAGCGAGTCCTGCACAAATCGTAACTCTACGAATGGGTTCAACGACTTCACGAAAACCCGAGAAGAGATGTGTGTACTCGAGCCCCAAACTGAAGGGAATTGCCCGTAATGCATCTTCTAGAACAATACCTTTTGTCACGCATTTCAAATAAAACATTCTGTTTTTATCATTTTTTATTTCCAGTCGTGTTATTTTCTCTCGGTCATGGAGTATATATATAGATTGAAAATTGGTCAACTTAGTTTCTGCACAAATAGACTAACTTTAATAATGAAGAAATAATTAAGAAATAAAACATATGCATAACTAAATGGTGTACTTGAAGGAATGTACATTGATCCTTCTGTATAAATATTTACATATGAGTGCATGTATGTGTATAAATAATACATATTTTTTAGTATATAGCTTATTATGTTGTACCTCGTATTTTAACTCCCTAGTTTTGCTTTTTCTATCCTAATAACAGACTAGCCATTAGCTTCTTTAATTGTTAACTTGTTTAGCGCATCATTATGCAGCAATCTAGTATGATATATATATAAATATATATATATATATATATATATATATATATATATATATATATATATATATATATATATATATATATATAAATATATATATATATATATATATATATATATATATATATATATATATATATATATATATGTTTATATATGTATATATGTATATATATCTATATATATGTATATATATGTATATAAATGTATACACATATGTAAATATATAATTTATTTAATTATTTATTTATTTACATATGTATATCTGATGGAACAAATAGGAAGAACTCAGTTAAATTAGAACACTTTTATCTCTGATCGGGGGTTATATTTATTTATGACCTAAAGCTAGGACTTAGGCAACTGCAAATCTCCAATTTGTCACAACACACATGCAAAGATAAATATTCGACATAATCATTTTCTAATCTATTTAAAGACCAAAGAGAAAACTCTCTGATTCCCCATTGAGATTAAATCTGTACTATAAAGCTTTAAGATGACCAGTTTCAACTATAAAAATGGCAGTGCTGTTTTTAGATTAACATACGTTTCACTCATGTGTCTTGGATTATCATTGATCTATACTTTCTGATTTAAAACTCTTCCTGGTGCGATTTTCTC
>CM063506.1:103648568-103661068 GCA_032207245.1 Pardosa pseudoannulata
ATATATATATATATATATATATATATATATATATATATATATATATATATATATATATATATATGTACATATATATATATATAATGTATATATATATATATATATATATATATATATATATATATATATATGTATGTATATATATGTATATATAAACATACATGCATATATATGTATATATATATATATATATTTAATTATTTATTTATTTACATATGTATAAATGATGGAAGAAAATATCACGAACTCAGTTAATAAATTCGAACACATTTTTCTCTGATCAGCTGGTTATATTTATTTATGATCTAAAGATAGGACGTTGGCAATTGCAAATCACCAATTTGTCACACCACACATGCAGCGATAAATTTCCACATAATCCTTTTCTAATCTATTTAAAGACGAATTATGAGAAAACACTCTGATTTCCCGTTGAGACTAAATCTGTACTATAAAACTTTAAGATGACCAGTTTCAACTATAAAAATGGCAGTGTTATTTTTAGATTAATATATTACATTTAGAGGCACATTGCGTTTTCAAATGTCATGAAAGCTGATTGGGGTGAATTTGCTGTGGGCTGTTGGTTTAAACGGTTTTTCTACAGAAGCAGGTCATAGGTAGATAAAATATTTTTGAAAGATATTATGAATTTTTATGTTGGTTTTTTTTTTGGATAATTTCTAATGCATCGTAGAAATGTCGTTTTGTGAATACAAATTCATAATACAAACACCTGAAGAATTTAGAAAGGTAAACATTGAAAACAATGGTCAAGAAAATTTCGAAAAGAAATGGTGGAAATTATTTTAAACCAGTTCTGTCATTTTCAGCTTTAAAAGAATTTTCCTTTTCAATTTTACTTTTAACAAGCATTTTTAATGACATGCATATCTTTATATGTAAAATTCTACTGTCCATGTGTTTGTATTAGAACTCCCCTTAAACTGCTAGACTGATTTTGATGAAGTTTTGTGTATGTAATTAAGTTGATTCGAGAATGGTTTAGATTCACAATTTGATCCGATAGAAAATGTTTTTTTATTGAAAATCCAGATTTGCGTGCTTATTGAGATTATCCTAATCTTAATTTTCTCATTTTTATTACAGAATATTTTTGATTATGAATATTTTACTGATAATCACACATTTCACCAAAACAAATAATGTAAACATACACTTTGTTTAGATAAGTAAATTTTTTATTCACATTTATGTTACCATAAATATTGTCAGAAACATTAATGAACTTTAGTCCTCATTATGAATCATTAATAAATAATTATTCGATGGAGTACAACACAAATACATCTATACCATCCTCAAACATCGAATCCACGTGAAGAACGTGCCTGGATAGACCGCTAACCACTGTAGAATCAACTTAGCATAAAATGTACATTCTTCCAAATATCACAAATAGCTGACCAGATTGTATAACAAATGCACAGTGCTTTCACTCGATGGGCTGTTATTCAATTACCGAGAAAAATTTTATAGGTGTTAACTTCTCATAGAGAAAAATGATGATCACCTGTATAGTGTTCCCATAATAAAATGGTAAACAAAATCTGCCTCTTTGTTGCGGCCAATGTTGATAAAAGCAAATGTTTTTGAATTGGAAATAACTATAGAATATAGCACAAATTCAAATAAACATAAGTATAGAAGACTGTTAAGAATCTTTTCGCAATCAATTTATTAAATCAAAACAATTTTTTCCAAAACAAATTTCACATGATGGTGAATTTATTCTCTACCCATTCTCAACCTCCCAAAAAATCTTCAAATATCCTTACGTTATTTGAGGTAACATAAAAAGTTTAGTTTAAAGTAAAGTTTGGATTTTCCAATTTCAGTTTGTAAAAATAAAGCTAATTTTTATGATTTGAAAAAATATATGATTTTAGGATATACTATAATACTAATTTTCTAATTGAGCATTTGAAAATGTAGGCAATCAAGTCAAAATAAAAAAAGACTGATTCTGTCTTTAGTACATTTCATTTAGAATATATTCGAATAGAATGGAATCATCTAGAATATATCTAATTTGAATGTTATTTGCATTTTATATAATGTTTATTTCCATCTACATTTAATCAGGATTTTTGTGTGCTGCATAAAGAATATTGAAAACAATTAAACAAGAAAGTACTAAAAAGATCTTCTTCTGAAAATAAATATACTCGATCTGAAAACATTGTTAATGATGAACCATCATCTCTGAATGTTAGTTCTTCCGAGGAAAAATGATTCAACTGCAGGTGAAATTAAATCCTTATAATATTGAAAGGAATAAACATACAAATATTGATACTGAATTATTATTATCCACATTAAATGCCTCTTTCAAAGTGTTGAAAGTGTTGAAATTATATAAAGCTTCATATTGAAATAAATCATTTTGGGGTTAGAAAATGCTGTAAAAATATCTGTACTGCATGAGGGCAATCAGAAAATTTAATGAAATTTTTAAAAATATCAGGTTGTTCTGGAAATAAATTAACGTTTTAAATATTCGGTGAGATAGAAAATGGAAGACTCTGTTATCAAAAATGAATTTACCTCATACACTAGGAAATTTTTAATAGAATAACAAAAAATTGCTGCCAGAAAAAAAAACATCACAGACAAATTTCTTCATGAAATGAAATACAAAATAGACATAAAAAGATGTAATGCTTTTAAATAAAAATATATTCTCATTAAATATAAATATTGAATTTATGCATATCTATTTAAAAATATAACATAGTTCTTGGTTGCACTTTTTTAATGAAATTTTTGTGGACGGTACTTTAAAATGAACATAGAAATGAACTTCAGTAAATATAAAAATCGAAACAAAATATATATCTTATTTAAAACGTAATATATTTACCTTTAAAATATCTTTAAATTGCACACTGCCCAGTTTAGCAAAATTCACACATTTTTTGGAAAACCTCACTTTATTTTAAAATGAGGTAACTAACTTAACTATATTTATATCAAGCAAATACTGCTTCATCAATTTCTAGCACCATTCCATGAATGCTAAATAGCTTCGCCGAGATGTTACGTAACAAGACCGAAAGAAAATGTATGAAATCTGA
Source organism: Pardosa pseudoannulata (assembly GCA_032207245.1). Taxonomy (NCBI): domain Eukaryota; kingdom Metazoa; phylum Arthropoda; class Arachnida; order Araneae; family Lycosidae; genus Pardosa; species Pardosa pseudoannulata. The sequence continues at coordinate 103,651,667 of CM063506.1, forward strand.
ACCAATAATTTTTGTAACATGCACCAAACTATCAATTTTGAATAGTTTGGAAAATATATTTTAAAAATAGACATACAAAATAACCTTTCAATTACTGTTAACAAATGCTTCTAACACCATGGATTCGTTGAAAGATAACCAAAAATTTAATGATTATAATAAATGATATTAGAGATGGATTTTATAATATGAAATGTAAATTACTATACCCACATTTTAAAGAAGAAAAAATTCAAACATGAACACTTATAACCAAATACATAATATGTTGTTAAGCTTAATCTTTAGTTTCTATATTCGACATTTCAAGATGCTATATATTACCATTATTAAAATAACTAAGAAAAAAATTACCTGAATTTCCCTAAACTACATTCTCTGCCATTTTGATATTTTTTAGAGCTTACAATCGTGTGAAAAGTTTTATTCGAGTTAAAATATCATCGCAAGACAATTTAGCATGACAAGCTAAATGCACTGCTCTTTAGACACTTAAAAATTTTGCTGCCTTTTCTTTTTGGCGTCAATTGCATCTATTATTGGTTGGTGTTTGGTTTGATAACGTTGTCGTAATTCTTCGATTTCTTTCTCCATGTCTGAATCTAAAGTGGACATACGTTGACGAAGTTCATCATATCTAAGGGATTTCAAAAACTTAAATCCGCTTTCAGTAAATGTACTCTGCAATTTGGATTGCTTCTGCAAAACAGAAGGAGGAACAAGATTACTGATTCTATTAAGTTGTCTCTGAAGATAATTAGGAAAATGTCTTTCATGCGTTTGAGAAAGTTTCGTTTCAGAAATGGACGCCTCAGAATTTTGTTGAAAATTATTAGAGTCAGGTGGTTTTGTATGAGGAAATAGCACAGGGGCAGAGCTAGAAATATTTAAACCTAAGTCGTTTCTATATATATATTGCTCTCTTTTCACTTTTTCTTTTTCATCAAAATGGGCCAGAAAGAATGGACGATAATTTTCCTTCTTTTTACCTGGTGCTGTATCATTTCTTTTAATAGTAGCATCCTCGTCTTCTCCATCACTGTTAATTATAAAAGTCCCAAGATCAGATGCAATTTCACTAATATCAGATACAGTATTATTTGTAGTCATTGTTCTATGTTTGCAAGACTCATTACTACGTGGAATTAATGTACTAGAAGCTTGCATGAATTGTTTCATTGTCCCGGAATCAATTTCACCATTATTAAAAGCTATGTTGTTAATTCTATTACGAGAAATGCAATTATCCTTTTCTTGTACTTCTCTGGCTTCAGCAATTAATGGTTGAAGAATTTTCACATGTTTGGCATTTCTGATATATTCATGCTGTAGCAATTCAGATGCTGTAGCTCTTTCATTGGGATTTTTAACTAAACATCTAGATACAAAATCTATAAACTCTTGTGACCATCTATCTGGGTCACGGAAGGATGGAGGTGGCTTAGTGGAAATCATAAAAATTGCTCGCATGGGGTGTATATCTCCATAAGGTGGTTTACCGTCAGCCATTTCGATAGCTGCTATACCTAAACTCCAAACATCAACAGCACAATCATACCCAATTTCCTGAATGACTTCTGGTGCCATCCAAAATGGCGTACCAATAACAGTATTCCTCTTAACCATTGTATCCGTTAACTGTCCAGCAACGCCAAAATCAGCTAGCTTTGCATGACCTTCAGTATTTAGCAAAATATTTCCTGCTTTTATATCTCTGTGAATTTTTTTTCTAAAATGTAAATATTCTAATCCTTTTAACGTATCACATAATATTGTTGCAATTTCTTCTTCTAGAAGTGTCTTTTTTCTTAGTCGCATAATGTCGGACACTGATCCTCCTCCACAATATTCCATGACAATCCATAAATCAGTGCCTTTAAAGTAACTCCCATAGTACTTTACCACATATGGACTATCACATAGCTGCATAATAGAAATTTCTTTGATTATTTCCTGGAGATCAGTATCAACTGGGACTTGCTTTATTGCTAGAACTTGGCCAGACTCCTTATGAAGGGCTTTGTACACACTACCATAACTTCCTTCTCCAAGTTTACATATTATATCAAATACTTCCTCTGGAGGTCTAGTTAAACTTTCTTCACTGAGCTTTTTTAATTCACTCTTAAACGACATGATCAGTCATATACCACAGCGTTAATATAGTTTCCACATTACACACAGCATAACCACCAATAACTGACACATCTTGAAATTAAAAGCATTCGAACATTACATTACGAACACATAAAAGTAGACTAACTAAAAGTGCTGTATCCGTGAGTTGAAAACAAAATCTTTTAGATAGAAGAAGTTTTAGGTAAAGAAAAACAATTATTTTTTCGAGTAAAATCCAAGAGCCCAGCGCGGTAGCTAGGAGAGAGAATGAAGATTTTTGCTTAGCGAATAATAACCTGAGTCGGTTTTTTTGAACCAATGAGCTAGCTACAAGCTTTTCTATTGGTTTGTCTGCTAAGCGTCAGTTGCTGAGACAAGTTCAAGGCCAAACTAGTTCTCTCTTTTTTAATTGATGACGTCATAAAACCCTTAAAATCCGAACTCATACTATCATGTGGTTAGGACGTTACCCCCTTTCTAGCACTCTGGAATATTTTACAAAGAAAATTCCTCAATGGAAAGAGCTTACAAGTCTGCTTTATTATCTGCGTTTATGGGGTTTTTACAATAGATGGCTGGATTAGTCCAATTGTCATTTTGTTGGCGGTAACCACAGTAATACCAGGAAATAACTAAACTAAGTTAGCTTGTTTTCTTTATGTTATAAAAATCTAATATTATCTTAGTAAAATAATTATCAATTTTAAAATAAGATTTTTCCCAAAAGTATATTTTTGTGGGATTTGTGGCTAAATTAAAGTTTAAAGAGACACATCAAATCCTGGCTATAGTCGCCAAATTCCAGGTTTGTCGTTATCCTTGCTTTTTATCTGCTAACATACGATGGCAGTTCTTTTATTTTTAGAAGTACTGGAGTGGCTATATGGATATTGACTTGATATTTAACCGTTTGAGTTTAATTTGTTCAAGAATTGAGAGGAGTTTGCATAAAAGATCGTAATTTCATTTTCTTAATGGAATAATCTATCAGTCCTAATTTAAAACTTATTTTAATTGATACCGCTTGCATACTATGTGCATGTCGATCAGATGTAAGCTAAATTTAAGACGTATTTAACACTTTATTCATCTGAGTATTATATAAGGCTGTTGATTTAAATAATAAAAATATTTTTGAATAATTTTTCAGAAAATTGCTATCTCCAATGACACCTGCTGTATGTACCTAGATCTCATACTTGGCTTCATTCTATTTGAGTTCCCGTAACTGGAAAAATAATAACCTAAAATTTAATTAAGATAAACTAAGGTTTAATTTAATAAGACAAAAAAAACTTACTAAGAAGTTTAATAAATCTGTTTTATTGAAACACTTTCCTTACTTCATGAACCTTTATCATATAAACTTCATTACTAAAACTCACTAATATTGGAACTAAAAGTATTTACAACAATCAAGGACAGTCTTAATAAAATGTTCGATTCCAGGACTATTTTACTAGAATTTTAAATAATAGAGAAAGGTAATAGTCTTAAAAGAAATAATAATATTTAGAAAAATAGTTACTGACAATCTATAATTCAAAACGCCGCTTAAGTCTCCGACAAAATCGATAAAAGAGCACTTAAATCTCAAGTTCCTTTCCATTTTTGATTTGGTATCAATAAATGACACTCTTTCATTGTCTTACCATATAAGTAACGTTTGAAGAAAGAATTGCCAAATAAAATTTAAATTTGGTAGTCATAAAATTGGGGGGAGAAGGAGAAAAATTATACTCTACCGATCTTACCGGAAATAACTGGTTTTATTAAAATGAATCAGAAATTCATAGGCAGCGGCGATGAGTTAGTGGAAGTTTCCGGAAACTAAAGGTACTAATGGTAGCATTTTATAGTTTTGCTTTATTTCGTACTTCCTATCTCTTCGTGGTGACTTGAACTCCCCGCACACTGAACAATCTGCTAGTGTCAGTTGCACAAACTTAACGGTGTTATCTAGGAAGCGAACAGCTTTCTGGAATACATACCTGTTTCTAAACTCCCTTATTATGACTACCGCTCTCTTACATTTAGGATTTCACCTGCTGCTAGCATCGGGTCCGTATGTCTATTGGTAGAACCGATAAGAAGAGGTGCAGATATTTCAGTTCTTATACCGCGACATTTACTGAATAATATATCGACATTAATTCAATAATATAGGAAATTTTGCTTATTTCAAGCTTTCAATGAGTATAATATTCACATCTTCATCCAAAAGAATCAGAGAATCAATCTCAAGTTAAAACTTTTAAGACGAATTTATATAGAGAGTTAAATTTTGAGAGAAAGATAAATGGTATATGGATAAATGGTATACTCAAATTGAAAGGCATGTTTGGATGTATACTCAAAAGGAAGAACTTTTCATGGAAATTTGTAAATAAAGTTGGTGCAAATTTTCATAAATCTTGTTTTTTAAAAAAATTAGATACTATTTATAATTTTCATTGTTTATTTCTACAGATTTTATAGGATGTATGTATGTTTCTAAGTATTAAAGTACAGTGCTTGCCCTATGTTTGAACTCACGGATCGCCAGTTGTCATTGGCTACTAGATTACATTGCTTCTTAACAGCAAGCATATAAATTTAAGAAGCACTTTCAATATTGAGTATGCCAAGTATTAAAGTTAAACACATTTGAAAGTCATTTGTAAAGTAGTCAAATATTTGAAGCCTTTATATAGATGGGAGTTCGATTCATTGGAGAATCGGGAAGAGATTAAAAAGTGTTCGTTTTTAAATCAAATATAATCCATTAAGATACATGAAAGGACTTTCGCCACACCCCTTACGACTGCAGAATTTTAATTATTGTCAAACCAAGAACTTCTAGAACATACAATATGAGACAGACTTCTCTAAAAACTTGTATTCTTGCCCAGTAGGGTGGGCGGGATATTTTCTTACCAGCATTCTCATGGTCCTGGAAAATCTCTTTCTGGTGAATAAAATGTACAATGCTTTAATTAGAAATAAGAATATATTATTTAGATATTTTACTTATATAATCTTTAGACGTTGTAAAACAAGATTACTAAGTAGAACTGCAAACTGGTGGTGAGCAACATTATCGTACGTTTACAGTTTATGCCTTGACTTACACTGTCCATTGCTGTTACAGGCATTTGCCGTTTCCTGACAATTAAGTTTCGCAGAAATTTCTATCAATGGATATTCCAGTATATTTATATATTAATAACACAGTAACAGTTGTTCATGATGTGATGGTGGTGTTTAGGGAAAACAAAGTTTCAAGTTAGTGTACAAACAGTTGTCAGAAAGATAAACTAAGGTTTAATTTAATAAGACAAAAAAAACTTACTAAGAAGTTTAATAAATCTGTTTTATTGAAACACTTTCCTTACTTCATGAACCTTTATCATATAAACTTCATTACTAAAACTCACTAATATTGGAACTAAAAGTATTTACAACAATCAAGGACAGTCTTAGTAAAATGTTCGATTCCAGGACTATTTTACTAGAATTTTAAATAATAGAGAAAGGTAATAGTCTTAAAAGAAATAATAATATTTAGAAAAATAGTTACTGACAATCTATAATTCAAAACGCCGCTTAAGTCTCCGACAAAATCGATAAAAGAGCACTTAAATCTCAAGTTCCTTTCCATTTTTGATTTGGTATCAATAAATGACACTCTTTCATTGTCTTACCATATAAGTAACGTTTGAAGAAAGAATTGCCAAATAAAATTAAAATTTGGTAGTCATAAAATTGGGGGGAGAAGGAGAAAAATTATACTCTGATCTTACCGGAAATAATTGGTTTTATTAAAATGAATCAGAAATTCATAGGCAGCGGCGATGAGTCAGTGGAAGCTTCCCGAAACTAACGGTACTAATGGTAGCATTTTATAGTTTTGCTTTATTCCGTACTTCCTATCTCTTCTTGGTGACTTGAACTCCCCGCACTCTGAACAATCTGCTAGTGCACAAACTTAACGGTGTTATCTAGGAAGCGAACAGCTTTCTGGAATACATACCTGTTTCTGAACTCCCTTATTATGACTTCCGCTCTCTTACATGCAGGATTTCACCTGCTGCTAGCATCGAGTCCGTATGTCTATTGGTAGACTCTTGGAAGCGATAAGAAGAGGTGCAGACATTTCAGTTCTTATACCGCGACATTTACTCAATAATATATCGACATTAATTCAATAATATGGGAAATTTTGCTTATTTCAAGCTTTTAATGATGATAATAATCACATCTTCGTCCAAAAGAATCAGAGAATCAATCTCAAGTTAAAACTTTTAAGACGAATTTATATAGAGAGTTAAATTTTGAGTGAAAGATAAATGGTATATGGTATATGGTATAAGGTATACTCAAATTGAAAGGAATGCTTGGATGTATACTCAAACAGAAAAACCTTCATGGAAATTTGTAAATAAAATTTATGCAAATTTTGATAAATCTTGTTTTTTTAAAAAATTAGATACTATTTATAATTTTCGTTGTTTATTTCTGCAGATTTAATAGGATGTATATATGTTTCTAATTATTAAAGTACAGTGCTTGCCCTATGTTTGAACTCACGGATCGTCAGTTGTCATTTGCTACTAGATTGCACTGCCTCTTAAAAGCAAGTATATAAATTTAAGAAGCACTTTAAGTATTGAGCATGTATTAAAGTTTAACACATTTGGAAGTCATTTGTAAAGTAGTCAAGTATTTAAAGCATTTATATAGATGGGAGTTCGATTCAGTGGAGAATCGGGAAGAGAGTATAAAGAGTGTTCGTTTTTAAATCAAATATAATCCATTAAGATACATGAAAAAACATTCGCCACACCCCTTACGATTGGAGAATTTTAATTATTGTCAGACCAAGAACTTCTAGAACATACAATATGACGCAGATGAAACTTCTCTAAAAACGTGTATTCTTGCCCGTTAAGGTGGGCGGGATATTTTCTTACCAGCACTCTCATGGTTCTGGAAAATCTCTTTCTGATAAATAAAATGTACAATGCTTTAATTAGAAATAACAATATTTATTTAGCTATATTATTTAGATATTTTACTTATATAATCTTTAGACGTTGTAAAACAAGATTACTAAGTAGAGCTGCAAACTGGTGGTGAGCAACATTATCGTATGTTTACAGTTTATGCCTTGAGTTGCACTGTCCATTGCTGTTACAGGCACTTGCCGTTTCCTGACAATTAAATTTCGCAGAAATTTCTATCAATGGATATTCCAGTATATTTATATATTACTAACACAGCAACAGTTGTTCATAATGTGATGGTGGTGTTTAGGGAAAACAAAGTTTCAAGTTAGTGTACAAACAGTTGTCAGATTACTTAGTTATTTGTTTATTTTTTATCAAGGATAATATTCCGATCAGTAATCGGCTCATAATAGAATTTTGATGACTCTGACATCATAATTAATCCACATGGTATCAAATGAGACTAAATTCCGGCAGTGTCAACTATTTTAGTTCTTTACTGTCTAAAGATCTGAAAAAATATGAGTGGAGGGAGTCAGTTGTTAGATTACATCCCTAAAGCCTCCAGGAAGAAAGAGCGCATAGGTCCATAGATGATAGTCCAGCACCAAATCGTAGTTATAATGACAGACTTTAGATATTAGCCCAAATATTTTAATTGAATCAGCTTGCTTGGCAATATCATTAGTCAGTACAAAGAAAAAGTAGTTCATAGGTCTACTGCTCCGTGATAGCGTTTGAGTGATATTTTGTAATCCAATAGTATATATAATAGTATGTACGCAAAATGCGTCCAACAGCTATAAGATCCACTTCGAGTTTATGAGTATATAAAACCTCTGCTTCCCCAAATAATGATCACATGATTCTTAATTCTCATATGATATTAACTGGGACAGAAGTTTTCTGTCGCTTGATGTACATCTGTACCACAAAGCTTTTGCCAAGAATGCCCACATTTATGATTTGCAAGGATACTGGATTTCCTGGAAGAATTGACATGTGCTATGAAAAAGTAGACAGAGCTACACATTTTGCATTTACTACTTCAATCTGTGGTTTTGGTAATAATGGAAAGAATCCAATCTCAGTGAACCACTTTGCTTCTTACTTTTCGTAGTTGATAAATTAAAGATTAAAAAACAGAATTGATATCTGGTGGAATTTTGAAAAACTTTACAGGCTATAATTTTTAATATAATACGTATATTTATATATATCATGTGTGTGTGTGTGAGTACGAGTATGTTTGTGTGTATAGATGGTAAAAATTATTTTTTCACTTACCTTTTATTTTTGGAAGATACAGCCCGTATTTTTAGTTGCCAATGCATACTTGCCTTTGAAACTTTATCGTAGTTTTATCTTGGAAGACAACTCACTGGAACCAGGCAAAATCTTATCTAAAAATCTTTTTTAGATAGAACTTAGAGAACTGACAGACAAAAGACAAACTTGCATATAATGATTTGGGTAAATGCCGTCTTGAGCAGTGAAGAAATTATAGATAAATTCCCACGAGAGAGAGCTTAAATAGTGGATCTAATGTAGTCTGTAAAAATAACTTTAATGATAAAAGAGCAAAAACATCATAAAGATTGTAAATATCTTCAGTTTTTCCTTGGAGAAATGACATGTTTCAGAAACTGTAAGAAAGGGCCACAGGTGCAAATGGAATCTATTTTAATGATTCATATCCTTGATTTTATTTGGTTGGCTAAGAAAATTATGATTAGAAAACTAAATATGAACTAAGGGACTTTTGAAGTTCTTTAGAGGCAATATTTTTTGATATATTACATATATAAATATAAATACACACATACACAGACACACACACACACACACACACACACATATATATATATATGTGTGTGTGTGTGTAATCCAGGAATTATATTACTGCTGCAGGCATTTGAAATTATAGCTCCTATTCTTTTTACTTGTCCGGCTACTGTGTAAGGATAAGCCTCAGTAGCCAGACTAAACTGCAGTGGAGCCATTTTGGTAAAAAGAACAAGAGCAGTTCGCAACGAAGCTTAAACTTTATTCATTACCTGCTAAAAATGAGATCTTTGACAGTCAACGACAGACAAGAGAATGACACGAAAAACACTTTGCTCGAACAGAGGAACCCAAGAGCAAAGACAAATAGAATTTTCGCAAAGGACAAGAAACTTAGCGAATTCAACTGTTAGATCAGCAGTAAAGCTGCCCCATTTGCAGGCAACAGCTGTAAAACGTGTTGAATTGACAGAAAACTTACATCTATTGGATAATAGAAAGCTTTGGGACA
>CM063506.1:103666068-103696068 GCA_032207245.1 Pardosa pseudoannulata
AATAAGCCATGATAGAATAAGACCTAAATTACTATAAAAGACAACAAATACAAAAAGAATCATGTTGCAACAAAAGAGTAAATGGACCTAACTCAATGATGTTTAGAAAAATTGTCACCGGCTATAAAAAAAAAATAGAATTTATTGTGTAACAAGCACACAACTAATTATTCTTTCAAAAAGTTTTAAAACTATATTTTTTTTCAATTTTAATAAATTCATTAAGCTGAAAATAATGAATAAGCACTATCTAATCATAGACTTAAATATTTTGTAAAAAAAGAATACTTGTCAGGAATGTGACCACTGACAAGATGGTGCAGATGGGATTATTATCTTATTCCCAATATTAAATTAAGTAAGCATTAAATTTTGAAATACTGTCCCTGTTCTTTTCATATGTACGATTGTTTTCAAGGGGATTCTTATTTGTCAAAATATCTCATTTGCCATCTATTCTTCATAATCAAGAGTCAACTGTATCTATACGTGTATAATCAAAAATACGTAACCAGCAGCAGGTATCGAATGTAATCTTTCAATTAGTTGTGTTTAACTGAAATATTCCGTTTACATTGCCTAATGTAGAAGGGAAAAGTTATTTAAATATATCTCTTGTTCATCCATATGAATTGACGAATCGATTGCCATCAAAACAAGTAAGGACTTGTTTAGACTGCAATTAATTTTATCTCCTTTTTCTATGTACGTTTACTTCTCTGATGGAGATATAAGATCTAAATTTAGTCGTCCTCTGAATGACACTGTAATTGCTTCTTTACGTTGAGGCATTCCCATCTGAAAACGTGCCAGTTTTAATATTACTGGGAAAATAAGTCTGCACGTGTTACTCACCTCTGTAAATGGAAGCTGGGTGGACAGAAGCACTTGAAATAAGACAAGTGGGCGTGACGGTCAAAATAAGATAGTTTAAACCCTTTAAAAAGGAATGAAAGAAAAGGGATGATAGATGAAATTCTACCTCTTGATTTATTAAATTTTACGCTAAATAGTTTAGGAAATAAAAGTATTAATCGTGTTCTCTTACAAGTCTAGCAAGACTGGGTGGAATGAATCTGTTTCTCCCGCACCTGCAGTGGGTAAAATGTTTTTAAAACTTCCCACGTGAGCATGTAATGCAATCAAAATTATTAATTGCTTTTTCTTGAAATACCTGCAATGTTTTCATTGTAACTCTTCAATAAATTTAGAAGTGTTTCGATATAGCACTTCTTAAGTAATATTTAAATATACGTCTGTAGTGAAAACATTATCTTGGAGGAAAGTAGTTAAACCTTAGTATTAAAAAAACAAAGATTAATGGATCTTCAGGGTGGAGAGCGTGTCTTAAGTTAATTATCAACACGCATAAAATATGGGAGTATATGTTACAGTAGTATGTTTTCTATATATGTTTGGAAAACTTACTTATAATATTGTCACTTTTATTGAGCAAAGGTGAATAGAATCAAAAGATTAACACTTTCAAGCTTGAAATCAATTGAATCCAAGTCGTCTTGATAATATGGTTGCTTGTGGTCGTACTTATTCGATTCTGTGATAAATCTCATAATCTCGTCAGTTAATGTTAAAACTTAAACCGATTAACCAACTATTATTGAACGAAGGTTTATAAATGAACATTTCATTACACTCATAAAACTTAGTCTTTCAATCACAAAACTGAATATTAACTGATATTAGATTAATAAGGAAATAAATTTATTGCAAAATGAATTTTATTTCTATGTATTTCTATATTGTAGATATATATTTACTTTTGCTTTATAGTATATTTGATATCCTGTTTATTTATATATCCTGCGTTTTCTTAAACCACTTAATAGTTACACTTGACGTACAGAATAACATACAAAACCAGATAATCAACATGTAGGTGAGGGCTTAACAAGCTACTTGCACTGGCTCTCCCGTGCAAAATTTATAGCTGTGACCTAGATTAGAACCAGATACTGTTCACTAGTCATTACAGGCATACTACGAACAAATAAATATGATTGAGTAAGGTCACGTAATTTCTATATCTACTAAAAAATCAAATACCCACAAGTACGGATATGTTTCTTCCCGGGTGGTAAAAAAAAAAAATCGAGCAAGTCCAAATCGGTGTCAAGGTAGGCTTGCTTACCCCTTCTTCACTTTCAGTTTGTTTGGTAGTTCATTTTTTCCTATCTGCATCTTCTCCGGTGAATTCGTGCAGAATAATTGCCTAAAATTATTTCCAGAGAAAATCAATCCATCTTTAGGATAAAGCTCAAAGCATGTTCTCCCTCAGATTTTATAAAGCTCAGTCTTCCGTCGTTATCTCTTATCTGTAAACCGTTGCTTCAAGGACTTGAGAAACAATAGATGGTGAGTAGGGAACACACAACAAAGGTCGACTCGGATCAGGGCAAAAGAAGGTAAAAAAGAAAGGGCAGCCGCGCACCGCCTTGCATATTTTGTAGAGATATTTTCTTCCTCTTGCTCGATTATGGAGATTGAATGGACCTGCTGTTGTAAGAATGTTCAAGTTGTTACGAGATTGTCTATATTGTTACAGACATCAGATTTTAGGTGGGTTGCTCAAGGTTTTTCTCAATTTCCTGAAAAATTAGTGGTATGTTTCGCTGGAATTAACTGAGATAATTCAAAATTCTCATCAAAATGCAATTTTTTCGTGAAGGAAGATTCTGCTTCTGCGTTTCTCATTTTAATAATTATATATTTAACATTAAAATTATCATTAATGTCTACGAAATGTATAGTTTCATAGAAGTAATTACTTTCCATTTAAATAATATTGTGAACATTCTCAAATCTTCCTTTAGAGATGTCTTTTGAGATCTTCCATGATTATTACGTAAAAACATCCCGAGTATATTTCAAGGCTTAATGCTTCCATTATTTAATAATTACGCTTTAAAATAATGTTAGTTATATTTATGGAGTTTGCACAAGTAAAAAACAAATATTTCATTCAGAAGAATTAATCTCTGCCCAAACTCGCCTATTATATACCATACTTAATTACCCTGTTTCATAAGCATTCTAGTTCTAGTACAATTCTTTATAATAAAGAGATAAAATGATAAGGACATATAAATCTTCAATAGAAATTCTTCTGTATATTTATCTTAAGCAATTTTTTCTCTTTCGAGTACAAATCAAAGGAAGTATGTGATTTTTAGGATACACTTCCTTGAATAAATAATATGCTTAAGAGATCTTCGGCAGATTTCTTTAATCTCTACAAAGTATTTCAAAAACACAAATAAAAAAATGGAAGTATTTTTTCTCATTTTTGATATAAATTATAATTTGACTAATCAGGTCAGAGACTAGGATATAAAATTGTAAATACGTCCGTAATTTAATAAAAATATTACACTTTAAGTACAATTATAATAGCAGATTCCATTTCTACTTATTGCACATACTTCCAAATTATAGTCAAATATCTAAGAAGTATGTGTACAGAATCGGAATCTGTGCTATTTATTTCTACGATTTTCATGGATCTTTGTAGATGTTTTGAAATCAAGTAGCAAATGTTAATCTAATTGATCCTCTAGAGATAAAGCTAACCAAAAAGGCCTTCGGGCAGGTTTGGAATGTATATTTTCTATAAGTAAACATGCTTTTTTTCTATTAAAATAATGTAAGGCTACCTTCTAGTTATTTAAGTTATTAAAGATTTATCAGAGGCATCCTTTTATATCTAAATATCATATATATATGTATATATATATATATATATATATATATATATATATGAGTGTGTGTATACATATATATATATAGACTTATACATTTGGTATATATGTATGTATGTATATATAAATATATGAATATATATATATATATATATATATATATATGTATGTCATATATATATGCATATATATGTGTATATATATGTATAATGTATATATATATTATACATATCTATATATATACATATAGCTTTGGTATATATGTATGAATGTATATATTAATATATATATATGAGTGTGTATATACATACATATATATACATACATACATATATACATATACATATATGTGTGTACGTGTGTGTGTGTGTGTGTGTGTGTGTGAAAGTGAAAAGGCGTAGTCGTTCGTGAACTAAGCAATTTATTTGCAACCGTTTTCAGAAATATTTGTCTAGAAATTTTCAATTAGAATTGTCTTTCAGTGGAAAATAACACACCTCAAATCTGAAAATAATTTTAAATATATCAGTATATGGATATATATTTTTGTTTTCAGACATGTTGGTGAAATTTATGACTTAGTCTTATAAAATTCGTATGTTCGTCAGTTATATGGTATTAGAATTAAACTTTTATATTCAGATACATGTAATGTTCTTAAAAAGGCGTATTACTTTTAGATTCAGCACCTAATTTGTTACCATTTTCAGAAGAATTTGTCTAGAAATTTTCAATCGGCAAGTAGTGGGAAATAGCACAAGGCTAGAAAATAGATTAAAACAAATAGTGTAATTAAGTGAACTGCAATTTTGATTAACTTCACTGCCTTATTTTCCAGATCAGTAGGTGAATTCTATTTCTGTATTATCGGGACAATTAACTCAAAGGAAAGGATAATTAAATATTATAATTTAGAAACAATAAGTTATTAAATAAAAAGGACAATGCAATAAAAATTCATGACTCGTTGCTGTGGAAACAATTTATTTAATGCAACTGAATTTTGATGGAAAGGGTGTGAACAGTAAGTCCATAAGATATGAAATAGACAAATCAGTTACTCCCTTACATGTTCCATTTATTGTAAATTAATTAGAAGCTTATCATTTCATAGAAGTTAATGATTATGTATGTCATATTTATAATGCATTTCTTATCGTAATTGAATAAATCAAAGGCAATTATTTTAAGTACATTAATTTTCCCGAAAGTGTGTATATAGGTTTCTGTGTAAATACATGGCTATAAATACAAATACCTCTTTTCATTACAAAAGTTAAGCACGTTAAGTGAAAACAGCTAAATTTCTATGCATTAATCCTACACAAAATAATTTTACATTTAGGAATTTTTGTTCATTTTAATCTATCATATAACAAAAAAAAATTTTATTTGATCGTACAATTTTTCACATATTTGTAAGTTTATTTTCTTAGCTTTTATAATTTTTGATAAGTTAATTTCATTATTTTTGTGGGATTTTTTTTTGCATTTTCATAGATTATTTCAATCGGAAATTATTGTAATAGTAATTTATGTAGATTTATAACATGCTAGGATTCTTTAAGTTATTAGTTAAGTCTTTATTTGAGTTATTCCTCTAAAATCTTTTACTAAATAAATGTGTAATGCTTTTATCTTTTGATTAATTTCACTTTTCTTTTTTTTTCAGGTAAGCCTATAACAAAATCATATTATATTGATTTAAATAAGTAATTCCTTAAACTATTAATATGATGAAAAAACAAGCTTAAGGGTAAGTAGGTATTTTTAAAATTTATATTGTGTTTTCGAGTACTGTTAAATTTCATTCATTTACAAAATTTTATAGATTATGTTACACTGAAAACTGGGATGCAACATAATCTATTAAATTATGTTATATTTCAGTACATCTGTAGAATATCCAATAGAAGCGTGCAATGTGATTGCATCTACCAATTAAATTATATATGCATGATACAGATATATATTATATCTTCCCAATCATAGTGTATAATGTATCGTATTTCATTAAATAATTTGGTTAGCACTATATTTTTGCTACATAATGAGATTGTTTAAAGCGATTATACGTTTTATAATTATAGTGCCCTAACCATTGATTGTTGAGTCTGTTTGCAGAGATTCATATATAAACAAAATCCTCTGCATAGATTTTAATCTCAATAAAATCAGAATTACTGAATCAATTACAAGAGTTTGCTGCCACAATATTCAGCTGCCAGAAATTGAATTTGTTGAAACACCTTGACGTGGATAAATATCAAACTTGTAATCTCCGTACCTTGAGATCGGTATTAACATTATTTACTATGGAAGAGAATAACTAAACTGCTTAATAAACTAAACATAAAATCTGTCATTGTCCGAAAAATACTGTAAAAGCCATCTTTATTGAATTCAAAATTTAAAGGTATGATACGGGTATTCTAACACCTGGAACAACCCAAGGGTTTGTAAAAAAGTATTGTATTGGATCTTATTATGCTTGTTTTATATTGTGCAGTATTTAAATTAAAGGTTATTGCGAATAAACTTCTGCAAAATTGTAAAAAGAAAATTTTATTTCTGCTGAAATTCAAAGCTAATAAATCTTTATAGGCTATATTTTGTGTAATAAGTTGCTAGATATTCTTGAAACATATTTTGATGTTATATTTATTTTTGTGTAAACACCTGCAAAATTGTAGTAAAAACAAAATTGCATTTCTGCTGAAATTTAAAGCTAATAAATCTTTATAGACTATATTTTATGTAATGAGTTGCTAGATGTTCTTGAAACATATTTTGATGTCATATTTCTTAATAAGTAAATAACTGCAAAATTGTAGTAAAAAGAAAATTGCATTTCTGCTGAAATTCAAAGCTAAAAAATCTTTATAGGCTATATTTTGTGTAAAAAGTTGCTAGATGTTCTTGAAGCATATTTTGATGCTATATTTCTTAATGTGAATAAATAACTAATGAAGAAATCCATTTCAAAAGGAAATTATTTTTTTATTTTTCTCATTTCAATTTCTAAATAATTTAATTTTTTTAATCGAAAATTGCTTTAACCTCAACAAACCATCAGCTACGTATCTTTTTACTGGTTTATTATTTCTTTTAACTATAAAAGGAAATGCGAAAGATCTAAAACATATCATCCATTGTAATTATAATTGCTATACCTTGATTCATTTAAAATTCGAATGCTTTCCCAGTGCTGTATTAGCATTTTTCTTCCTAACACAAAGAACTCATTACACGACTTTCATACCTGTAACACTTTTAAAATCTAATTAAATGTTGGAAAACAATAGTTTAAAAAATAATCGAAAAACAGTTCATACAGAAATTTAAAAGAAACACCTTACGGTAAGGTTTATGAGAGTTTCTTCATTAATATAAAGAATTTATATGACCTTCAACGTTTCTAGTAGGTTACCTGTTTAGAATTTGGAATTCAAAGTAATATTTAGCGAGTATTTCTTTAATTGATCTTTTTCATTCAGATAATCTCGAGTTCTATTAAATATCTTTCGAAATTTATCTTCTATTAAACTTTTAAATTTCGAGTATAAAGCATTCAATTTCAAACTTTTCATTAAGAGTATGAAACTTAATGAATACATTTAGATTTTAACCTCATCTCTAACTGCAGTTTAGGGTACGTGAAAAAAAGTAGAGATTAAGCAGTTATTCGTAATTTAAAGTAAAGTTTCCTTGTAGATGTTTGATGAATAAAAAATAATTAAGTAAATAGTTATTTCATACTTACTCTAAAATTATTATCTTAATTATAAAGCAAAATACTAAGCTGCATAGTTTAAAGATTCTATTCAGATGGCTTAAACTTTCAACATCTGGCATTATTACCTGCTAGAAAGTGCAGTTTTTTATACTATTAAGATATATAGACAACGAAATAAAGCGAGCAATAAAAAACACTCTTTCGAAACTTTTGCTAAACTCATTTGAATTTCCATAAAAAGAATCTCAAACAAAAGCAGTTTATTTTCAAATAAAGTCAAAATTTTTAAAGTAAGCAAAGATTTTAAATGCGTTTCTACTGATACAAAAGCGAATTTAATGTAGTCTTAATATAAAATGAATTGTTTTGAAATTTCCACTTCAGTGGAAAGATATTATAACATTAGCTTTCCCGAATGAAACTGTTGAAGGGCAAGTCAGAAAAAAATGAAGATTTTAATGAAGAAATAAAAAACCAAGACTATGAACTTTTATTCGGGGAGGGAAGTTAAAATTTTGAAAAGAAAATTGTTCATTTGTTCGATATGTGAACGGCCTACCCTGGAGGTTTTCAGACGGAGAATAACTCACTTCATTCATCCACGGCGTTAAAGGTTAATTAACTAGATATGAGTGCTCTTTTGCCTCTTAAGGTAAGCTCTGCTTAACCCCCCTTCCCTGTTTTGCCCGTACTCCGTACGGGCACAGCTTTCGCGCCCTTACTGATTTGCCCGTACGGCGTACGGGCAATCTGATTTCTATTTCTCTTGCATTGTTTCGGCCGTATTTTTTCCAATTTTAGTAACACATTATTCGTATAGATGTCCAGTAAATGATAGTTTGCAGTTTATTGTATTTTCTACTCTGATTGGTTCAAAAGTGCGGGTTTTTTTCGCATGTTTTGTATCAGAAGACGAATTGTTATCTTTCAGTGTATAGCTTTCTGGTTATATTTTACTAACCGCCTGATAATTTTATTGATGTAAGAGTTGAATAATATATTTTTACTTTTAAATAATGGATAATTCAGAGCTTATGGAGCTAATTTCTTGTGATTCGAACTGTGACTCGGAATCAGAAACTGAATTATCTGTAAATGATAGTAGCGAAAATTTACTAGATGACCTGGATAGTAGTGACTCTGATAGTAGTACAGATGGAATCAGTCAAGCAAGACAATTTTTTAAAATTAATTGGGATAATCCTTCGGATCCGCCTCCTAGATTTGCTTTCACTGGAATTCCAAAAATTAACTTGGATATCGATGCGACTAAAGGTAAACTTCAGTTCTATGATGCTTTTATAGAAAGAAAAAAAGTTGTAATAAATGCTTAAAAATATTTAAAATGTTAATTTTAATAACATATCTTTACCTAAAAATGTAAAATGAACAAAAAATTGCAATAAAAAAATGTGACATATTTTTACCGAATTCTGGAAAAAAATAAAGCTGTCAAAGGGTTATGCTTTTTAAAAATTTAAAAAAATAATAATAATTCCTTCCTTTCTACCTTCCTCAGTGGCATGATAGACCAGGATGGGCCTTAGCCTTCTCTAGAATTCCATACCATGCAGTCCTATCTTTGGCTCTGGATTTCCAATTTGAAATTTTCAAGGATCTTGTGTCTTTCTCAATGCAGTGTAACCATCTAAGTTTTGGTCGTCCTCTCATTCGGGTTCCTATTGGTTTGGCCGTAAAAACTTTTTTTGTGGATCTATCGTCATTAAGTCGAACTAGGTGTCCGGCCCATTTTAATCTTTGTAAGCTAATAAAATTAATTATATCTGGGATTTTTATATGTTCTGTATAATTCAATATTTGTTCTTCTTCTCCATATACCACTTACATTAATTCCTCCAAAAATACTTCTCAATATTTTTCTCTCAAAAACTGCTAGGGTTTTCTTGTCTCTTTCTGTCAATGCCCAGGTTTCAGCTGAGTAAATCAAAACAGGTCTTATTAGGCATTTATACAATATTATTTTAGTCAATCTTTTAATGTACTTAGACTTTAAATATTTCTTTAATCCAAAAAAAACATCGATTAGCAGCAGTAATTCTGCTATGAATTTCAACAAATATATTATTTTGTGTATTAATTTCCGAGCCTAGGTATATAAACTGCTTTACATTCTCAAATCTATAACTGCCTATTTCTAAGAAGGAGTGATTATATTCTGATTTTAAACAAGGCATATATTTGGTTTTAGTTTCATTAATGCTCAAATTCATCTTTTTGGCCTCAATTTTCAGAGAAATAAATGCTTGTTTTAAAATAAAAATTAAAAGACAGAAAATAGCAAATTTTACATAATCAACCACATAAAAGGGGTCCTCATCAGGGGTTTCATTCTAATAAAGCCGGATCTAATAAAGTTATGATATTAAATTACTTTTCTTCTAGACAATTTGCAACCTTTTATAATACAATTTAAAGCAAATTATTTCTGAAAAATAAATGTTACCAATCTTCTGAGTAGCCCGTTGATTCTTGACTGTTGTTGTAAAACCGTCGGTTACGTACCTCCCCGACCCAAACAAAGGTCTGCCATGTCTTCCAGATTGTTGTTCCGCTTGTTGATTTCTTGAATCTTTTTCAAGATCCACGGCTGTACCTTTTGTCCCCTCGGAGTAATGGATATGGTAGGCTAATTTTAGAAAATAAGCCATTTACTAGACTCGCGCCGGTAACTTTGAATCTTTTGAGAATAAATTTTTTCGTCATTCTCTTTTTCATTTGGTGCAAGAGGATGCTCTCTATTGATTCGGAATATCACATTGTAAGTAAGCCACTTTTTGAATGGAGAAGAGCCGAACGCAGGCTGACAAATCTCTTTCGGGACACGTAATGCGAGGCTCTGTGTAACAGATTAGGCAGTTATATTCGGGTAACTCCGATGATTGCTGCCCCAGCTTGATGAATACCGTGAAGGTCACTGTTAAGTGTCGAGGATGTCATTGGCTTCGTTGCGTGGGAATGTCTTTTATTATACGAGGATGTCCGATGGGAAATTTTGCTAAATGTGTGTCTTAGTTAATAAAGAGACCATAACATTTGAGTCATCCCCAGAAAAATGCCATTCACAAGCCTCATACTTTTGTGTTTTCTTTAACTTCCTCAACACATCCTAAAGCATTTCTGTATGGAGTCGGACTGTATGGAATAGGAATAAAATTAAATAAGTGATAAATATTAATAATAAAATAATAATAAGGTTTTAATGCTCACGTATGCATGTTTATATGTATTATGCTTAAATATATATATTTTTATATATATATCTATATATATATATATTTAATATATATATTGTATATATATATGTATGTATATATATGTATATATATGTATATATATATATGTATATATTATATTTATGTTATTGTATATGATATATTATATATGTATATATATATATATATTTTGTATGTTTATATATTATATATAAAATATAAATGTTATATTTATATATTATATTATATATATGTATTTATGTGTTATTTATATTTATATATATTTTATTATAAATATTTATATATTTATGTATAGTATATATATATATTCTTTTTTTTTGTAAAATATAATATATTTATATATAATATTGTAAATATTGTGTAATAATATTTATATTTTAATGTTATATATTGTAAATATGTATATATATTTAAATATATTTATGTTTTAAATATTTATTCTTAGTGTATTTTTAAATTATGAGTAAAATAGGAATTAAACAAATAGTACATGGGATTTATTAGCGAAGTTTGAAGTTCTCAGGCTAATTATTCCGGAAAGCTTTTTACTGGATAATGCTGTAAAACGTAACAGTTTATATGTCTAAATGTATACAACTAAATAACGATGCATAGAAGTTAATCTTACTTAGCATGTTATTTATAAATGATCCTCTCAACTAAACTAGCTCAGAAAAATCATTTGTTAAATCACATCTAGCTGGAACTACAGCAAAACCAACTCTTCTTGCTTTGGGACTAAAAGATGAGATTGAGAGAAATTTGTTTTACCTTTTTTGTGCTTATAAATAAAAACTTAAAGGAGAAAGTATAATTATTTATTTCACAGTACATTCATTATAGTTTAAGATCATGGATTAACTACCAATTATCATCAGTCACTGTCATCCTTTCTTCGATGCTGTTGCCGCAACCTGGTTAAGAAACTAATAATCATCTAATCTGTAAGCATCACATTTTCCCAACCATTTTGACTGCAGAGGTGAAAGTCTCGTTCTGAAAGTTTTTCGAAGAATGGAAAATTTATTAAATATTACTAAGTACCAATTTATGAAAAGTAAAGATTTTGTTGTAACTATTAAACGCTATTTTAAAAGATATAAAACTTAATCATAGCTTCATGTTTTCATTTCTATCACTTTGGTGCCTAAAGTTACTGTTCTAGGCAGAGTTCTTATTTAAAGCATTCGTAAAACAGAGTGATTTAGGAAAATGTTTATAAATTAAAACTTAAAGCAGAAACTATAATTATTTATTTCAGAGTAGATTCATTATAGTTTGAGATCATGTATTAACAACCAATGATCATTAGTCAATGTCACACATTTTTCGCTGTTGTTGCTGCAATCTGGTTTAGAAACTTATAATCTTCCAATATGATAGTATCACTTTTTCGTAACCATTTTATCTTGAGAGTTGAAAGTCTCGTTCACAAAGTTTTTTTATAGTATGAAAAATTTATTAAGTATTACTAAGTACCAATTTATGAAAAGTAAAGATTTTGTTGTAACAATTAAACGCTTTTTTAAAAGATATAAAACTTAATCATCGCTTCATGTTTTCATTTCTATCACTTTGGTGCCTAAAGTTACTGTTCTAGGCAGAGTTCTGATTTAAAGCATTCGTTAAACAGAGTGATTTAGGAAACTGTTTATAAATTAAATATTAAGGCAGAAACTATAATTATTTATTTCACAGTAGATTCATTATAGTTTGAGATCATGTATTAACAACCAATGATCATTAGTCAATGTCACCCATTCTTCGCTGTTGTTGCTGCAATCTGGTTTAGAAACTTATAATCTTCCAATATGATAGCATCACTTTTTCGTAATCTTTTTACTTTGAGAGTTGAAAGTCTCATTCACAAAGTTTTTTGTAATATGGAAAATTTATAAGTATTACTAAGTACCAATTTATGAAAAGTAAAGATTTTGTTGTAACTATTAAACTTTTTTTAAAAGGTACATTTCCATCATTTTGGTGCCTAAAATTACGGTTCTAGGCAGAGTTCTGAGTTAAAGCATTCGTAAAACAGAGTGATTTAGGAAACTTTTTATAAATTAAAAATTAAAGCAGAAACTATAATTATTTATTTCACAGTAGATTCTTTAGAGTTTGAGATCATGTATTAACATCAATGATCATTAGTTAATGTCACCCATACTTTGCTGCTGTTTCTTCAGTCTGGTTTACAAACTTATAATCTTCCAATATGATAGCATCACTTTTTCTTGACCATTTTAGTTTGAGAGTTGAAAGTCTCGTTCACAAAGTTTTTTGTAGTATGGAAATTTATTAAGTATTACTAAGTACCAATTTATGAAAAGTAAAGATTTTGTTGTAACTATTAAACGCTTTTTTTAAAAGATATAAAACTTAACCATAGCTTCATGTTTTCATTTCCATCGCTTTTGTGCCTAAAGTTACGGTTCTAGACAGAGTTCTGATTTAAAGCACTCGTTAAACAGAAGGATTTAGGAAACTGTTTATAAATTAAAACTTAAAGCAGGGCTATAATTATTTATTTAACAGTGGATATTACTACGTAACAGTTTATGAAAAGTAAAGAGTTTGTTATAACTATTAAATGCCTTTTCTTCAAGAGGATATGAAACTTAACAATAGCTTTAAGAAGAGCTCTGTACTTAAAGATACAGTTCTAAAGAGAATTCTGATACAACCCGCTGATAAAGCTGTTTTAGGAAACGGTAAGAAAAGAGAAATATGCTTGAAAAGTTGCGTTGAGGCCACACGTAAGAAGAGAAGCTTTTTATAGGGAGAATATAATAATTATGTGTTATGACATTACGGAATAATTGTGTGTCATGACAGTTCGTATACATATATAATTCTTATTTAAAGTTCTGGTAAAGAATGCTAATTTAAGAAGAGTGAAAATAAAAGGAAGAACATATTTTCAAAAATGGCTCATTGTAACCACGCGTTAGAAGAGAATCCTTTTATTGAGAATACGTAATAATTGTGTTTAATGACAGTTAACTGTCGGTATACATTTTTAATTTTTAATTTATGCTTTGGTAAAGTACTCTGGTTTAAGAAAAGTTAAAAAAGAAAAAACATTTTAAATGTGTAGTAGTCCAACGTAAGATGGGAAACTTTTTATATTGTATACATATTAATTATGTTTTATAATTGTCGGTTATATGGTTGGTTGGTTGGTTGGTTGGGAGCACTACGGTCTACTTTTTGATTGTCGGTTATAATACTTTTTCCTATAATACTCCTTAAACATAATACATGCACCAAGAGATAAAGAATAGGAAGAGTGATGGTTTAAAAAGAAAGATACTAACATATTTTTAACAATACAACAAATAACCGTATTTTACTTATAATAGGATATATTTAATTGTAGATATAGTGTAATATTCTTCGTCAGGAGTTGTATTGAACAGCAGGGTTGTTGAATGCTACAGGAGCTTAAAATTCTTTTCCGTAATTCTAATATTAACACAATCTTAGAGGATACCCACTACATTAAAATAAATATAACACTGGGAAGACGTGGGGGCTTTTCACCAAAATATACAGCTTAATAACTTGCATTTCCATAATCGTCTCCTTATGACTGGTGAAACGTTTGCTTGGGGTAAAAATGACCCCTTTCGTAATTCTAATATTAAAACAATCTTCGGAGGTACTCCACTGCCATAGAGTTAATATAACATTGGAAAGACATTATGACTTTTTATCAAAATATTCCTTGACTCAATGACCTAATACGTTATATCGGTCCATCTGTTTATGATTGGTAAAAAATACTTCTCTAAAAGGGTCCCCATCCAATCAACATTACACTTTCCGTAATTCTAATCTAAACGTAGTCTTAGAAAATATCCACTACCACAGAATTAATGTAATGCTAAGAAGACTTTTCATCAAAACACCATAAGGCTCAATGACCTGGTGCATTAACCCGATTGTCTGCTTGAGACTGGTAAAAGGTCCGTAGGGGGTAAAATGATCCCTTCCCTAATTCTATTATTAACACAATTTTCGAAGGTACTCCACTGCCATAGAGTTTATATAACATTCAAAAGACCTTTATCAAAATTTATTTAACACTCGAATTTATTATGCTATTAATGGTAATAGTTTATTTAACATTCGAAAGACATTTTATCGAAATATTCCTTGATTCAAAGACGTAATATATTATCTCGGTCATCCGTTTATGATTGGTAAAAAAATACTTCTCTAAAAGGGTCCCAATTCAATCAACATTACACTTTCCATAATTCTAATCTAAACACAGTCTTAGAAAATATCCACTACCACAGAATTAATGTAATGCTAAAAAGACTTTTCATCAAAATATCGTAAGGCTCAATGACCTGGTGTATTAACCCGATTGTCTGCTTGCGACTGGTGAAAGGTTCGCATGGGGTAAAATGACCCCTTCCGTAATTCTAATATTAACACAATCTTCGAAGGTACCCCAGTGCCATAGAATTAATATAACACTGGACAGTCATCGTGACTTTTTATCAAAACTTTCCTTGACTCAATGACCTAATACATTATCTCAGTCATCTACTTATGACTGGTTAAAGGTACTTCTCAAAAAAGGTCCCATTGCTATCAAAATTACACTTTCCGTATTTCTAATCTAAACACAGTCTTATAAGATACCCACTACCACAGAATTAATATAACGCTAAGAAGACTTTTCATCAAAATATCGTACGGCTCAATGACCCAGTGCATTAACCCGGTCGTCTGCTTGCGAATGTTTTTTCCAAAGAAAAGACCATCTTAATTAATTTATATACGGCTAATTCAAAAGTCATTCCCATGGCAACATCCCGAAGCGAGGCCCACGTAAAATATGCAAGCTGAGAAAAAACTGCCATTCAGGTTTTTCGGAACTTAATTAGCATCTCCAGGTATCAGATAGCCATCCTTGCAGGTGAGTAGGATGAAGATATTCAATAAAGGTCGGAAGGGGGTTGGTTCAGTATTTCGCTTCCAGTTACGAAATTGAAAATAACAAAACAAAAAAAAATACACGCCATAATTGCATGCCATTTCGATCAACGTTACGGTCTGCGTAGACTGCGAATACTGGAATTCTATTTACCAGGCGCTATTAGGATAATAAGTAGAAAATTAGCTTAACTGTATAAAATTTATTCACTGAGCTTCAATATTTACAAATTGTAATAAGCCTGTAAGTTATTCGTCTCTTTCGAGGATGAAACTTTTACATACAATGGATGAACTGATGCGCGTGTTCAGATGACATTTAGCTATTCTTTTTCAGATAATTTAAGCTATTTTTATATATTAATATATAATTTAGGCCACTGAAATTTAGATTGAGAATTACAGGAATTTTTTTTTTATCGTATACCTGTTCCACTATCAAGATTAAAGCCCGTTTCAAAACAATGTCTCTCAGAAACATAATGGTGAATCAAAAATTTTAAACACTTAAGGATAATATGATGTATGAACCAATGAAACTTCGGGCACAAGACTACTTTATTTTATTTATAATAATTATACATTCATTCCAAAGTAATTTAAAATTAAATTAATACTTTAAATATACAGCAGTAATTTTTTAATAACATATATGATAACTAAATCCATTTACTATCTCTCTCTCTCTCTCTATATATATATATATATATATATATATATATATATATATATATATATATATATATATATATGTGTGTGTGTGTGTGTGTGTGTGTGTGTGTGTGTGTGTATGTATGTATGTATGTGTGTGTGCGTGTCGTGATCCAGTGTTAAGGCAAATAGAAAACAGTCTTTCTTGATAATAATAAGCTTATTAAATCATAGTTTCATTTAAAAGCAAAACTAGCGCCATTTTCATTTATTCGTCGAAGACACGCGTAGAATGTGTTCACAGTTCCATGTCCAAGCGCTAACTAACTCTTATCTGTTTGCAAACTCATCAAAATCTTCCAAAATGCTTCCGCCTGACTGGATTATCCAAAGAACTTACGTGAGCTTGGGTCTTTTTCAGTTATTTTATTATGATAAAAGAGTTCCCTTTTTAAAATCGCTTATAACTCACGAATTTCCAACTACCCCCTTTTTAGACCTGACATATATATATATATATATTTATTATTTATATATATATAATATATATATATTTATATATATATATATATTATATTGAATATATATATATAGATATATATATATATATATATATCATAGATTTTGTATATGTATAGATGTATATATATATATGTATATATATTTTATTTTATATATATACATATATATATTTACATATATACACCATATATATACAGTATTATATTTATTTATATTTCTTTATTTATTTAAAGTTTCATTCTTTTATTCGGAGTAATTATATATATATATATTTATATATATATATATATACATATATCATATATATATGTATATATATTTTCTTATATCAAATTTATATATACCTTTTATCATTATATATACATATATTTACTCCATATATATACTTTTATTATAATGATTTATATTTATTTAGTTAAAGTTCATTATTCTATCGGAGTATTATATATATATATATATATATATATATTATATATATATATATATTATATATATATATGTATATATATATATATATATATATGTATATATAGTATTTATATATATGTAATTATACATATATCGAGATATGGTATTGTATATTTATATATACTATATTCATATATATATATATTTGTAGTTCATATATATCTATATCGGAGTATTTATATATACTTGTATATATATATATATATTATACAGTTATATTATACATGTGTTGATATTATATATACATTATATATATATATTTGTATGTATATATATTTATACATATATCATTATATACAATATGTATATACACATTTATATATACATATATATACACATATATATACATATATATACATATATACATATATACATATATATATATATATATAAATTTATATTTATATTTATATATATTTATATTTATTTAAAGTTCATTCATTCTAATCGGAGTATTAATCGAACAGAATCACCATCATGTCATTTCTTTGTCATCTCATACAGTAATAAATTTTCCTGTGTAAGTGCATTGATGTCTAATAAGTTTATAAATATATAAGAGTCATTTATAGGTGTGCACAGTCTGATTTCAGATACATATTACTCATTATATCTCGGAATTTATTTTTAACTCAATTTATGAGACCTAAAGAAGAAACAAATAACTATTCTTCTCCCGAAGTAGAGTATGGTTGGCCAAAGATAAATCGATGCTAGGCGTGAGTTTTCTGTCTGGCCCACAAACCAAGCGACCCTTAACATTTGAAGCGAAGAATATACCTCAAATAGAGTATGACATCAACAAGGTTGAGAGCAATCTTACCGACCAGACCATTAAAGAAAATTTAATGCGTATTGTTGGGGAAGGGTCGGCTTTATGGTCAAGCTCTCTGGCCTCTAAACATAGGGAGCGAAAATTGTGCGCGGCTATTTTTATAACCCAGTTCCTTTCGGGCAGCTCTTTGTAAACGCATAGGTAAAAGAACGCGTTGAACTGAGTCTTCCTGCAAGTACGAAGTATAAATTTGATTATTAATCTTGCATTGGTAATTTTACGGGAATGAAGTTGATTGTACTTGTTCTGAGCAACAATGCTTAGTCTGCATATTTTATTGATTTTCATTAGTAACTTGAATTTCACATTCTACTCAATATAAATATATATTTTTAGCTCCCTTATATTAATCATTAAGTTTAAATAAGAGGATAGCCAAGTAGCTAAGACACTGATTAACGGAAACATAGTCAATGACCTTTTGTTCCAGTGATATCATAATGTTAGTCCCAATATCCGTTTGGAATCTGATTTAAAATGTTGGTTCCCCATAAATTATTTCTCTAACAGTAAAACGTGAGGTCATTGCAAACCTATGCTTGTCAAATTAATACGGATTGGTTGATTAGTTGGTTGGTTGGTGTCATGTCCATTTAGAAGTCATGTGAGTCTCATGGAAAATGGCTACCATTGCCTCGAGAGAGTCTAGGCTTTTAAGAGTAGATCCTCGTTATTTAGAAACAGGGGACAAAACACCCCCAGGTTTTGATTGGCACCTCCAGAGGTACTACAGTGTTTAAAACTAGCTTTTTTAGAAGTGTATAATTAACAATATTATAATTTTAACGAATAATGTTTATATGGTTTTTGGAATGTTGTTTAGGTGACATTTCTTCTCGAAATGAATTAAGGATTTCAACTGTGTGTTATTCCTGTGGAAGTTTATTCATTTGTTATATATAAATATGTGTAGGTGTCATAACTTAAACAATATAGTGAAAATCTTTTTCTTGATAGAATATCATGTTAATGAAGTCATAGTTATCCTTGAAATTGTTACGTTTCATCAAGGATATGTTTCAAATTATTTTAATTTTTCCAACAATTTTATTTTAGGCTTAACATATGATGCAATACTCTAAAAAGTAACTAAAGCCACAATACTACAGGATACATTACATAATATTTCGAAATAACTTTATTTAAAGTTTTCAACAGAATTTAATACTTTTATCACAAGTTTCCTGCTAATGGAAAACACAGAGATGACCTTGGACGAAAACCAGGAACAATATTCCACTTTCTTATAGTAAGTAAACCAGAAAATTAAACTTTATCAAAGTAACGAATAGTAAAAAAACGTCTTCAAATAGTTCATATATCGACTAAACCATACGTCTCTCTTACACCAAGTGGTGCCCCATCCCACAAAAACTCGAAACACTTTAAGCAATTTACATACATAAAAGAGAGCTACGAAGCTATCTATTGTCGACAGGGGAAATAATTATGTGGTGTAGGGAAAATCGGGTCACAGTCGAGGTGTAACAGGGATTCGCCTTCTATATTTCCATTCATTAAAAGCACATGAGTAGTGTGGGCGAGCTAACCCCCACCTCACCCCCTGTTGCCGTTAAAAAATTATTCAGCATTGATACACGGCGATGCTCGAATCTAGGTCGCTGGGTTGAGAGGTCACTCCTGAAGGTGCGATGGTCTGAATGAATAGAATTTCGTTGTTTGTGCCGGTCTCCGGTTGATTATTCGCAATTTACATGTAAAATTACGAATCCGGTTCCCCCTTGTTTTTTTCCTACACGTTCATCTGGTATGTGGTTAGGAATAAATTGGTGTTCTCCTTGTCAATTTCTTTTTCTGGGCTTTTGATGAATAAGGAGGTTACTTGGAAAGTTCTATGGAAATACCAGTCTTGTAGAATTTGATAATAATTCTCCACTTTGAACTGTTCTTTATTAGAAAAATAAATAGTAATGTATGGTAGCTATTAGCTTTAGTAAGTGCAGTATGATTCAGATAAGGATAAAAAGATAAATCTTAAGTTCGTACATAAGCGACCTATTGATGTGATTGTGAAAAGACTCGTGCTGGAAAGAAAGGCTTCCTCTTTGCTTCTGCACAGTGTGCTGTTGATAAATAATGGAAAAACTCACATTTAAATACCATGCTTTATTACATTGATAAGATTTCTGAAGTGGGAAGATTACTCTTTATTAAACTTAAAAAATAGTATAAAAAATGAGATTTAGCATGACTAAGGCAAAAGAATCAAATCAAAATTGGAAGGTATGTATCTATTTCGGATTAAAAAATGTTAAGAACCAAGCTTTGTTCTGTTTGCATCTAATTAAATATTTGCTTCCAGTCATATTAATGAAGTAGCTCGTTTTTTAATGCAATCAAATAGTTATTCTACTCCTTTTATGGTAATTCCACACTCTTTTTCTAATTTTTGTGCCTTATCACTGATTATTTCCCATTTCTCATTACATTTTGGCTCATAAACTTTGTCCTAATGAATAGCTAACAGTAAATGGCATATGCCTTTGTTTACTAATATAGTTATGTGTTAGTTAAGAATAATAGGTACTTCGAGTACAAAATTCCCCATACTTATCAATATTTTGTACAACATCTCTTTAAGTAATATACTTTAATAATATGCTCTTTAATGAAAGTCAAGAATATGTCAAAAGTGCATACTATATTGTTATCATTTAATACAGAAATTTAACAGAAAAATATTCCAGAAGTGTAACGCTCAACTTAAAATATAAGAAGAACGTTATGAAAGTAGCATAACTTCTTCAAGTTTATGATTTTTTTTCTGGAGTAGAAAAGTTTAAATAATTAAATTGTTTTGATTGCAAAACTTTACATTTTTGCAATCAAGGTACTAATAAGTAATCAAAGCAACAATGTAATGACAGTTTATGCTAATATATCTTTACGAATATCGCATTTTCTAAAACAGATATACATAATGCGCTGCTGCAAAATTTAATAAGAATTAAAAATATATATTCTACAATAGTGGGGAAGTTTTAGTAGTCATACCATTGTTAAATCATCAAAAATTTGATTTTTCAATAGTGATGCTTAAGTTTCTCAGAGAATTTTAAAACAATTTGTTCGAAAAAAATGCTCAAAGAAATGAGTTAAAGGAAGAAAATTGTAAAAGAGTTTTATTAAAAATGTCTTTCGTTTCAGACTGCGCTCACGATATTTCTATTACTGTTTTATTATTTTACATGTAGTTTTTGGAGGTCATTTTTATAAATCTTGACCTATTTATGTTCATCGATTTCCGAAAAAATATTTTCATGCATAGATAAATAGCATTTAAGAGATTAGGGGCATATTTTAAAAAACATATTTTCATGCATAGATAAATAACATTTAAAAGGGAGTATATTTAAAAATAATCATGAAAAGATAAATAGCATTTAAAAGGTTGGGGGTATATTTTTAAAAATATTTTCATATATAGATAAATAGCATTTAAAAGGGTAAGGGTATATTTTTAAAAAATATTTCCATGCATAGATAAATAAAATTTAAATGGGTAGGGGTATATGTTTAAAAAATATTTTCATGCATAGATAAATAGCATTCAAAATGGAAGGAAATATATTTTTAATTAAAAAATTAGGTTAAACTTATAAAAATTTGATTTTTTTCTTTTAAATTTTGGTTCACTTTAAACTTTGTATTTTGAGCTTAAAAAGAAAATTTGCTGTTAAATTATTAGTTATTAATCTTAAAATATTTGGAATATTCATAAATACGTTTTTCTCTGATCGGGAGATTATTATCAATAACTTAAAGACAGAACGTGAACATCTGCCTTAATCTTCGATTCGGCCGAGATTATCACAGTACACATGTAATACTGAGAGATGAATGTGCTCCATTGTAATTTTTGTAATCCCTGGGAGCACCAATAGTGAGAAATCTCATTTTCCCTTCTTTTGATCCTGTCTGCACTATTAATCTTTAACCTGTACAGCTTCTTATATAAAATGGCGAGGCTGACGTCTTGAAAAATGCTTCTTGATACAATTCATCTATGTCTGTTGTATATGATTATGAATCAAAAGTTAAAATTTCTGACATGCTACACACACATATATAGATGTATATAAAAATTATACATTTTTCTATTATTGCTTAAAACATTTAAAGCTTCTTTAAATCTTATATTTGTCAAAATATAACATTCCTAAAATAGTGCAATTTTTTTGCTTTTATTAAGTTTCCTCAGTTTACCCCCCATTATATATAGTTTACGAAAGTTAAAATTGGAAAAGCAAAAATTACAGATATACATAAAATTTATACCTTTTTCTATTATTGCATAAAACATTAAAGTTTTTTAATCTTATATTTGTCAAGATATAACATTCCTATAATAGTGCAATTTTTTTGTTTTTATTAAATTTCTTCAGTTTACCCCCATTATATATAGTTTACGGAAGTTAAAACTGGAAAAGCAAAAATTACAGATATACATAAAATCTATACCTTTTTCTATTATTGCTTAAAACAGTAAAGTTTTTCAATCTTATATTTGTCACGATATAACATTCCTAAAATAGTGCAAATTTTTTGCTTTTATTAAATTTCCTGAGTTTACCCCCATTTTATATAGTTTACGACAGTTAAAACTGGAAAAGCAAAAATTACAGATATACATAAAAACTATACCTTTTTCTATTATTGTTTGAAACATTAAAGTTTTTTAGTCTTATATTTGTCAAAATATAATATTCCTTAAATAGTGCAATTTTTTTTTATTATTATTAAATTTCCTCAGTTTACCCCCATTTTATATAGTTTACGGCAGTTAAAATTGGAAAAGCTAAAATTTGCATTAAAAAGCAAAATATTAGTATGACTCCTTATTTATTCATTTAAAAGAACACATGAATAATTGTGTAATTTTCCCACATGCTATAGTTAAAAAAAAGAAAT
Source organism: Pardosa pseudoannulata (assembly GCA_032207245.1). Taxonomy (NCBI): domain Eukaryota; kingdom Metazoa; phylum Arthropoda; class Arachnida; order Araneae; family Lycosidae; genus Pardosa; species Pardosa pseudoannulata. Next base: position 103,689,133 of record CM063506.1, read on the forward strand.
TCTAAGGAACGAAACAAAAGTCGGAAAGCTATGAGAAAAAAAATTGGAAATGCTTGAACAAGTGAAGGGGAATAAATTAAGTCTGTATCCGAAGGTTAAGAAAATACTAATTCCCCATAATCAATTACACCCACAAGAAAAAAAAATCTATTGTTTAAATATTGTTTTGAAAGTATTCAAAATCAATTTCAAGTTTTACTAGTTTAGAAGGAAAATAAATCATAGCAGTCTAGAATAATTGAAAACGATTCAACAATACATGTTGAGGTACAAAGAAACGTGACAGAAAACATCAGCAACAAAAAAATATCGTGATCTTTAAGGAAATTTTTCTTTCCCTTTTCCCCCATTCCAGTTTTGAAATACAAAGTCGTGCGAGACGAAAGAGAAGGAAACAAAATTTCAGCCGTTTTAGAATTGTACTTCATTGTGTGACCAGACAGCTTTTGTCCTGATATTCAAAATAACATTTTTCATTATTTCTTTAAAGAAAGGGGAAAACAAAAAGCGAATATAAGAAAAAAATTTAAGGACCATTTATCAAAAACCGGAGAAATAAAACTTTTCATCAAGTTAATATATCTGTGATAAAAATTAGATTTTTATTAAAGAGGTTTTCTATGCCCAACTGTTAACTTATTAGTTTGAAGTTTTAGATATTAAACAAGTTTTATTAAATAAACTTATTCTATATTTTTTTACTTTGAACTGTATTGGCTACAATACCAATATATACTCATAGAAAACTAAAGTTTTATTGAAAGCCATACATACGGGTACCGGACTAAATAGTAATGTAATATTTTTATCTGAGTAAGCAAAATCAATCATTAGACCTCACAATATTCATTTTGATTCTCAAATGTTTCTCATTATTTCTGTTAATAGAAGAGAAGAAAGAAATAATAAGAAATTTTTTTGTAGGTTTTTTATAAAATATTGTAGCAAGTACAATTACTCCCATCTCCTTTTATGATATGTGGTGCTAGGAGAGCCATCTAGTTTGTTTTCCATAGTGCCAGTCATCTCTCTCAGTGTGTGCGTTGCAGTGGCTTGCGGTAGGTTTTCATGCAGGGTGTGCATAGATTTTAGAATAAATCTTTAATTATTGAGACATCTGAGTTCTCCATTCTGAAACGGGTTATTTATTATGAATATAAATTTAAAGATTACAATAAATAAAATATTTACCTACGAGTAGTTGAGTTATAACTATAAAAACAGCTAAACTTATGAGAATTCTACTAGCTCTGAAGCAAAAATCATGTCTTTTGCTGTATGGTATATTGGCGTCGAAAAACCAACGCTTCAGGCTTCCACGAAAAACTGATATGTGCAGCAAACATAGCACCACATGGCGCCCTCCGCTGCGGTGCCGCCAAACCGAACGTCTATTCCACGAGCAGAGGATTTCGCTGCACGCTGGCACAATAGAGCGAACTGTTTCTTGTTCGGACAGTGGATTAAATTATATTTATTAATTGTTTTTAACATTTAGAAATCATATATTCTGCTAAAAACAGCTTGACAGTTTTTAAAAACAAAACCAAGGATATGGTGTTACATAATGTAACTTATATACTGTCTGTAAGACAATGAACGGTAAAATAGGGACTGTTCTGTTAAAATTTGTTTCTTTAAAACAAAACATTGTTTTTCAGCTAATTATTTCAATAAATATAATACGTCACCGAAATTATTTTACCACACTAAAACATTTCACTTGCCTCAGTGCCATAGTATGATGTTCTTCTTCTGTAGCCCATACATATAAAACGTACACATCAGAACTTCCTATGTTCGTTTGCGAGCTACGTGGTGTAGCACTTAGTGCCGCTCGTACTGAGGGAATACAACCAAGCAAATCAACATATTTGAATATATTATAAATAATATTTATTATATACCATATAAAGATAGGTAGACATAGGTGCAGAAAATTACTGTCATCAACAATTTTGCCAGGTTGTGCAGTGCACACCCTGCACATATGGACCGCATGCCACTGGTGCGTTGTATATGTTGTTGTTTTTGTACTGTGTTGTGGAACATAGCGAACGAAATAAAAATGTTTCCTAAAAATAGACTAATTATTTCACAGCGCCTTTTTGAATAAATGAGTCTGGTCCTTCTAAAATAAGAAGAAAAACCCCTTATTTAGTAAATTGACATGACTAACATTTTTTAAGAGTTTTTTTGACAAATTGTAAAGACTTATATAGAGTATAAATTAAATTATTCATTTAGACTAATTAAAATAAAATAAAATAAATAAATAAAATTAATTAATTAGTTAAATAAACTAAATTAAAATCTAGCCTAATTTATTACTAGACTAAAACATTCTTTTAGGTTTCATTATATAAGCAAAATTTATAAAATAACTAGCTACTTCGCACCCAGCCTTCGGTCTGCGTTATAAATGTTCCCATGTAAAGTAGCGAAATTATTTTCAAACAAAATGATTCATAAACAAAAATGGCAGACAACGACAGTGATTATGAAAAGAAGCAATTTCATCAGGAAGAGAAACATTAGCCTTTATATAACAGTTCTGCATATTGAATACAATGAGTTTAGAGTAATATTCTTTATCTATTCTTCATTGTTAACAATAACATGTCATTCTTTCTCACTTGAGAAAAACTTTAATAAGGTAATTAAGTGTAAAATTCCCGATAATCCTTTTTGGGGATACAAAGAAAACCTTACGTGACGTGAGAGGTATAGATATGCAACGAATTCATCAATCTCCTTTGTTGTAAATGGGGATTCTATACATGACATATGTTTCAACTATGTGTGATGTCACAAGAATATTAACATTATCACAATTGTGTACACCATTCTGTTACTTTCTCTGTAGCTTTTATGTCTATACTCTGTCAGCGTTCACAGTTTCTAAACATTACAGTAAATTTTATGTTACAAGAGAGTTAGTTAGAAAGAGATCAACTGCTGAAAGCCAACTCCAAACTACTACAAACAGCTGTGTCGGTTATGGAATTTCTGCTCTGATATCTCTCTCTCTCTCTGTAGCTTTTAAGTTCAGACTCTTTTTTGTTTACTGTAGCTAGGCATGACAGTAAATTTTATGCTACAAGAGAGTTAGTTAGAAACAAATCAACTGCTGAAAGCCGACTCCAAATTACTGCAAACAGATATGCCTGTTACAGGAACTAATGATGGCCGGATAGTAGGGCACTAATCTTCGGTATCGGAGTTCACGGGTTTGGGGGTATGGATGTTCATAGCTGCTGGAATCGGCTTTAATCAGTAGGTCACAATCTCATTAGCCCTAATGTAGCAAAACTGTAGACCGTAGCTCTCCAAATTAAGTCAAATTAGTTTTGGATTTCCATTCTGTTCTGTTACTTTATCTGTAGCTTTTAATTTAAGACTCTGCCAGTGATTACTGATTGTTAGCATTACGTTAAATATTATGCTACAAGACAGTTAGCAGCTACAAGTTTCAGCAGAATATCTACTGCTGAAAGACATCTCAAAGTTACTCCAAACAACCCTGCGAGATATAGGATTCGATTACAAAGCCAGAAAAACAATGCTTTAGTCATGCTTATTTTAAACATGAGTATTAAAGACATGCAAAAGGAGGAAAAGTTTCCAAAATATTAGATCCATTGCCTTCAAAAATAACATAAATATTGGCATTGAAGTAATATTGATTGAAAAATAATTGAACATTAAATGTGTCCTATATAAGAATATTATATAGGTATAATATCAGAATGAAGTAACATATTATTACTTAACATAGTCGTATCTTCGGTATTTCAAGATTATATAGTTTGTCTTTTCATCATCTAATGACTATTCACTACAACTTTACTACTATTAATGAATAGGATTGCATTTTTTAACAAAGTTTATTTATATTTTTTTTCTTTAGACACTCTTTTTGATAAATAATAATTTTTAGTGCTAATAAAATTTTCATATAAGAGATTTCAAAACGTATCAATTTTGTTTCGTCATAAAAAATATTTATTTCGATTAATACATGCATTACATAAGGAAAAAAATAATGTAAATTAATAAAATAGTACTTCTTACCATGTTCTTGGCAGATGTAGTCTTCATAACTTTTACACTCATGACTACTCCCAGTTTTGTTGAGTAAAAATGCCCTTTTTCCTCAGCATTCTTCTTCAGCTTTTAATAGTTTTTGTCCAACTAACACTTTAAAAGCATATTAAGTGTCGGCCATTAATAAAAATCGATAGTTTAACAGCTTTAAAGAACTGGATTAAGAAAATTTTAATACATTTTTGAGAGCGTTAAATGTTCCCCATTTTTTTCTTTTGCAAGAAAATTCATTTAGAATATTATTCTGAAATATTTCATAAAAATCATTTTCAGGTATAAATAAAAATTATTGAATAAAAATGCTAGGAAAATGAAATATTTTAGTACCAACAAGTTGCTTAAATTTATTCTCAAGTGAAACATTAGTACTTAAACACGTCACCAGCCTCCCTTAGTTATTTTTTTTTAGTCAACTATGCTTATTCCAACGATATTTTGAGGATCAAATGCACTTAAGTGGATTCTGGACATTACAAAACGTTTTTCTAAATTGAATTGAATATGGTATTTTCTAAGTCATGAAATTTTTGTGCTCATAAACTGAAGTATAACTAAACCAATCGGATTAAAATGTTAGAAACCAAAAAACGTTTTAGAAAATTAATTTTTTTTAAATATTTGTCGATTTAATTTTTAGTTTTTTCTTTTAAATTTATTTTGTTTTTACTTATTATACGTTTATCATATTTGGGTATTATTTTGCTGATTGGTTGAATAGTTAATTTTTAAGAAATGTTTTTATATCTGTACACTGAAATTTCAGAAAAACTTAGACGTTTTAAAAATATAGATCGATTGGTTTGGTTTGGAGTGCTACGGTCTACTTTTTGCAACACGAGGGCTAATGATACCGGGACCTACAGCTTAAAGCCGATCCCGAACGGCCATGGACATCCATTCCACAGTGAGATCCGAACCCACGAACTCCGGTACCAAAGACCAGCACCTTAACCAATTGGCAATCGTTCGGCAAAATTTAGATTGAGTTTTAATAGTCAAAATGAAGTCGAAATTTAAAATGTATGCTAAAATATATTTCAATATACCAATATTAATAAAACAATTTTTAAGAATTTATAAAAAAAATAAATTTAAGAAGGTATTGTTAAAATAAGCAAGAAATAAAAAATTGGAATATTAAAAATTATAGTCTAAAATTATTATTTTTTTAAACACATGTCATTAATTTACTTATAATTTAATGTAGGAATATACAATATTTCATAACTCTAAGTTAATAATTTACAAAAACATAATAAAAAAATTAGGACCAAAAATAAGGACAAATAAACAAAAAATAAAAAATTATAATTTAAAAAATTATAGTCTAAAATTATTTATTTTGTTAAAAAGCACATGTAATTAATTTACTTATAATTTAATGGGGGAGTATACAATATTTCATAACTCTAAGTTAATAATTTACAAAACCATAATAAAAAAATTATGGCCACTAACCCCTTAATGCTTTTCTCATTTTTCTTAAAATCCCAGTACGAAAAATACTCTTTTTTGTTTATATGTATTTGACCACAACTAAACAAAACTGTATTTAAAATTTCCTCAGACATTCAAGCCTTTCACCCTCTTGTTCATTCACCTCTGGAAAAAATATCTTCAATATCATGTACCTCTTTGTAAGCTTGTTGTTTGGACTTCATCAAATGATCTGGCCTGCTAAACCACTAGAAGCAGTGAGGTTAAGACACTGGGCAGTAGCACCCTAGAATAAAACAAACAACTGTTTGGTAATATACAATATTTCATAACTCTAAGTTAATAATTTACAAAAACATAATAAAAAATTATGTCCACTAAACCCTTAATGCTTCTCTCATTTCTCTTAAAATCCCAGTACGAAAAATACTCTTTTTTGTTTATATGTATTTGACCACAACTAAACAAAACTGTATTTAAAATTTCCTCAGACATTCAAGCCTTTCACCCTCTTGTTCATTCACCTCTGGAAAAAATATCTTCAATATCATGTACCTCTTTGTAAGCTTGTTGTTTGGACTTCATCAAATGATCTGGCCTGCTAAACCACTAGAAGCAGTGAGGTTAAGACACTGGGCAGTAGCACCCTAGAATAAAACAAACAACTGTTTGGTAATATACAATATTTCATAACTCTAAGTTAATAATTTACAAAACCATAATAAAAAAATTATGTCCACTAACCCCTTAATGCTTCTCTCATTTTTCTTAAAATCCCAGTACGAAAAATACTCTTTTTTGTTTATATATATTTGATCACAACTAAGCAAAACTGTATTTAAAATTTCCTCAGACATTCAAGCCTTTCACCCTCTTGTTCATTCACCTCTGGAAAAAATACCTTCAATTTCATGTACCTCTTTGTAAGCTTGTTGTTTGGACTTCATCAAATGATCTGGCCTGCTAAACCACTAGAAGCAGTGAGGTTAAGACACTGGGCAGTAGCACCCTAGAATAAAACAAACAACTGTTTGGTAATATACAATATTTCATAACTCTAAGTTAATAATTTACAAAACCATAATAAAAAAAATTATGTCCACTAATCATTTTTCTTAAAATCCCAGTACGAAAAATACTCTTTTTTGTTTATATATATTTGATCACAACTAAGCAAAACTGTATTTAAAATTTCCTCAGACATTCAAGCCTTTCACCCTCTTGTTCATTCACCTCTGGAAAAAATATCTTCAATTTCATGTACCTCTTTGTAAGCTTGTTGTTTGGACTTCATCAAATGATCTGGCCTGCTAAACCACCAGAAGCAGTGAGGTTAAGGTCCTCGTCCCACCAAACCCAATTTGCGAAACTTGGAAACAACCCTCTCTTTTT
>CM063506.1:103701068-103768568 GCA_032207245.1 Pardosa pseudoannulata
ATTACCCCTAAATTATCGCGAAAACTTTGACGAGGATTCATTCCGTTTTCTGGAAAATTGTTCTCCCAGAAGGGGACGGGGAAAACAAGATTACGCCACGATATTTTCTTTCCTTTAATCAAACAATGTGTCGATTCTTGGGAATTGCGTGGTCATCCTCATCTAGGTTCATTTAGATGCGTGAAAGCTGCCACTGATGAAAACACAATAACCGGACCTTGTACTTAGAAAGCATGTAATTAGTCACGTGTTTTCCAGCTACTTTTAGCGTCTAAAAGCTGTGTAAATAAATATATAGCAAAGTTGGGCAAAACTTACAATACCCACCTGCCCTCTAACCGTCTACAAAGATTCGTTAGTCATTGTCTTCTTTCATTTCCTTTCCATGAAACAGCTGTATACATGAGTCTAATTTGGTGAATTTTATTTACATTGTGCCTTTACTAAGAAATAAATTTGAATATAAATTCAGACATTAACTTAGCACCATAAATACAATCAAGATTCATTTATTTCAATTCCAAACGGAATATTGTATATTTAAAATTCTACAATTTTCCTTGAAAGTCAATACTTTACTTATCTACATTTCATATCATTTCTAGTAAAATTATTCATTTTTCTACCTACTAAAACAGGTAATAATTTTATAAAGCAGTTATACCTATATTCTACATATTTTTTAATTTTCAATTGTCTGCTTTGCGAAAGTCTTCTTGCGATTGCCTTGTATGAGAAATCTTCAGAATGGAAATAGTTACCTCTAACATTATTTTATGCTTCGATAAATCTTTTCTACAGTTGTTACTCAATAACAACTTATGTAATTTATCCCCATAACTGATAGTTCCGTGATTTCTTTCTTCTTCAGATGATTCAAAATTTATATTTTTTACCTATAATGATTTTCGTGTTAGTCAATTGTGTGCGAACCACTTAAAGACGAACGTTTAACCCTTTGAGGGGCACCCACGGAAACTCTTTGGTTTTCAATGAAATTAGTTTATAAATGTTATTTATGGACGTTTTAAATATGAAGTATATGAAAAATAAATTATATTACTTGAGAAATAAGCAAGGGGTAATTTGATTGCGTAATCACCTCCCTTGGAACAGAATGAAAATGATACATTTTTTAATAATATTGGAAAAATAATTAATAATTTTTATTAAAAGGGTGTATAAATCAAATAATCTAAGAAATTTGTTAGTGAAGTTTAAATAGGTACTTTTATTTTATAGTCTTAACTTTGAAAAATCGAGTTTTTGCTTTTAGGATCGGGTTTTGATAGAGCTTGATTCTAAAAGAAGATTTTACCAGGAATAATTAAAAATGAAGTGTCGATAGTTTGATGGAAAATTGAAAATCAAACACTTTATATATATATATATATATATATATATATATATATATATATATATATATATATATATATATATATATATATATATATATATATATATATATATATATATATATATAAATCAGAGAAAAAATTTTAACAATCGGTATATTATATATACCAGTGGCCTTCAAAGGGTTAAATAAGATTCGCGACTGACATCAGGAGATAACAATAAATTACTAAATCTGTGACCCTTCACTGCTATGCATGGAAAATATTTATCCTATTTATCCGTAATTTAGGGTTTACTGTGACTGTGTAATTATATCTTGGCAGTGTGTATACATATTTGTCATAAAAACAAACTAAGTATTTTGAAATTTAATTTTTGGCATTACTCTTCATTTTTTTTAGAAAATTATGTTACACAATGAACGGAGCTTGTACATAGGAAGCATATAATTAGCCATGTACCATCCAGGTAATTTTAGCGTCTAAAATAAACTAAATGCTAAAATTACCTGGAAAATGTATAATGAAAATCAATCGTGAAGGTAGATTAATAACGAAACAGTATTTAAGATTATTCAATTTTATAACCTTTCGATTGGTTACATAGATAAATATGTGTGTAATTGATGTATGTATCTGGTTTCCTTATATGAACATTTCTTTAAATAGCCAAACATGTCATGGATCAGGGCCGTAGCCAGAAATTATTTTCGGAGGGTGACCAAGGGAGAAAAACGTCTTTATTTGTGAATGATACTTCAATTAATGTAAGGGAAAACACTGTATTTCCAGAATACAGTGTTGTATTTCCGGCCAGCTGCCTAGCAAAACTTTTATGGTCTCGGTGGTTTTTATCTAAGGGAATAACTGTCCTTGTTCATGAATAGCTAGGCCGATAGCACATAAACACACAAACGTGTGTATCTACAAAATGGTCTTTCAAAGTTTCGGGGGGGGACCAGTCCCCCAAATCCCTCCCCCTGACTACGGCCTTGTCATGGATACATCCTGAAATTTCTAACTTGTTAAATTTATATATATATTATATATAAATTTAGATTTCAGTCTCTCTTATAGCTAAATAATGATTCTTTGTCTTGTCTGTATATTTTTTGACACGTTTCCTATGTACATTTATCTGTCTGAAAGCTGTGCAAACCAATTTCTCCCGGAAGCTATTCTGAATGTAAGTGCCAGCTGTTTTAGTTCACTTTATTATGGTATTTCTCTTCACTTAGCAAGACAGGCATGTGTTTCCTTTGGTCCAATGGTATTGATTTAACAAACACAGCGATGTACTATAAAACATTTGACCTAAATTTTATATCATATTTCTGTAAAGTTGTTTTTAATTTTTCTGCAATTAATGTTGATTTAATAATTAGGTATTGCTATTATATTTTCGGTTTCCTTATTCTTAATTTTTTTTCTCCATTAACACAATTTTGTTTTAAAAAAAAAGCAATTATAAATGAGACTACAACATTGAAATGCATTTGTCAAATTAAAATGTCATATTGTTTTGCAGATTAGTAACTCACTTACGTATGTTTCTTGAAACCCAAATATGTTTCTTTCATGAATGATATAAAACGTTTAAGGAAATTAAATTTATATTCCATCATAAGGAGTATTTTATGCTAGAGTCAATTGGTAACTTGAATATAATGATTATTTTATAATTTTTCAATAATTCAATTCTCTAGTTGTATAATCTGGTCTATAACCAAATACGTAGAGAGCTACTTTCGTTTTCCAAAGGTTGTGGGAATTTTACTATTGCCATAATTCTCCACAGGCATTCGAAATCGGCTTTAAGTAATATGTCCCAATCTAATTTACCTGTGGCAAAATTTAGCCTTAGCTCTCCAACTAGTCAACCGACGCGATTTTTAAAATTATCCCTTTGTACTCCAAATATATTTTCTAAGTATTATTTAAAATATATCACTTTATTGCCCACTTAGTAATTTTAACAGAGTTAAACAAAGACGAACAGCAATTCTTAAATTTATAAACCGTGTTCGAGGCACACTCGACGTTGTGCTTGCTGCAAAAGAAATAGGATGTCGAGTCAGACTCGACATTGGAGCTCGAATAATTAAGAATTACTGAGTAAAGGTTTAGAGAGGGTTACTTAATTAAAGGTTACTGAACAAATATTGAATAAGTAGAATATATTTATATTCTGCTTTTTCAATCCCCTAAACACAAGTGAAATTGCATGCTGCAATTACCAATAAGCAACTCAAAACCTTTAATTTTTATATGAAAAACATCTGTTTATCTCATGACACACATATTTAGCGACAACACATAGTATTACAAGCGAAAGAGAGAAAGTCAGATCCCAAAAAAACAAAACCATGTACCACTACGAAAACAAAATGTTCATCTTTGTTTATTTCATTTTGTTCTAAATATAGTCGCCTTTTGTTACCTTAATTGATCCGAAAACTGGGCTCAGTCGAAACGCGTCGTATGTGTACCTAAAGCGAAACGAACAAAATATAAAATGTGCAAAAAAATTTGCGGAAACAATTCAGGTTTCCGATTTGCCGGAAACTTCGATGATCCAGTTGGGTGGGTGGAACACCACCCGTGTTCGGCCATTTTGTCCGTATGCAAATGAGGCGGATGAAGTGACGTCATGCTGCTTTATATCATTCCGCCTGGATGGCTTTGAAACTTAAGCCGGATGATTGGCTTTAAGAGGATTTTGCTTTATTTTTCATTCTGTAATTTATAGACGTAATAACCCTGCCTGATATGTTGGAAATATATTTTTAACCCCATATTTCAGTGCCCTGGCACTTACGTTCTCAAAATGGTGTCTAGTGTTCATTGGTTGGTTGGTTATTCATTTAGAAGTCATATGACTTCTCATGGATGATGACTGTCATCGCCTTGAGAGGGTGAACTTCTAAGAGTGGGTCCTAGTAATTTAGAAGCAATGATCAAGCAGAAGACCCCTGAACTTGGTCTGAACCTCCAAAAGTATCGTTTGGGAACTTGGAGGACATTGTTACCTCAAACCTATTTTACGTGCCTTAGACGTCATTAATGAACATGATTAATGAACATGACGGTATATCTTGAACGCTTTAAGCTTCGATTCCACTACTCTCCCCCGAATGATGGCCGATTGGTTAGGGTGCTGGCCTTCGGATCTGGAGTTCATGGGTTCGAATCCCACTGTGGCATGGATGTTCGTACCCATTCGGAATCGGCTTTAAGCAGTAGGTCCCTGTCTCATTAGCCCTCGTGTTTCAAAAAGTAGACCGTAGCGCTCCAAACCAATCTCTTTCCACCACACTCCAGTTACGAGATCGCTGACTGAGATCAAGTATTGTTTTAAAGAATTGCGCACTCTTAGAAAATATTTACTGATTTACTCTTCTGTACATACAGGTTTTTGCACTTTAAAAGAATTATGGAATATATATTATAAGCACACTAATAATATAATTTTTGTTGCTGAATTACATTTTATATAATACCTTTAAGTGATCAGTTTAAAATAAATTTCCTTATTTGAAGACATTTTTATAAACATCGCAAGTATCAGTAAGAACGTCAAAAGTAAATGTTTAGGGAATTAAACTAAATGATTAGTTGTCGGATAACTACAGAAAGCTGCTGCTTCTCAGTACAGGAGAGTGGACTTCAATACTGTTGGGGCGGATGTTCTGAACTGCTTGTAATCGAACTTAATCTGTAGATCTCGTAAACTTTTTTGTAGCAAAAACTAGATGGTAGTGGACTTACTCAGCACACTAAATGCTAACATCTTTGGCATTGATATGGTTGATCTATGTATTTGAAAACTACATTTTCTCATTTATAGCCCTGTGCAACATTTGAGATCCAAATAAGATCTTTAATAAAACACCACGTAATCAATAGTCCACTGATTTATATATATATATATATATATATATATATATATATATATATATATATATATATATAAGGTAGTTTTTTTATATAGGTATACATATATATATATATATATATATATATATATATATATACATATTTTCAGTTCTGAAAGTAGCTGAGTAAGAAAGTAAAACAAAACCAAAAGCTTCTGCTATCATTATCTTTGGGATAAATTAAATGAATGCATTTACTCTTCTTTCCAAATTTTAAATGAGTACAAAATCTCAAAAAAAAATTCATTCTTTTCCTTTCTATATACTCTTCAAGTATCTTTTGTTTCAAAAATGAGATCTTTAATAAAACACCACGTTTTCAATAGTCCACTGATTTATATATTTTACTTCTGAAAGTAGCTAAGTAAGAAAGTAACAAACCAAAAGCTTCTGTCATCATTTTTTGGGGGGACAAATCAAGTTAATGCATTTACTCTTCTTTCCAAATTTTAAATGATGAGTAAAAAATTGGACAGAAACATTCATACTTTTGCTTTTTATATACTCTACTAATACATTTTGTTTCCAAAAATATTATGATGAGATATCTTGATAATGAGCCTCTTTCGGAAGAATTTTGGACTAAGACATCAGTTTTTTCTTAAAAATAAAAAAAAACTTGCCTAATTTTCCTTTTTGTTTTACTATCACTGTGTGAACAATAATAACACCGATATTTAATGATTAAAGTTGTCTTACGATACTAGAGTTCACGCTTTCGAATCACGCAGTGGGTATGGGTGTTTGTAACTGTTTGGAATTGGTTTTAAAAAGTAGGTCATAATATAATTAGCTCTTACGTAGTGAAAATCTTGCTGTAAAGGACCAACAATCACCCCACAATTGCTCTGGACATTGGCTAGCATTCCTAGTGTGTAGGCCCTTCCCGATCATAATTAAGATACTTTTGTCTACTGTATAATGCATTCACTTACATTTTAGCCATAAAATCTGCCTATAATTGCAATATTGATATGCTCATGTACACATGTATGCGTTTTAAAAAGAGGTGTAAACTCGGAACGTTACCAAAGAAATTATTAATAAAAGGGAGGCTCGACGTCTGTAAAACTCCTTGAATTTTGAAATTATGTTTGAACACCACATTGCGATATCATCTGGATTACTGCAGTACTGATACTCCCCTGTACACGTGTATGCGTTTTAAAAAGAGGTGTAAACTCGAAACGTTTCCAAAGAAATTATTAGTAAAAGGCAGGCTCCACGTCTGTAAAACTCCTTGAATTTTGAAATTATGTTTGAACACCAAATTGCGATATCATCTGGCAGAGATTAGGAAATATTACTTCTTTATCCTATAGTTACAAAGGAAGTTATGAAAATCTTGAGCAAATGTTCAGTATCATATGTGTTTTCCACATTCGCTTGCAAGCTTTTCTCACGCAAGATCCAATGTTGCTATAATAATCCCATTTCACAGTGTTTTGATTGAGCAAGGCCATAACGCACACCCAGGGTGTACATTCTGAGTGACCTCTAAAGTGAGAGGAAAGGCCGAGGGCATTGTGTTTGCAGGGAATTTGGGTCTCTGTGTGAATTCCATTGTGTCCCACACCTAATGTCTGGGTCACGTGGGTGCTTCTGCAAAGGTCAGCCTCCGACACCAATGCTTCCTGCTCTTTATTTGTACACGGCCGTAATTCTCTACATATAGTCGTTTCTCTGACGTGACGTATGGCTTTGATCCGATACCTGAATCATTCCCATATTTTGATGCGTTAAGTGACAGAAATAAGAAAACATCTAGAAAAGAGTGTTAGTGGCAACCATGACGCTCGTCAACAGATATGGGGTCAGGTAACAGACACGTTAGGTACAGAACCTTCGAGTTTTACCTACAGGAAAATATATCCGCGTATCTGTTTCTTCGCGCTTAGGAATGTCACTGAAACAGTTTATGAATATTTATAAAGCAGTATTTCTACTCTCATCCCAATTTTTTATAACTCTGCATTAGAAAGAGAATATTCATTTTATTTTATTTTTATATTATGAACGCTTTTCTTAATACAATCAAAATTCCAACAGGCATAACTAAATTTAGCAATTATCTGAATTTAAAATCATTTTTGTAGATTAAAATGAAATTGAAGGCATAGAACAAAACTTTTACAACAATGAATTATTTTAAGAAAAATATTATTTCCGTAGAGGTTTTAAATTATATAGAATGTTATTGCATTTAAATAAATATTCTTGCTTTCTATTATTACATTTTAAAGTGCTGTTACAAGAATCCCTAACTCTCTAGTATTATCTATATCCATGACAGTTTTTAAAAAGCCTAAACTGAGTTCAATAAAAAAATTAGAGTTCAATTTTTTTTTCTTAACACAACCTACAAAGCAAAATAAAATGTACAAAAACAACCTGAGGCAAGAAATGCCTGACTGAGAACTGTCAAAGCATTCTTCAAAAACAAAATTGTCCAAGTTGTAGAAAAATTTTCAGGGGATTATTTGTCTTACATAAAACATTGAGTTTAGTATTCTTCCCCAAACAGAGATATCTACTACTTTATTTACTATCTACCTTGTCTGAAAGCAACACTGGATTAAGTTCATGGTAAAGTTAAGCTAAAGAATGTGGCTTCAGTTTAGTCCAAAGATGAGACATCACAAGCATAGCATTTCTATAAGGTAACAAAGTATCCGCATAATTTTGATTATACCTTTCTCTTGATTTCATATCCTTTTACCAATTGGTAACCTCCAAACTAAAGGACTTTCAGATTCATAGAACTGTACTGCAAGTACTCAGCAGGTGCCAGCAGAAGTTCGGGATGATTACTAAGCGAAGATGACTACTAACTTGGCACCTCCAGTATCTTGTATGCTAATATCTTGATCACTCATAATCACAGAGAAACTTTAAGTTATTACCAAAAAAACATTAGTACAGGTTTACAATGGTATGTTCTACAAAATATCTGGATTATAATTATATACGTTTTAATATTTACTATGATAAATAATTTGAAATTAGCAAGTCCTTTTTAATGCGATAATTTAAACCAAAGACATTCCCACAACAGTGATGAGATTCTTTTGGTAATCTTCAAGAACCCAAAAAACCAAAACTCATCATCATTCTTTAAATATTTAGAGATCGTTTGACTTCTTCCAATAAAGGATAATTTTGAGTTGGTTCAAAATAATGTATTAACATTCGAATCAATTTAAACTTATTTTCTAGATGTGTTGAGTAGTCTAAAAGTGAAAGTAAATTATTACAGTCATATAAGTGGAAATGAGTTATAATATAGAAAAAATAAATATTTAATAAATTATTATAAATTTCTTAGAATAAATACATTTTTTATAAGTTTTTGTTTAAAATACAGAATAGACAACTTTAAGCCTCCTCAAACTAATATCAATGTTTTGTGTAACTACAAATATCACACATTTTCGCTTTAGAACTAAAAATCTAGTAGCTTTATATATCAGTTTTTTCTACATTTCAGACCACTAAGGGCAATAATAACCAATTATACAATCTTTTGACTAGTTACTTTTCATTTCTTTTCCAGTATTACCATAAAATTTGCATCTTGTTTGTACTTTTCTTTAACGTACTTACTTGTAATAAATAGTTACCAATTTTTCTCTGGGACTTATTCTCTTCAGTCATGCTATATTCTCCTAAGAATCATTCTTCAGGTCCGCATCATGAGCATTGAAACATGACCCATCAGCATGATGCATTCGCTAACGTCCAGAAGACAGGGTAACAAAACGACGTCCATTAACTTTGCATATCAAACCCTTTGTTGCGTGCCCCAAACATTGTTATTTTTTCTCTGAAATCATGTTCTCTGGAATACCTGGCTTTCCCCCCGAACCTCGTTATCCGGGAGAAGATAAAAACAATTTCTTAAATGGTATTCATGTCTTCCGCTACAGCACTTGAACTTTCGAATTCGAAACATTAGGCAAGCCACATTAAGCACGCTCTGTTCTCTTCCCTCCTGGCATGTCATTCGATTATGTGCTTCCTTGCTCCCGGCGCAGGAATGCCTACAAGTTTTCGATGTCACACTCGATAACTTCCTTTCTCTTTGCTCAAATGAAAAATTATGCCATGGGACGTAGTAATGGTTAATATTTACCCGCCAGTTTGCTATCCAAAGAGGAAAAATAAAACGAGAGGAAAATGACAGTTATGTGTGCATGTGTTCGGAAGGCTTTTGCAGCTGCTTTCAGAATAGAAAGATCATAATTAAAGACATTTTTATACAAATTAGTTACTTGTACCAGACTAATTAACAATGTCTGGAAAATACTGAAATATGTCTTTTGGTATAAGCAACGAGAAAGTTCGGTAACTCCAAACCCCGGGATGTTTTTAATTTACAGAGAGCGGAAATTGAAAATTTGCTCGTGATAGTAAACCAGTGACTGTCTTTTTCTTCTATACACAAATATTTCACTTTCCATAAAAATTTTTTCTTAAAAATGCCTTTTTAAATGTATAAAAATATTATTGAACATGAGTATAAATTTAAATTACAATCTTGTATCCGGTAGATAATTATTCAAAGATAATTTTAATGACATTTTTAAACAAGCATAAAGTTTTAAATACACAAGCAAGTAATTGTAACAAAAATTAGAACTCGAATCGTAAGAAAATAATTTTATCAAAACTTTATTTAAAAATACCTGATTTTTATATGTAGATACTGGTGTACATGAGTAGTGCTAAAAATTATATCCTTATAGCTTAGCAATTAATTATGAACAATTAATTCCCTAAAAATAACTTTAATACGATTTCTAAACGAGCATAGAATTTGATTAGGTAGAAAATACTTTTGCTTCATAAACGTATTTGTCATCACGTATAATATTACTTTTAAGCTCAAAGCTAAAAATCCCTCATTTAAACATAAAAATAAAAAAAAAATTACTATCGCTTCTTTTTATAGAAATATATTTATATTCATAGTAAATTAATATATCCGATTACATAGTATTTTCAACATAGTTTTATAACATAGGAATTTTAACATTGAAATTATTACATGGATTAAAACATTGTCTAAATGAAAAGAATGTCGAATCTGATATGAGAAGTTATAAACCTTTGTGATGGAATATAGCAAAAAATGCCAAGTCAACGTAAGTAAGGCACAAATATATAGAAAAAGTACAGAAGTTACTTTCTCTCTGGATTTTTACCCTTATTTATGTCCGCTTTGTATTTTATGCTACAATGTCAAATTTAATTTCTCTGAACTTTATTTTTAAGATAATATCTTTCAATAAGAAGTTATCTATAATAGAACCAAATTCCAGCAGAAATAATTTTGAAAAGAAATAGAATAACTTAAAAGACAAATAATCTGTATTAAAAATAATCATCTCCAGCAGAAATAGAATTTTTATATTAAAAATAACTACTTCTAATATAAAATAAATTCGGATCGAAACAATATCTGATAAAATGAAAATTTTATTTTAACACCATATCAAGTGACAAGATATGAGGGATTCAAAAGCCTTTGTTCTGTGAACAATTGTCCCATATAAATGTTGTGGATTCACCTCCTTTACTTTTATTTTATTTCTTCTTTTAACTATTTTCATTTCAATCAGAGTTCGTGAAGTTTTCACAATGTAAGATGCGTTGTTTTTCATTAGCCTATTTATTTCGATTCTCTGTTATACATATTGAAATCCTTTCACATCACGTATTGAAAATTTATATTTGAATTAATTTTATCTTTGAATCTAAATCAACCGAGTACTAAGCTAAACAAACTAAATTTTAAGACCGGATATATTCGTAATTTGATTTATTTTCCTGCTCTTTCACAGGAAAGTAATTTCGTTCAACACCTCATTTCAATCATGATATACATATGTGTTCTTCATACCAGTTTTTCATTTATACTTATGTCATTAACCCTGTTTCTTTTCCTTGTCTTTCCAGGTAAGATATGGGTTACAATTATATCAAAACAATGGAGAGGTCTGAACTTTCAGTCAAATTTTGATCAAGATATGAGGTAGGAAAGTTTCACTAAGACTATTCGGGACTTTTAACTATTACTGAAGTGATAACCTGCAATTTTCTTTATCATTAAGAGCACTATACTCTGGTCATTGAATGCCTTACTCTCTAGAGTTAATATCTTTTGGAACAATAACTTTGATTGTCAATTCCAATAACCGAATCTGAATTCTTACAAGTGACCTTAGTATTCTTACTGCCATATTATGTGTCAATGTTATGCGCCTGGAACATTTTAGATTAATCTAATTTTTTAAGCAATCAATAACTATAAAATCAAATTAAATTTTAGCCCATTCACATAATCATATTACTGATAACATATTAAATTTTCAAGGATATTCACTGAGAAGATCAAATGTAAATACTGACATCTTTTGATAACTTTAAATGCTTTTGATAGTCGCCTATTGATAGTTGAAATGGCACAGAACATATGTTATACTAACAGCTTATTAAATTTTGAAATTTTAAACATTTACGAATATTTACAAAAGATTTTAATTAAGGTTGCATTTATATACAGTAATAACAGGTTTACAGAAAACGATTACAGTTAAATTTTGGTCTTACAACGTACTGTGTTCTCGTTAAACTAGTTAAAAAAGCAGCATATTAAATTTTTTTTTACCATTATATCAACAAACCAGCGATTTACATAAAGTTACCATTGGAGATTAAGAATATGTAAGACCAAACTATTTAATACACTTCAACCTGTGTTTTAATCGTTTTTTCTTGACAAAGATGCACATCTAATGAAGTCAATTGTTGAAAGAACATGAGCAAAAAGTGCCTGAACATATATCCAGGACCGATGCGGTGCAACATTTTGCAAAAGGAACGCTGTTATTATAGATGAAAGAAAAATAAAACATATTCGTTAAAAAATATCTGTTACGTTAATGTGTGTAGACAATCGTCAACAAATTACATAGTATCTTCCCCCTGAGCCACCTATTTGTCCCCTGTATCCTTAATTTAAATGACCATTCACTAATGACATGAACGTGCTTGTAATTACATGTACTTTTTTAGAAACAATATATCTTTTTTTTTCATAGCTTTATACATAACGCTTGTAATTGCCATGTAATGTGTATATAAATTATGATTGATTATTCAAGGTATTTTTTATCTATTTAATTACTTCAATGCTGAATATAATAGATTGTATCTGAAGTAGTCATCATGGAAATACGTTTGCTAAAATATGCCAGTCATTTGGCCTTAATATATTTCGATGTCTTAATAAATATAAAATTACATAATCTATACTCAGAAAAACTTCCTTTATTTCATACCTCTTTTTTATAGATTTTGTTGCAATTTATCATCATAATGTGTAGTTTCAATATTGTTGACAGTGTTCATGAAATCAATCATGTCACTTAAACAGGAATAAAATTAATGTCCTGCGGAAATTTTAAAGAATGATACCACAATTTTGCTAGAAATATGAATGTCATTTAGTTTCGATTAGACTAATAACTTCGCGTATGTGTAAAAAATGCAGGAATCACAAAGGCGTTCCTGGTTCTATATATAAAGCATTTATTCCAATTCACATTTCAGGATTACAGTTAAGAGTAACCTCCTATTGATAAAAGAAAGTCCAGTTCATATCAAGCTATTTATAATATCATTTTTCTTCAGATAGGGCTATCAATCCTGCAATAGTAATTATTTCGCTCTACAGGTTCATATTACCAACATCAATATAAATTGATATAAGGCAGTAGTTCATAACTTTTAATTCCAGGTGCCCTTAATGTGTGGGAATTTTTCCTCGGAACCTTCAATCAAATCTTTGAACGATTTAATACAGTTGAAGCGGTTAACTTAACTTAGTTTAAAATTGATATATATAGAATATATCTATCAATATATAATATATCATGAAACTCAATTATGCTATATGAATCAAATTCTAAACAAGTAGACCATTTTCTTTTCGTAGAAAAGACGAATAAAAAAAGGGAAACATTTTGAACATCTATTTTTGGGGAGAAAAAACATTAATAATATTTATAATACCAGAAGCTAAATATACAAAAACTTTAAATGTTTAGGAATAAATAAAATTTTAATATCCCTGAAATTTTCTTAACTGTTAAAGGTATTTCTCCTTGAAAAGCGATGATATTTTTGCAGGACTTTAATTAATAAATATTGCTTGATCATTAGCTTTTAAAAATTATGCTATGTTCAATCAAAAATCATTTTGATAAGTCAATAAGAGTCATAAACAAGTGCAGAAGAATATGAGAACAACTAATAAATGAAATAAAGATTTTAATTTAATATTTATTGCCCGTACAACAAACTCATATACCTCATTTAAACAATTAATGGGATGAGCTCAAAGTTCATCATTAAACAAATCCTCAAATTGTGGATTCAAACTAAAAAAGCTATCCTCTTAAAACATTAATAAGATAATTATTAAACATATGATATAGAATATTACATTAAAATATTTCTATACTAATACAAACCTGTAGTATAGTTTCACAACAGGTCTTGAACATATGTGAAGAGTTATCTATTTTTTCTCTGGATCCATTACTCTTACAAAAAGAAATGAAATGAAGATATCATATAAGTAATAATTATCATTAATAAGATAATTATTACACATATGATATAGAACATTACATTAAAATATTTCTATACTAACACAAACCTGTAGTATAGTTTCACGACAGGTCTTGAACATATGTGAAGATATATTTATTTTTCCTCTGGATCCATTACTCTTACAAAAAGAAATGAAATAAAGATATGTGTAATAATTATCATTAATAAGATAATTATTACACATATGATATAGAACATTACATTAAAATATTTCTATACTAACGCAAACCTGTAGTATAGTTTCACAACATGTCTTGAACATATGTGAAGAGATATTTATTTTTCCTCTGGATCCATTACTCTTACAAAAAGAAATGAAATGAAGATATCATATGTGTAATAATTATCATTAATAAGATAATTATTACACATATGATATAGAACATTACATTAAAATATTTCTATACTAACACAAACCTGTGGTATAGTTTCACAACAGGTCTTGAACATATGTGAAGAGATATTTATTTTTCCTCTGGATCCATTACTCTTACAAAAAGAAATGAAATGAAGATATCATATGTGTAATAATTATCATTAATAAGATAATTATTACACATATGATATAGAACATTACATTAAAATATTTCTATACTAACACAAACCTGTAGTATAGTTTCATAACAGGTCTTGAACATATGTGAAGAGATATTTATTTTTCCTCTGGATCCATTACTCTTACAAAAAGAAATGAAATGAAGATATCATATGTGTAATAATTATCATTAATAAGATAATTATTACACATATGATATAGAACATTACATTAAAATATTTCTATACTAACACAAACCTGTAGTATAGTTTCACAACAGGTCTTGAACATATGTGAAGAGATATTTATTTTTCCTCTGGATCCATTACTCTTACAAAAAGAAATGAAATGAAGATATCATATGTGTAATAATTATCATTAATAAGATAATTATTACACATATGATATAGAACATTACATTAAAATATTTCTATACTAAGACAAACCTGTAGTATAGTTTCACAACAGGTCTTGAACATATGTGAAGAGATATTTATTTTTCCTCTGGATCCATTACTCTTACAAAAAGAAATAAAATGAAGATATCATATGTGTAATAATTATCATTAATAAGATAATTATTACACATATGATATAGAATATTACATTAAAATATTTCTATACTAACACAAACCTGTAGTATAGTTTTACAACAGGTCTTGAACATATGTGAAGAGATATTTATTTTTCCTCTGGATCCATTACTCTTACAAAAAGAAATGAAATGAAGATATCATATGTGTAATAATTATCATTAATAAGATAATTATTACACATATGATATAGAACATTACATTAAAATATTTCTATACTAACACAAACCTGTAGTATAGTTTTACAACAGGTCTTGAACATATGTGAAGAGATATTTATTTTTCCTCTGGATCCATTACTCTTACAAAAAGAAATGAAATGAAGATATATGTGTAATAATTATCATTAATAAGATAATTATTACACATATGATATAGAACATTACATTAAAATATTTCTATACTAACGCAAACCTGTAGTATAGTTTCACAACATGTCTTGAACATATGTGAAGAGATATTTATTTTTCCTCTGGATCCATTACTCTTACAAAAAGAAATGAAATGAAGATATCATATGTGTAATAATTATCATTAATAAGATAATTATTACACATATGATATAGAATATTACATTAAAATATTTCTATACTAACACAAACCTGTAGTATAGTTTTACAACAGGTCTTGAACATATGTGAAGAGATATTTATTTTTCCTCTGGATCCATTACTCTTACAAAAAGAAATGAAATGAAGATATCATATGTGTAATAATTATCATTAATAAGATAATTATTACACATATGATATAGAACATTACATTAAAATATTTCTATACTAACACAAACCTGTAGTATAGTTTCATAACAGGTCTTGAACATATGTGAAGAGATATTTATTTTTCCTCTGTATCCATTACTCTTACAAAAAATGTATAATCTTGAAATATTTTCTCGAGGCTGCTGAAAACCGCAGCTCACAATTTAGGAATCCTTGATATAACGAATATACAAATAAACAGATGTATAATATCTTTAATGGGGATATAATCCAATTACTGCCAGTACCAGCGGTAGATGAAGATCTCTGTTCAGATGCATGTTAATTTTACTCTTGGTCCATCCCGTATGCAAAATAAATGAGCGCTAATATCCGAATCACATAATTTTCTTAAGATTGTGGTTAGATAGTCAGAAAACAATATTATACTTTATTCAGATGATACTTTTATTTGGATTAATATTCAAATTCTAGAATAAATAAGTTCCACTACATAGAAACAGTGCAATCCTTCTTTGAAAGTATCTTGTCTAAATATTCTGTTTGTTATGCTATAATCTTCCTGATAAAAATCAATAATTTGATATAAAGTCCCGACCTATCTAAATTGCATTAATGTTGAATTATTTAAAAATTAGTTTCTTAGAGTAGGAAAATGATGTTTTGGATGCGAGACTTCATAAAGAGATATTATGAAAAAAATTATGCAGTTTCAATTAGCAATATTAGCCTATTTGAATCTGACTTTCCCCAATGACGTAAAATATTCGTCAGAATAGTGGCAATATTTGATATGGTAGAATTGATGGATTTCTCGAAAAGGATACATATTAAATTACTGGTTCAAATTACTACCAATACACATTCTTTTAGAAAGAAAACCTAGAACAACAAAGAGGCTAAGGTAGGCTGACAAAATAGTTCATAGATCAAGAAAATAAAAACTACTCCCATAGCAATAAAAATAAATGTATGCAAAAAATAAATGTAAAAAATCGAAATGTTATTAACTTTCCTCTTAAAGGAGATTAATCAATGTCTCAGTTAACTTTCACTCAAATTATTTGTTACTCTACTGAAAAAAATTGGGATAGGGTTTCACTAAGTTATATATACCTTATATATCCCATAAATGTTTAATTCCTTGTATAAAATATACCCGTCAGATTTATAAAAAACACTAGGAAATATAATCATTTTCAGGTGGTCTAAATAAAATACATTTATTTTAGTCAACGCATTTCTGAAAATAAAATTGCTCTCCGGTGGGTAAATATGGAAATCGACGACATCGTGATATCTAGGTTGAAAAACAAGAACTTTAAATAAGATATGGGAATGAAAAGAAAAAAAATTACAATAATTTCATCCTCGAATAGAATGGAATGTCGAGAATTGCCGTTTTAGGGCAGAATCATTCCCTTGAGAATGTACTGGAGCGTAAAATGAAAAACGTGAAGAAGATATGTGTTATCTCAGATCAGCTGGGAGAACTCCCTGGAATGAATGTCATGTACAGAAAGAGTACACAGTGTCATATAGAGATGAAGAAGTTTTATTTATGTATTTTCCCTCTTATCGTCAGTTATTTATTATCATAATATACCAACTCTTCTCTTTGATGCAATCATTGTATTGTCTCTTCAAAGTCCATTTAAAACCATAAAGAATGAATAGCATGAGTCCAGGCTCACTATATCTAGGTATGAATAAGAAGAAGAGCCATGCGCCAGAGGTATATCATGAAACTCAGGTATTTTATATGAATCAAATTCTAAACAAGTAAACTATTTTCTTCTTCTTATAAAAGAGAAATGAAAGGTAAACATTTTGAAGATCTATTTTTTGGAAAAAAAACATTAAAATACTACGGGGATTTATATTTTAAGTTAAATACCAGAAGTTAAATATACAAAAACTTTAAATGTTTAGGAATAAATAAAATTTTAATATCCTTGAAACTGTCTTAACTGTTAAAGGTATTTCTCTTTGAGAAGTGATGATATTTTTTGTAGGATTTTAATTAATCAATATTGCCTCATCATTAGTTTTTAAAAATTATGCTATCTTCAATAAAAAATCAATTTTATAAGTCAATAATGATTATTAACAGGGGCAGGAGAATATTAGAACAATTATGTTTCACGCATGCCATTTTTATGAAGCTAAAATTCCCCGCTTTGCTAGTCATTAAGCACGTTTTTTATGTGTCAAAAAATCCTTTGAAAAAAAAAATAGCTCCCTGAATATTTATATAATACGAAGCATTAATAACATATAATACTGCAGTTTTTTTAAACTTTTTTCCAGATTTTATTAATTTTGGGGGTTTATATAACTCATCTCATTCCTCTCTTGATTTTTTTACTCATTCCATTCTATACACTTTACATTTGATAAATTGTATGCCCTAATGTATGTCCAACTTTAGTTACAAGTGGAAAGAATATAAATTAACTATTATACATATTTTATATTGACACTAAAGTTATGCACTGAGGTCATTAGCGTACCCAGGGGGGTACAAAGAGGCATAGGCTTTATTCTCGAAATCAAACTGTTTCACGATAATTAGTTTATTATACTATTATAGGTGATTTAACTATTTACAAGACTATATTTTTCTAATTCCACCACTGAGAGAAAAATAAATATTTCCATCTAAACCAATTCCTAAGAGAAGAATCAAAAAAATTTTACTGTGTCTGAAAAATTACCTCTGAATCAGTATTTATAAACGAGAAGAAAGGGTGCATCCCTATATAGCACATTCCCTCCTCCAGACTCCAGTTTAATGCTTGATTTTTTTTTCAAAAAAAAAAAAAAGAAATGTTTGCATCTAAACCAATTTAGGATCAAAGAATTGGATAGTTTTTACTTTGTTTTAAAAAGTACTTATGAGTCAATGTTTATTTACAAGGAGAGAGGGTGATCCCTATACAATGTATTATCTTTTCTTGTTTCTAATAGTTTATGCACAAAAAATTACAGAAAGGATTATTTTCTTTTAAAGAGTTTTTAAAAATTAAATTATTTTAATCAACTTTTAAAATGATGTAGAATTTTACTTCTGCTAGCATATAAAAATATTTCTTCCCATGGTATCTTTATTATTTTTCTTAAATGGTCTTTTTTTTGTAATTTTTTTAGATTGATAAAAAGTATAGCAATTCTCTTAATTTAAAAAATATATCAGTTTCATGAGTTTCAAAGGTCCGGGAAGTTTATAGAAACTTAGCAGTTTAGGAGAAACAAGATTGATGTAGCATATTTTTAGCTACCAAGTGGTAGAATCCTAAACTAAAAAATTGCTTCTTTCTTGTCAATGACTTTATGCACTCCCAAAAGTTTATTTCTGGGTACGCCATTGACTGCATTAATGCACTAAATGGAACTCTCGAAAAGCGGCATATCAGGTGATGATTCGCAGATTGTATACTTCCTCAGCACTCTGCTTTCATACGTGGGATTTTTGAAAGTGTAGAGCCCATAAAAGAAGACTCCTTGGCCATTATCATGACAAACGAGCTTCCAAATGCACTTTATAATTTCAAATTATTCTTCACGATTTGCAACAATCATTGCTTTAACTTATTACAAAGGGCTTTTCATATTCACTTAAAAAGAAAATTAATTAGAGAAACAGCTTAGATGTTTCTCGACTCAATTTTCTTTTTGAATGAATTTTCCCCTGAGCGTGCTGATTTACTCTCTACGCCCTAGTTTACTTAACAGATAATGTTTCATGAATGCTGCCCAACACTGTCTCTGTTTATGTCGTGCTACCCTTATTGGCAAGTTCTCCCTAAACAATGGCCCCAAGCACAGATGCACATTGAGTCGTCTCTGCCTAATCATAAAGTGATCAATACGCCAATTCTAATAAGGGGTCATCCGGGTTGATCTGATGCAGATGTGCAAGTCATCTTCGAGAACCTGTGTACTGATGCCGGTCATGAGAAAAGCCACCCACCCACGAAATCTGTCGAATTCCTGCCTCCTTCCGACGTCTAGAAGCACTTTTTCGTGACAGGTTCCGGTTCACTGCAACCGGCTGAAGGAAGCTTGGCTGATGATCTTTTTTGGCAATGAACTCTCGACTCCCTTTGTCTTTCTCGTCTTCCTCCTTTTCGCGCCATTCCTCTTCCTTGTACTGCGCGTGCCAGTTGTGTCAGTCGGGGGTGGTCGAGAAGACGGGAGAAGAAACCCATCTGTTATGTTCTGTGTGTGGAATGTTTTTAGTTTCGTTTTAGTCGCGTGATATTTGAGAGGATTCGTGAAAGAATTGGCCCGGTTAAGCTGAAGGATTTCCTGTTTTTGAGTTTAAAACATTTTTCTGTGAAAGTATTGTGTGTTTACAACTCATAGTGGACTAGGAACATAGTAGAAAACGTCTTCTTCTTTTTGTCATTGTCTGGATGCTCTGAAAAGGTTTGTAGAGTTACTCAAAATTGTTTTACTATCTCCTAATTTTTTCCGACATTCCTTTGTGTTGGTGGAACAAGCTAAAATTACCAAATTACTGATATCCTCTGTTTATATTTTCATACTAATGAAAGTATACATAAATTTATATAATTTATTTTAATATTATGTTCTGCATATAATAAAAATTAATTGGAAAAACCCAGTTTGATAATGAACAATAGAGTTAAAATTTTTAAGGAGTATATATATATATATATATATATATATATATATATATATATATATATATAAATATATATATATATATATATATGTATGTATATATGTATGTATGTATATATATATGTATGTATGTGTATATATATATATGTATATGTATATATGTATATATATATATATATATATGTATATGTATATATATATGTATATGTTTATGTATAAATATGTATATGTATGTATATATATATATATATGTATATATATCTGTGTGTATATATATATATATATATGTATGTATATGTATATATATGTATATATATGTATATGTATATATATATAATATATATATATATATATATATATATTTATCAGTGACATACTGAATGAGTGGACGTTTGTGTGTGTGAGGATTGTTGTACATTTATGTGTGTGTGTAAAGATTGTTGTATTAATTTTGACATGTTGAAGATAAATCGAACCAGGAGACATCCTAATAAAAGACTTCTTGCTACAGGCCTTACATGTGTGTATATATATATATATATATATATATATATATATATATATGTGTGTGTGTGTGTGTGTGTGTGTGTGTGTATGTAAATATATATATATATATATATATATATATACATTTATATTATATATTATATATATACATATACATATACATATAAACATGCATATATGTCCATGAGTGTTGCGGCACATGCACAAGCATTCATTATGCAATGCATCTATGCAATTCATTGTACAAAAGGAAAAAGTTTGTACAATAAGAGAGACTGTACAATCATTGTATAATAGAAGATAGTTCACATTTTTGTGAGTATCTGTTCTTTGGTTTACAAATTAGAAGTATCTTTTAGTGAGATGGCCTGTAATTATTGCATTTTCAGCAGCACATACCCCAGATTATTTCCAATAAATTGCATGTTGAAAAATACCATATATGACGTTTAAAAAATTATTTTCAGCTGATGTTTATTTGGCAAACATACGTCCTTATAAAATTGCTAATAAAAAAAACAAGCTCACAGAGGATTGCTCCGATTGCAGAACATGTATGCAATCCTCATAAATTATTATAATTTTTTATTTTTAAAAGAACGTTAGTCGAGATGATTTCGTGAGTGATCACGTACAGGCACCGTAACGTCCCGTGCATTATAAAAGTGTTCTCGCAAATCAATAACAAATTGCGATTGCCAACATTAAACAATCGATAACCACTGTGCGATAACTATAGGCTATTATGGTCGTTGTCCAATTATGCAGAATTAGCAGAACCCATTATCAGAGTTTATTTTTTCCAATAGAAAAAGAAATGAATATTACTTAATTGCACTTCGGTACTTTGAATATTTTGAAGAGGGAATCACAGAACGAGAACAAAGAAAAGCCTGTTAAATGAAACTGTCATTGTGATTTAGGTTATTACCATTGTTTTTGCTAAGTGAGTAGTATCGTATTTAGGCGTTTCAGCATGTGCACGATTTTGGAGATGCAAATGTCTTGATGTTTCTTCAATTTACATGAGCTTAATTGTAGGATTTTAAAATCCGTTACAAAGAAATTTTTCATGGTTCAGCATTGTGCCTCTTAAATGTATAAAACACTGTAAAGGCCATGCTGTGTGCATATTTAGTAATAGAAATTTTCTTCAAAGTTATCATATGATCTTAAGAATACTAGATATATATTTGGGAGGAATTACTATTCAATCATTCTCAAATGCGTTTTTTAAATTTTCAAAGAAAAATATTTTAGAAAGATAAATTATCTTCTATATTTATAGTAATGGTTTTGAAGTAGTAATTATTCTCATTAAACTTAAATAGCATTTAATAAAAAATTTTGGTCCTTCAAGATCATACACATTGAATTTTTAAAGAATTTTCATTACCGTTATATTTAACTATGAGTGTAACATCATTAAAAATTATCCAAATTTAAAGCATTTAAGCCATTCACTAGTAAATACTATCAAAAGCATTCATAATAATTTTCAACAAAATAATTTAAGAACTTTTTGAGAAATCGCATTTCAATTTCAACATTATTAAATGTTTAAGGTATCCGTCTACGTTGTAAACGTCATTTTTTGCCAAAAATCATAATTTTTTTTTATTTCTCTATTGTAAAGTTTCAACTTGAAACATGTATTTTAATTTTTTAACAGTTAAAGATGCTTTCATAAACTTCAAATGCGTTTTTCTCCGAACGGTATTTTTAATAAAATGTTGAAACTTGAAATGTGATTTCTCAAACAGTTCTTAAAATATTTTGTTGAAAATAATTATGAATGCTTTTGATAGTATTTACTAGTAAATGACCTAAAAACTTTAAATTTGAATAATTTTTAATGATATTACACTCATAGTTAGATATAAAGGTAATGAAAAATCAATGTGTATGATATTGAAGGGCCAAAATTTTTTACTAAATCTAAATTAAGCAAAGATTTTAGATGATTCACTAGTCCAGTATATAAGAAACGTGTTGCATCAAAAAATATTGAAATAATTTAATTTATTAAAAAATTAGACCTTTTGAAAAAAACCGATTTTTTTACTAAATTTTCTTCATTTAATAGAAATTTTATAAAAACTTCTCCAGGAATAAATGTTTTAAGTGCAATTATCTATGATAATATACAAAATAAATCTAAAAATGTAAAAACATGAATTAGTTTCTACGTTTAAAGAAAAAAGTTCTCCGAAAGTAGACGGATACCTTAAGGAGTTCTTTTTCGTAATGTCTGAACTGTATTGCAGTTTTATATGATTTACAAATATATAATACATTTATTAGCTTAAAAGTAAAAACAAATTCTTAATTTAAAATAACTTTATGAGTAAACTGCTTATAGCTTTGAAGACTTAGCGACACAAATTTTATGGAGAGCTTAAATTACCAATCTAACATAATTGATTTGGTATCTCCATATGAAAGAAAATATCCTGTAGGATTATTTTAATGATATGAACTGTCATTTAAAGGCTATGAATATCTCCTACTTTTAAATCACATTGCATTGAGAAATAATTGTCAGTATCATGATTTTATTAGATATCATTAGAAAATGACATATCGTTTAATAAAATGTTTAATAAGCTTTCTCATCAAATCTTTGATCGATCTAACACAGTTGAAGCGGTTAACTTAACTTAGTTTAGAATTAAAATTACAAAAAAATAAATATTTTAATTTAAAGAAATATTTATTGCCCTTACAACAAACTCATCTACCCCATTTAAATATTTAATGGGATGAGCTCAAAGTTCACTAAACAAATCCTCAAATTGTGGAATCATACTAAATAGAGCTATCCTCTTAAAACATTAATAAGATAATTATTACACATTGATATAGAATATTACATAAACTGAATATTTCTATACTAATACAAGACTGTAGTTTAGTTTCGTAACAGGTCTTGAACATATGTCAATAGATATTTATTTTTACTAAATATATATTTGGGAGGAATTACTATTCAATCATTCTCAAATGTGTTTTTTAACTTTACAAAGAAAAATATTTTATAATGATAAATTATCTTCTAGATATTATAGTAATGGCTTTTAAGTAGTAATTATTCTCATTAAACTTAAGTAGCTATTTTAAATATTTAAGGAGTTCTTTTATTTCATAATATAAACTGCAGTGCAGTTTTGTATGATTTACAAATATATAATACACTTATTAGCTTAAAAGTAAAAACAAATTCCTAATTTAAAATAACTTTATGAGTAAACTGCTTATAGCTTTGAAGACTTAGCGACACAAATTTTATGGAGAGCTTAAATTACCAATCTGACATAATTAATTTGCTACCTCCATATAAAAGCAAATATACTGTAGGATTATTTTAATAATATGAATCCTCATTTAAAGGCTATGAATATCTTCTACTTTTAAATCACATTGCATTGAGAAATAACTGTCAGTATCATGATTTTATTAGATGTCATTAGAAAACGACATATCGTTTAATAAGCTTTCTCATCAAGTTAAACATTATTAATCAAGCCTAAAAACTAAGGACACAGAAATAATGTGTACATTTATGCAGGGAATAATTTCAGCAATGCAAGGAGTGTTTCAATTATGTCTTCCAAAAATGCCCTCTTAATATTCATTATGGCTATTGATCCCTCACTAGGATTTTTTATACCACAAATTTATTTACTTTGGAGCAGCATAATTTTGGCTATATGCTCTCCGTACTTAGAAACCTCTTGATGAAAGAATTGAAACTAGAATGTATTGTTCAAAAACAATCACAAGCGTTGATTATTTTACTGTGAATTCACGAATAAATATGAAAAGTTAAGATAGTTTTACAATGAAAAAGTTGCGTAGAACTTTCATTATCATTCCTCTTATTATCAATCATACAGATTATTTTTTCTACAAATTTATTTATGCATAGTTCACATTTTATTCAGGTATAAATCAGATATTAGTATCATAAAACTACTATCATAAAACTACTATATTACTATCATCAGATATTACTAACATAAACTCTTATATTTATTTATTTATCGATTGATTAACCTTTTTTAAATCTTTGATAAATTTATCACTTTCATAATTTAAATATACGGAACTATTGACTGTCACAGAACTACTCATGACGGGAAAATTGGACAAAAATTTATTTTTTCAGCCACTTTTAAAAACTTCAAACTTTTTTTTTCAACCGGTACTTTTAGCACTTACCTGATAAATAAATTCTTATTAAAAAATATATAATGTGTATTACCTAAAAAATTATTTGAAAACAATTTTTATTTATTATTTGTATTATCCTGCGAAACTTAGAGGCGAAATCAAATGCTGAAGATATCAGAATTTTTTTCAGTCAAATTCTTTTACAAATGTAATTCAATATATCTTTACATTATACATAAATTAAAATTTATATATAAACTATTTATATGTAAATAAATCATTCGAAAATTTTAAAAATTAAGAAAATAGCCTAAACTTTTTATATTAAATATTCAAGATTAAAAAATAGAGGGCAAAAATTCAATTTTATGATGCATAAATCATAATACATAAGTATCTACATTAGAACAGGATTTTTTATGAAGCTATTTTAGTAATAGTAAGTAATCATGCATACAAACTAAAACATATATCTGCGGAGAAACGCTTTGAATTGTGTACGAATGTGACGCATCCAAATAATTTAATTTGATACAATTGCTTATAAGTTTGATATTTTCCAAAATCTATGGTATCAAAATGTGTGGAGATATATGTAGTTTAATAAATTTAAAGCATCAAATATTTTGAAAATTTCATAAAATTGAGTACTTTTAAACTAATTGTATATATACACAGATATAACAACATTGGTATTTAAATATACAATTTAGATAGTTAAGTGGCTGTTTGCCAGTTGTAGAAGACACTATTCTTGTCAATTCAAGTCAAATCAAATAAGTTTAATTTTTATGTTATTATATTAAGAATATTTGTAAATACATTTAAAAAGTTTAAAAAATAAGTTTATAAAAAAACTGGCTAAAATTTTAAAATAAAAAGGATTTTTTTCTGTAAAAATCCTCATACAGTTCTCAAAAAAATCAATAAGGTTATGCATATGAGTAGCATTAATATAATGTACTTAAAAAACACAGAAAAAATTAAATTTAAATTTTACTTACAAAAACTTTTCCTGCATCTTTTTGTTGAAAGATAATTTCTTTTCTTTTCTTTTCTTTATATTTCGACAGAAGAATTTGAAAATAAATAAGATTATTTAAAATCTTATTACATTAATTTATTATATAGAAAGTAATTAGATATACTTAAGTTAATACAAAACAATTACTTTTTCTTAATGACATAATTTGCTTTTTTCAGTTATTTCGAATTTTTATGCTCTGATGATGTTTCCAAAAAGCGATTAATACAAGCATTTTTTTTAATTTTACCTGTTTTATTAACAGTTGTAGTGACCGTGAAGTGGAATAAAAAGGAAGTTTTACATTGCCGTTTGACAACAGTTAGAAGAATGAATGGTTGTTTAAGACAGTTATAAAAAGAGATGAAATCGAAAGAAAGGTGTTTGCCTTTAGAGGTTATGAAAAAAGAAATTTTTCAGTGAAAACAAATCTAGATTCATGTATTAGAAAAAGCAATTTTGATAACACTTCTAATAGTAGTTTACCATACATAGAAAATTTTATTGCAGTGATCTCAGCGAAATGCGATATTTGAATATGTTATAAGATAAAATCAGATTTTCAAGAGAATAAAAACCGTAGAACTAATTTTCGTTAGCGAAAGAGCAACCAGAACTTCAGAACTGAAACAAATTAAAGCTGTTTTTTTATCTTTGTAGAATAAATTGCTTCTTTTCTCTGAAAGATTGTAGTAGCTTTATAATTTTTTAAATTACTTTTTTTTCCGCTTTCTTTCCAATAAGTTCATCTTGTCCTTCTGTTCAACTATTTGCACGAAAAAAATTGCATTCATTTTCCTTTTGGCATCCTTCAGAAAAATAATTGCATTGACTACCGTTGCATGGTATATAACTATTGTAAATTACCGTAACTGCAGCTTATTCCAATCCGTTGTCCAATTATGCTAAACCGGTACAAGCCATTAGTGTAAAGTCTTATTGTGATACAGAAGGTCGGGTAAAGAAAATAACATCATATAATCGATGTGTGATCATTCTTACTGAATATTTTGAAGGATGGATTGTCAATGGAGGAGAAAAATTTTCCACTTGAGAAGAAAATTTTTATTCTGTGATTCTTTCTCTTCAATTGCCTTTGCCGCTTAACCATCTCATCCCTTTATTCCTTAATTATAGTCACTATACCTATATCTGCCAATCAAACTGGTTTAGAAGGATACTTTCTATATAAAACTAAAAAATGAAAATGAGTTAAATATGTATAAATAGTATTTCCTAAAAATAAAACTAATTCTAATTTTTAAATATTTCTAAATACTTCTAATTTTTAAATATTTCTAAATATTTCTAAATATTTCTAATTTTTAAATATTTCTAATTTTTAAATATTTCTAAATATTTCTAATTTTAAATATTTCTAAATATTTCTAATTTTTAAATATTTCTAAATATTTCTAATTTTTAAATATTTCTAAATATTTCTAATTTTTAAATATTTCTAAATATTTCTAAATACTTCTAATTTTTAAATATTTCTAAATATTTCTAAATATTTCTAATTTTTAAATATTTCTAAATATTTCTAATTTTTAAATATTTCTAAATATTTCTAAATATTTCTAATTTTTAAATATTTCTAAATATTTCTAATTTTTAAATATTTCTAAATATTTCTAATTTTTAAATATTTCTAAATATTTCTAATATTTTAATTTTACACACTATTTATACAAGTTATATAAAGTTAAATAATTTTCAATGACACCAATTTTCATTTTCATTTCTTAAGATAATTTAATATAATATGCATACAACTAGAAGCGATTTTTTCCTTGACATATCAAACGTAACTCAAAATGCTTTACGCTGATTTCGTGTTTCTACCCCTTCATATCTTTCTACGTACAAAACCAATAACAAATGTTCTTTATTCCCTTATATATGTGGTGCCGATAAAACTGTTTATGAAAATCAGAGTGTTTATATTCTGTGTGTATTTCCATGAAATTTTTGTTATTTTAAAAAATAATTCCTGTTGATTTTCAGTTATATTTATTTCAACTATGATTAAAATTTTCTTCTTATACGAAATTTCTTTATTATAATGCTATTCAAAATATTATTTTAAATTATCAACTGAATTATAAATAAAATCAAGAATAACAGTAGGTATCATAAACCTGCGATGGCATAATTATTAATTTTGAAATATCTGAAAATAATTATCATTCTTATAGATGGTTTCCAAAGTTAAAAGTACTATTCGTATATAGAATAGAAACCTATTTTAGCATAGCTTGCTATAATAAGTTGTAAATCACAACATAAAGTATACGGTAAAATGCAGTTTTAAAACTTTATACTGATATAACATTCTTTGAAAATGGGAAAAGAACGTGTAACTGTAATTTACATGAAATCGCCTTCATGTTATAAGATCATAAAAACTATTACAAGTAACTGAAACAATTTTCTCCAATTCATTTTAGAAATTTATATTTGATTAAAACACACTGGTACTGTGAAGGTCTTAAGTCTTAGTTTAACATATAAAAATTTCAAAGAAATATAATTTGCATGCATGACAAACTTTAAACTATTGAGTTTTTTTATTCATGCAAACTTTGACTAATTTATATTCTAAAAGTTTCTAAAATTAGTCAAAAATCTCTAACCGGGATTTCGGCAAACTACTGAAGGAATTTTCTAGATATTTAAAGGAATTTAAATAAGTCGAAGTATTAATGTATAGTTTCAGCAATTTAAAATTAAGAATACAAATCAATCATACATAAACAGCTGCTTTTCGCATTTTTCGTTTAAATGTTGTCACATTTTAAATGTATCGACTGACAGTTGGCTGAAGATTGATTAGTAAGCAAGGCAGCTTCATTAACACATGTGTCAATTTATCAGCGTACTTATTAATTAATCTTGATGCATCAGGTAGATTTGACGCATTCGTCATTTATTTCTCCATTACAAAAAACCTAACAAAATCACTATATCGTATTACATGGGTGGGACATATCATGAACTGCCACCAGGGAGAAAAAATCTAAAATTAATCGGGAAAAAATGCTCAATCGAACCCGCATTCTTAGCCCCGAGATAAATTATTTTAAATAAAGTGATTATGTAAACACGTCTTTGCTCCATACCGTGACAAATTGAGGCCGGTTCCTACAAAACAATTTATCCTTTCCCACCGTCTTTGGAGCATCTTTTATAGATAGCTTCTAAAATGTTTGAGTCACGATAGATTAGTATCAAACAAGCAAATTTTGTTTACTAAAAATAGAAAGTTCTGCCTACTGACATAGCTTATCAGTGTGGAATTTTATATAAAATTTATTCTATTTTGGACAAGTCTTAAATGAAGTAGAATCCAAGAAAAGTGTGGAATATAAGTGCAAAAATAAGGTATAATTTAACTGTAATATATCTATGAACTCAGAATAGATCGGGTATAGTTTATAATTTAATTTTAATAGTATTATCAGCACCATCATCCTAAGGATATGATATTTCAATTGAACCCGAGATTTGAAAGTGTTGAGGCACAAAATTTACCTAAAAATAATTTTTACTTTTCAATTTTAAGTACTTCTGCAAAATTTTTAAAATCAGTTAATATAGTAAGCCGTTCTTATTTTGTGCAAATGATTTAGTATTTAAGTTTTTCGTTAAAATCAAGATAAAAATTTGGTACTTTTATTGTAATTGTGTATTGTTGTGTTATTAATTGGAATGTAAAACAAAAGATTTACTTTTAAAATTACTTATAAAAGGATAGACGTTCCAAAGACTACACAAATTTATATTTTACCTAAAAATAATTTTTACTCTTCAATTTTAAGTAATTCTACAAAATATTTAAATCAGTTAATATAGGAAGCAGTTCTTATTTTGTGCAAATGATACAGTATTTAAGTTTTCCGTTAGAATCAAGATAAAAATTTGGTACTATTATTGTAATTATCTACTATTGTGGTTTTAATTGGAATGTAAAACAAAAGATTTACTTTTAAAATTGCTTCTGAAATTGATAGACGTTTCAAAGGTTACACAAATTTATCTTCTAAAAAGAAATACTCTTTTCAATAAATTATGAAGCCGTGTAAAAATAAATGTCATTGCACTGCAAAAGATAGTATAGTTAATATATTGAGTTGGAAAAGGAAAATAAGTCTAGTTGAAGGCAAAGAAGTGAAAAAATGGCTTGAAAGCCTCTTTCTAAGATTGTTAAATTTACGTACTAGTAAGTATTATACTGCATACGTCTATTGTGATACGTTTTCGTTGAACAACCACAAATCTATTTATAAATATACGTAAATCTGCAGACTATTATTATTCCGTTTCATATGTTAGAAACTTGTACGAAAATGCACGTTCATGAATCCTGGAGTTAAGGGATAGATCCAATCACATTCATCCATCTTCTGATTTGATTCTTACCCCGAGGATCGATTCATTGTAAAAGCAGCCTAACATCACTTCCGGAATAGCTTCAGGACAATTGTTTCCTATCACCGGCAGTGAAAAGAAAGAACTAAAAGGAGAGAGTGGAGGTGGGCATTTCCTGTCGGAAACCCTAATACAAAAATATAAAAAAAAAATATGCTGGGAATCAGTCAACTGTTACAGTCTGCCGATTCTGAAGAAAATTAATGAGATTTAATCTCTTGGCCGACGCTGGTCTTAGACGCATATCCAGGGTTTTGTTTTAAGGTCAACACATCCAATACTATGATCACAGGAATTGTAAAATATATATTCATGGTGCATTAGAGTGTTTGGTAATTCTTTTGTGTTGTTGCGGGTTTTTTCATTTAAGTATGCTGTCTACTGTCCTTCATTTTATATTCTCATGAAAATGGTTAGGGGAATCATCAAAAAGGTAATCAAGTTTTCTTTCCAACTTTTTTTCTAAAATTTCCTTTAACAGTAGCCTCTCAATACCGGCAACACTTTAAAAAATACAAAAGTCTTAAAGAGAATTAAAGATAAATCGTCTATTTCCAATGCGGACATTGCAAAGCAATGGAAGAAATTTGCAAAAGAATGGGGGCAAATGGTTTTATGGTATCAGCACTACCAAGCTGTATCTATTTGTTGGCCAATTTATTATGGAAACACCAAACATTACTCCCTAGGACAACACAAACAAAGTGGGTCCTGGAAGTTTAGAATCAGCGACCAAGCATGAGACCCCAGGCATAGCCTACCACCTCCAGAGATATCGTTTGGAAACTGGAAGGACATTGCAAACACGAATCTACCAAACTTAGGCACATAGTAAATTTTAGGTTTATTTTAAATTTTAGTCGTAATCTAAATCAAGCAATGCCTAGAAACAGCAGGTACTCAGGGGAAATCTAATTTAACGGTATATTTTCCATCAAGGTATTCTGTAAATTGTCGAGAAGAGGAGAACAAAAACATTTTGAGAATATAGAAGAGTTGATGGCAAAAATATTGAGAAAGAAAAAAAATCTTTACCATCTATAGATTTTCAACCAAAAATATACCCTGATATTCTAGAAAATTGTAGAAATTCACAAATTTTAATCCTGTTAAAGAATAATGAATGATTCAAGTTTTTCTCCCTGGGTGGAAAAGGCTAATCTTTCCTTTAAAAATATTTCTTAAAAAATGAACAATTCCAACTCCAATAACTGACTTTGCCGTATCATTTTATGTAAAAACTATTCATATTGTAAAAAATTATATTTTTATTGGATACATTTTTATATATTAACTCCAATAGGTATTTAAAGTGGGAGGGGGAGTAACATCCAAAGATAGCAACGTTTCTTCTATCCCAAATGGTTATTATTCGGAGGTTTTTATGTTATATATACAATATATATGTGTGTTTATATATATATATATATATATATATATATATATATATATATATATATATATATATATATATATATATATATATATATATATATATATATATATATATATATATATATATATATATATATATATATATATATATATATATATATATATATATATATATATAGTGGCATTCCTTTATAACTGGGAATATGTATCGTAGTGTTATAGAGGACTAGGCGTATTCTTTTTACGGGAAGTAGTTCTTTTCACGGAACTATTAGTTTCCAACACATCACATCTCCAACACTTGTTAATCATACTGATGTTTTAAACAAACTGCCTCACTTCACACAAAAATTAATGCTTACTTTTTTACAGTCGCCAACGGGTTCTGTTAATTTTACATCTTCTTATTAGATGTCTGCTGATTGATTTTTATTTAATGGTTATGAAGAATTCTTGTGATCATCTGAACATATTCTACGGAAATTTAATCCTAGGATTTAACTAGTATAGGGAAAATATAGTCTTTATTTTTTAACGTCAAACTCATTCTACCTTAGAGATATGTAAGACCTTATTGTACTTAAAAATCTAACTTATGGAGTTTGCATGTGTTAATCGGTTACTTAGTCGGAATGATAGAACTTACTTGGGGAATTCAACTAATTCCGTACTTAAAATTGTAATTGAGCATTACATTTATTATTTTTAAATGTTGGTATATTAGTCGGTAAATAAGAGTTTATTAGTTTAATGTATATAATATATGTATACATATATATATAATATATATATATATATAATATATATATATATAATATATACATATATATATAATATATATATATATGTATATATATATATATATATATATATATATATATATATGTGTGTGTGTATGTGTGTATGTGCGTGTGTGTTTATATGTGTAGAAATAAGTACATGTACATAACACACACACACACATGTATACATACATATATGAAGACTTCGGGGATAGAAAGTGATATCACACATCATTGTAGTTTAGACAAAAACATATTTTTATTTTCATGAAATATTTACTATTAAATATTTCATGTATTTTTATTGCTATTTTTTGTACATAATACCCTCTTTAAAAATATCCTTTAGAGAAAAGTAATAAAGTTAATATTTTTCAATATTCTAATGTTGAACAATTTAATGGCAGTTATCAATTTTTATCCCCGAGGTTTTACATATAACAGATATCTTATATATAATTATATAAGGTCTCATATATAATTAGCATATGCCTGCAGACTTATATAGTCTAAACACATACATAATAGCTAAAATATAATGACTTAAACTACACTATAAGAATTAAACTTTTCTTGTTCTCTTAGAAATTTTGCGACATATTACAATTATAAATTAATATTCACGTTGACTGAGGAGTATTACCGTTGGGAATTTGAGGAGTGAAAGAATATTATCTAACTGCCTCCACTAAATATATAAACTATTATGAACATATTAAAATGTGCCATCATATTCTTACCAAAATGACTGACTGCTGTAGCGGGAGCTAATAACATTTAATATTTTTATGATGTAAATACAGTTTGATCATTACATCGGATTTTGTGCCAAACAACTTAAGAGTTTACTGCGAAAATATACAAAAAGAAATCTCGTTCTCATTAAGTAAGCATAAAAAGAGATGATTGTGTAATTTAGAAGCGACACGCGAGAGGCTTTTCAAACGAGTTAAGAAAGTTAAAGGAACTCATCAATCGTTCGTTTTGATGCCGAGTAACAACAGGGCGGCCATTTTTGGTCGTCACTAACAAGGTGGACCAACCGAGGCAAACTTCAAGAAACGTATAGCTGGAGCAGACATCACAATGATTGTAGTAAATATGATATTAATTTAATTATTATTATTTATGTTTAATTATAAATTCTAAATGTTCCATAGATAATTTTGAATAATGCTAATTATAAGGACAATAATATACTATAATAATAGTATATTCTTTTAAATGTCTACCTTCAAATTGTCTATATTTGGGTTGGACAAGCCGGTCTTCAATAATAATCCTCTGTCTTATTCATTACATGTAAATTAGTCAATAAAATCTGATTAGTAATAAATAAAGAGGATAAAATAATATTTCAGAAGAATTTTAATGCTATTTTTTTTCACGATGACAGTATCACTGATAGCAGACTAGTTAGTGTCTTTCCTTTTAATAGTGAAGTTTATGATTCTGAATGCCATCGTTAGCATAGTTTGCTGTTGTTCTGAAGTGGCTTCAATCCCTGCTCTGGTCTAATTGCCTTTCGAGTAGCAAGAAGGTGGCTGAAATTTGCACAATCAAACCAAATCTTATCATGGCAAGGCTGCACTTTCTATTTGTTCCTACTTATAAATATAAAGTGCAACTTTCACGGTATATTTATGTAATGTAGCATCAAAGAATCAGAATAAATTCAGACAAAACCTTGTGGTTGTTGTAGATACCACAGCTCTTTTTGTCGTCATTCTACTGTTAATCAATCGTTAACCTCTCGGAGAATATTTACACTTCATTATTGTAGCTTTAGAGCCTTAAAGTTCTACAGTTTTTTGCAAAATAAGACCTAAATTAGTAAACTACAATATATTATACCGATACAGAATATCAGGTACCGTTAATTAGTTTGTTAATATAACTTCAAAGTAAATTTTTTTTGTTTTGAGGTGCTATATATAAATTGCCACAAGGCAGGAAACTACTTGCTGCTTGCTATATTATCGAATCCAAACTACAATATTACTCTGTATCAAAGGTAGCTCGAGTTTTTTAATAATCTAAGATATAACCTATCGTGTCAGCCACATTGCTTCACTATCAGTAATGGTATTTATAGGACCATGATAGAGAAATGCTTCAAAGTTTTCTTACCAGGTGATGAAAACGAATATTTGCACTTGTTCTCATCTTCAGCAGTTTAATTTCAATGTACCAGGACGCTTTTACAGAGCTTTAGTTCTTAAATGTACGTTATAAATAGGCGAGAAAAATCTCTGAACTAGAGGGCTTGCTCCAGTCTCTTCAGATGAAACATATTCCGCATTACGAAATTAAGTATCTATCTATGTTTCGATATATTTTATCCTACAGTAAAAAGTATCAATCGGAGAAAAGAAAGTCATAATTTTTTGCACGAAACAGAATATAACATACAATCTATGTCTAACAAGTGATGGCGTTAGCTACAAAATGGCTTCCTGCTCGAACTTGGTATTTCAGCAACCCTATCCGCACGCGAA
Organism: Pardosa pseudoannulata; assembly: GCA_032207245.1. NCBI lineage: Eukaryota > Metazoa > Arthropoda > Arachnida > Araneae > Lycosidae > Pardosa > Pardosa pseudoannulata. The sequence goes on from CM063506.1 coordinate 103,736,351, forward strand.
AACTTTTATAAAGCATCTCGCTGAAGCTCGTGTCTGTTTAAAGACACGCGTGTCAGGGGTAGAATAATTAGCAGTCACCACACACCTGGCGTCTCGAACTGTAATTTTAATGACGATAACTACTTGGCAAATAAGTCCAGAAGTCGCTCTTTCTCGCCCCTGGGTATGGTACGGATATTTTCTTCGAAAATTTGGGGTTATAGGCTATTAGAATATCCGTTCGGCAAATTAGAATAAGTGTGTATATTATATACAGAAAAAGAAATGCTATTGGATGATCTGGTGATTGACATTTCTAAGAGAAAATATTTTCTGCTTCCAGTTAGCTATTATCATCATAAACGCTAGAGAAACGTAGATAGGTTGTACTTAGAACCCAAAACAACAGCCTAGAGGCATCTAAGGTCAGATGTGTTTTATACACCTTTACTGATATAATAAATGGTTTCATATTTATCAAATTTTGATCTGATTGTGTAAGCCCGGCTTCAGAAATGAAATTTACATTTTAGTCTAGATTTTCATAGGCACTTTTACATCATTAAGACTTTTCACAAAAGGAAAGCCAGCTAACAAATCTATGACCCTGTCAGGCATAAGCATGATAAAATCTTTATACATTTCCGTGCTTAATCATATTGGATGCCTTCTATAACGTAACCGGAATTTCCCTAATCCGGATCTTAAACCCTAGAGAATGTAGTTATGGAATAAATAGGATTATACTTGACATTTTTAAAACAGAAATTAATTATGCTGCAGGTATAGTGTAAGATTTCAGAAGGCTAAGACTAAAGTTACGAAAGCCAGGAAATTTAGTAACATTAAGTGACTTTAAGAGAAAAAGTTTCGTCAGAAGTATTTCAAGATATAAATTTGATACAACAGAGAATCAGGTACAGTAAATTAGTTTGTTAATATAACTTCGAAGTAAAATTTCGTTGTTTTGAGGTACTGTATATAAATTGCCAGAAGGCAGAAAACTACTAGCTGCTTGCTATATTATCGAATCCAGACTACAATATTACTCTGTATCAAAGGTAAATCGTGTTATTTAATAATCCAAGATATAACCTAATGTGTCAGTCACATTGCTTCACTATCAGTAATGATAGATTTAAATGACAATGGTAGAGAAATGCTTCAATGTTTTGTTACCAGGTGATGAAAACGAAGATTCATCTAAAAATAAATTTCTTTGTTAAAAATTCACATAATTCAATGACAATGTTCATACAATTTTATATCTTAAAATTTATGTTCAAATGTTCGAAAATTTTGTAGGTTAAAATTATCCTATAACTTTTGATTAACACAGACGCAATTATGAATAACAATTTCTCTTGAATAGGTTTGAAAAATATTTGAATTGTATTTTTAGCTTTGATGGCTACTGACTGCTGAATAATAGTAGTTTTATATTCATACGAGTTGTTAATAAATGCAAAAGATCAGCAGTTATATATACTATCTACGTTTCCCCTTCAATTAGAGTTCCTCAGAAAAACACCAATCTCATCAACATGTTAAAGTGGGAATAGTTCTATGCTATTAATCCATTTATGCTGAAAGTTGAAATTTTTCTGTTAATGCGGGAAATGTATGCTGGATTTGTAAGAAAATGTTTAAAAAATTTATTTCATTTTACAAAAAATAAATTTCATCTCAGCTATTGTTTCCAAAATGGAAAAAATTAACAAATAAATAGCTGTATTGTTCATAGCTTATGAAACCCTGGTGTTTATCTTCAGGACATGGTTGAACCTAATATTGAATGGGATAGTTTAACAAACATCCCACATGTAAGGCACATTTTTCTCATTAAAGTAGAATGGCGTCACATCAATGCTCTTAAACACCAGGCTCTAAGTTACTTCCACGGAGCTACTGGTCCAATAATGAAACACTAGACATAAATGGTTTAAGTCTAACTGAATTTAAAATATTGATTCATCTTTTCATGAGAAACCTTATTTACGATTAACACTTCAAAATTAACATTTTTCATGTTGTGAACTTTTTATGTTATACTTAAGTTGCATCATTTCAAGTTCAAATATCTATAGCATTTTTTTTTTACCTGACATGCAGTGGAAGTTTTCTAACTTAATGTCTGTGAGCTAATGCTACATTAATGTGTAAATAATAGCTTCATGTTCTTTTACAAATATTTGCCTGTTAAAGAGTCATTTAAGGAATAACCTCATCACTGTAGTGTTAGAGTTCTGAAACATTGTAATGACTCTACGTTTTATGTTCAGCAAATTAATATTAACAGTCTAAAAATCATAATATTTTCCAGCATAACAATTATCTTTCGTTCCATCCCTACCATAAAAATTCTTCTCAAACTGTGTATAACATAATACTGGTTTAAGGAAATATATTTATTCGTCATTAGTGAGTGAATGGAACAGTTTTAGCAGCCCGTATTATGGCAACGTTATATGAAATAGAGCCATTATCATCAAGTTTAGAAATACATTGAGTATAACTCTTCATCCTAATCTAACGTTGTTAAATACCAATTTTTACTTTCTTTTATGTCTATATAATCATCATTTAATATAGATTCTTTCTATTAGCAACTATGATTAAAAAAGCTGTTACTGAAAATTCCATTTTTTCAGTTTTCTTTGTATTAGCACGTCATTAATATAGTTTCCTATAATCATGTTGTTCAGAAGCACATTTATTCCTGCCATCCAGTTTTCATCTATTTATATTTCGTTTTACATCACTTCTAAATGTACCCGTATACATTGTGCGAACGTAGTATGCTGTATGCTTAGACCCCCTAATTTTGAATTGTTACGCTTAGACATGAATGGACAATTCCTATGAAAATCTGGATCTGTGGGTCATTAGAATAGACTATTTTTCTTGTATTGATGCTAATACAGTTATAGCAAATAACAACCTCCATCAGACATGTCGTGATTGGCATTTCCCAGAATACATACTTGCGCGGTCATCATCATTACACAAAGATACAAGCGGTAATAAAAATAATCCAGAAGCTAATGTCTGCAACCGAAACAAACAAAGCCGAAAGTGTATTTTACGGCGTTTACAGCCCAATTTGCTGTTAGCCTCAAGTACTGTGGGGCCTATTTTGGTGGTCAATGGTCAATAAAGCATCGGTGATTGTAGATTCTGAGAAAAGTGGTATATATGTTAAAGGCTAATGCCTATTTTGGGTTAATGTTGAATTCGTGTCGCCGGTGTTCTGTTCAATAATTCTCATAAATTGTTCTTAAAATGATTTCCTTATGCTTTAATCCTGCACCAGCAAAATACTTCTTGATGTGATCGACCTGTCAAACACATGTGTATGCATCACCATGATTTAATGATTCTAGTTCAAAACTCCAAGTAAATATATGACATGAAAAGACTCATACAGATATTTCATATAGTACTATTATTGTTAAATACGCTGAATAAGTTGATATGTGAGGCCACATTTAGATAAAATATAAACTATAATAGAATATTTTATTTAATTTAAACTCTGCATAAGATCGGTGGCTTTCAAACCTTTTAAGTGTTTTATATTTTTCCCTATCTATAACAACTCTTTGGATATTGTCTATTAATGCTTTTGGGAAAATTCTGTACTTTATCAAGTTACAGCGTGTGTAATACCTGTTAAAAAAAGTGAAAGATTTACTAAAACATTCCTTAAGAATAAATAGTTTTTTTAATTTACGTTTTATGTAAGTAAAATACCCAATTTTGTTTCTAAATAAATCCTAAATACACAGTAAGAATTGGACAGGAATTGACTAATATATAATGTACTAGGATCTTTGTGAATAATATGTTCTTAGACTGTAACTTAAATAAAAACTTTCGTACTTAAGACAAAAATTATCTTTTTGTGGATTTTAGTATTTAATATATATTTAATATATTTTATCAAATATCATAACTAGTATTCCGGAAAAACAAATATTCTTAAAAACTGAATATAGCTGAATGGTTAAGAACTGCTTTCCGTTTCTGTAATTTGTGGATTCGATTCCTACTGCTAGCATCGATGTGTGTAGCCATTCCAAATCGGCTTTAAACAGTAGGTCCTGGTATCATTAGTCCTCGGATAGCAAAAATGTAGACCTAGCTTACCAAACCAATCTTGAAACGTTAAAGCCCAGTATCAAAAAACTCACCAGCATAAACTGCAAGAGAACAACTAATAACTGAGTCTTTTCACACATCATTTCAGCAACAGTCTTTATTTTAGTTTTTTAGTTTGGGTTTTAAATATATTGATCTTTCTTACTATTATATCTGAACAAAGGCTTTTTATTTAGCGTAGATAATATTTCTTTCATTAACTTAAAGTTTTTCTGTTGAACTTGATTATAGATGTCTAAATTACTTCTTGTGTTAGATCAGATTAAGGGCCACGATTAAATAGCATGTTATAAATAAAAATTCATCACCCAGTAATTTTCAGTGGTTCTTTAACCTTTGTTGATTATATGCTGCTTCTAGCTACTGTCCATGTTTGAAGAAAAAGCATTGCTTTTTTTCCATTGTAGGAGCAGTTACCAAAAGCTAACATCAATGCAAAATCTTTAATTAAAATTATTTTTAAAACTGCATTATCCCGAGACAAAATACAGCACCAAGCTATCCTATTTTCCCTCCGAAATTACTGTCTTCAGCATCGTCCGCTTGCGCCAAAATAATTATCCATTCAACGTTTCTCTCAGAATCTCAGTAAATGAACTTAAGTGCATAGGAGCTTCGATGATATGATCTTTCGTGTCCTTAACATATATTGACGTCGGCAGATTTTTATATTAATGACGAATAATTGGCCAGATTCAAATAATGCTTTCTCCATCTTGTTTGATGAATGGGGATTGCTAAATGATGAATGGGTAGAATCGTAATTTGCAAAGGGAGCATTAGTGCTTCTACGGTTGCTGCGATTTTGCCATTGGAAAGGAAATTTTTGTAATTTAAAACAAGTTGTCAGGTTAATTCGAAGAAAAAGCTTTTGAGGTTATAGAAGTTGCACAGCTCTAAAACCGGATAAAAATAAATAAATATTACTCAGAATACAGAAATGTTAAAAATAGGTGAAATAGCTTAAGTACATCTGCTCTCATAGCTGTTTTTGAATTTATTTATACTCAAGTAATATTTGCCTATTCATTTTGAACTGTGGTTGTTTGTTTTATAACTGCAAGCATGTCTTTAGTTTTAGTTATTTATGTTTTTTCTGTGGAAAAGATATTGCTTTTCTCACAAAGGGCAGTTAAAAACCACAAACATATGTTGCTAATTTTACTGTGGAAACTGCCTTAGAGTATACTTACATTAGAGTACCTTAAGGTTACGAAGGACAGAAAAAATCAGGATATTTCTCAGTTAAATTTTCCTGTAAACATTTGATATGCAATATTCATTCAGTGTCAATATTATTTGATCTCAAAATATATAATAAATGATATATCTATCTAATGAGGTTATTTCAAATTTACAATTTTAGTTAAATCATTTTAAATGCAATATTAATTTTGATCTCAAATTATTTTTTAGGAAATATGACATTGTTTAAATTATTATTAATATTTAAACAAAATATATCATGTTCCAATCTCACAATACCTAACAGTGAAAAATAAGTTTAGTAAAATATCTGACACTTAATAGTGAATAAAAGGAAATTTGATAGTTTCTTTTATATAACTTTAAATATATATTTAAAATAAATTTTAAATAAAAATATAAAATAAAAAGTATATATTTAAAAAAATCTGATACAGACATTAATATTGAAAATATTAATACTGAAAAAGAGATTTTCAAATTTTACATTGATGTGTAGATAGGTTAGAACAATGATTTGAGCCAATAAAGAAGTTCAATATTGATATTTTTAGGATGTCGTAATTATATCTATATTAGAGAAATTATAATTCGATTATTTTCAGGAATTAAATAAAGATCAATATTTTTTCGTTACCTATTTATTTTGTATTATATAATTGCATAAGCTTTTATCCTCTCAAGCGATTAAACGTCATTCGTTTATCCCGTAACCGAATACTCTTTCATGCTGACAACAGTCACATTTATCTTGTTTCATGCACTTGAGTTGAAATGGTAATCTTAATTGCCGTTATTCAGTTTAGCAAACATCGCTAGTTATAATACGGTTCAAAGATAAGCCGATTAAATCAGACGAGTCAAAGAGTGGGAAAAACAAAGTGTTACATTAAAGGATTCTAGGGAGCACATGAAATTAGACGCCGTTTACACAGGTCAGTAATTCCAATCAGGATGATAAACGCTTTTATTGTGTTTGTTTGTAACTATGAATTACATATTAGAGATTGATTTATATCTTTAAATCATTTTGGAAATATTCTTACTAACTTCTACTTGAAGAAGTGTCCATTAAAATATAACCTAGGTTTATGATAACTATAATTTTCAAAAAGCAATTCGCGAAAAAGCAAAGAAAAAAATATTTTTTCTCACTAAATTTTTGCAGTAAAATCTTTCTTTTTATATATAAAATAAGTTTCAGTTAGCATATTTCAATGTTATTTATTCCATCGACAGCTCTAAAAATTTGGCAGCCTGCATTCTTGCTATGCACACCTATTAACCCTGAGTCTGGTCATAGACATTTGCATATTGTTACGAACTTCAAAGCAGGGTTCGGGGATTGAATAGACTTTAAGGACTACAACGCGAAAATAATCATTTATTAGCATTCAGTTGGAAAATACAACTCAACGTGCTCGCTCTGTAAACCGAGAGATCCACTTAACGACTCTCCTTCTTTTGGGACTCATCCTGCCTTATACAGGCCCGAAGAAACTGCTGGAATTTTCCAGAAACCGGAACCGGAAGTTGCCATGTATCACCACACTTGGCAACATTTGGCGACACTTGGCGATATTTGGCGACGAACTTAGAGACAAAAAATAGGTTGCCAAAACTATCGCCAATGAGCCGGTATCTAGCCGGTATTGGCGAGATACCCATAGAGTTCCATGTTAAATTTAAGGTTCACTAACTAATTCGTAGCAATATGTTTGTACTAGTGTGTGAATGTCAAATATCCTCACATGACATGATTTCAATTTCAAATCCTCTGAATTCATTAATCATCATCTGATGAAATGATTTTGTGCTTTCTCTGCAGCGTGGGTGGTTACATGATAATACACGTTTCCAACATTAAGACTCCATTAAGATAGGAAATAGCATACCTGTCGAAACCATACATCAAGTAAAGGACCAATACACTCGCAGCAGGATCACATGATTATGTAAATCGCTGGAGAGAAAAACCACAACATGTATAGCCTTTTTGATAATTATCAAAGGAACTCAGATGTCACTGCCCTTGCTTTTCTTACTATGTGCAACTCTATAAGCAAAAAAAAATTGTGGCTAGTTTTCTGTTCCTGCGCCTTCATATCTAAAGCTTTGATTCATGTTTGCGGTAACAGTGCGGTTTATCGGGAAAGGGGAATTTTAGTTGGATTTGTACTGCAGTAATAATATACTTAAGGTGTATAGAAAAGTAGATAGGTATGTAGATAGAGGATAAATAGATAAATTGGCATTACCATTACACTTTTAACATTTCATATACATTTATTATGATTATATACATGAGCGTATATTTGTACTGATATGTGAATGTCGAATATCCTCAGATGAAATGCTTCGTTAGTTATCCTCTCGATTAACTAATTCTCATTAAATGAAATTATATTGCGCTTTCTCCGCAGTGTGAGTGGTTAAATCATAGATAATACACGTTTCCAACATTAAGACTCAATTAAGGCAGCGAATCGCATACCATTTCAAACCATACATCAAGTAGGGGCCAGTACACTTTCAGTGGGATCACATGATTATGTAAATCGCTGGAGATAAAAACCACAATATGTATACCCTTTTTGATAATTATCAAATTAACTCAGATGTCACTGCCCTTGATTTTCTTACTATAGGCAACTATATAAGCAAAAACATTTGTGGTGAGCTTTCTGTTCCCGCGCTTCAATGTCTAAAGATTTAATTCCTGTTTGTGGTAAGAATGCGGTTTATCGGGAAAGGGGAGTTTTAGTTGGATTTGTACTACAGTAACAACATACTAGGGTATATAGGAAAGTAGATAGGTAAGTAGATAGACGATAAATAGATAAATTGGAATTCGCATTACACTTTTCACATTTCATATACATTTATTATGGTCATATACATGTGCATTTTTTGTACTGATATGTGAATGTAAAATATCCTCAGATGAAATGCTTCGTCAGTTATCCTCTCGATTCATTAATCCTCATTTAATGAAATTATGTTTGTGTCGCTGGAGAGAAAAACCGCAACATGTATACCTCTTTTGATAATTATCACAGGAATTTAGATGTCACTGCCTTTCTTTTCTTACTATATGAAGATATATAAGGAAAAAAAATGTGGCGAGTTTTCTGTTCCTACGCCTCCATGTCTAAAGTTTTAATTCATGTAAGTAATAACATTGTGGTTTACCGGGAAAGGAGAATGTTAGTTGGATCTGGACAATAGAAATAGTATACTTAAGGTATATAGAAATGTAGATAGGTTGATAGACAGACAATAAATAGATAAATCATAATAGATAATTTAATAATTGATAAATTGGAATTCCTTTTCCTTTTTTTCCATTTCATATACATGTATTATGGTCATATACATGTGTGTATCTGAGTAATAGTCAGTGACTGTCTGATGCAGGGTTCGAACTGTATTTTTTTTGTTCCGGTTTCCGTTCTGGTAACTGAAAATTATACCGGTTGAGTTCCGGTTTTAGTTCTGCCAAAAATAATGGTTCAGTTCCAAATGAATAATTTTAATTTATATATATTCTCATTTGCACTAAGAATATAATTCTGTCACACACGAAAAATGTAATTCTATCAAAAGTAGAAAATTTCATTCTTTTTTTTAATTGGTACACTATATGAATTGATACAATCAACCAGCATGTAGGATACGAGCGGTGAGCAGAGAATCATTGTTATCCATTATCAAAATGACTGATGCGATGTACATGTAATGGTGATAATTACATGGTTGTCTTTAAATTAGAAAATATTGATAAGTCGAACATAGTAAAAAAATGACTGAAGATAAATCGAACCTAAATAAACCGATATTTTTTTTGGTTCAGTTCCGATTTTCTTCCCGACCAAAATAACGGTTTTTTCCGGTTTTCGGATCAGTTCAGATTCGAATCTCATATGAAATATTTCACCAGTTATCCTAGACATTTTTTAACCATCTTATGTAATAATTTTGCACTTTCTCTGCGGTGCGGGTGGTTTAAAGATAATAGGCGTATGCAGTATCAAAACCTTATTAAGGTAGAAAATCGCATACCTTTCGAAGCCATTCATCAAGGGGAGACCAATACTCTCTCTGCAGGTTCCCATGATTAAGTAAATCGGTGAAGGTACCACAATATCTTTACCCCTTTTGATAACTATCAAAAGAACCCAGATGTATTTGCCCTTTGTTTGCTTGCTGTCTACAAGTATATTGTCAGTGTATTAAGAAACAATTTCGTGTTATTTAGAAACTATTTAGTCGATATTATTAAGAATATTATAAAGTTATTATTAAGTTTATTATATATTCATTAAGAAAGAAAAATTGTGATGAGCTTGCTGTTTCAGAGCCTCCATGTTTAGGATTTATATTTATGCTTGTGGCAACAACGTGGTTAGTCAGCTAGAGCTCTACAGCCATTTTTTTTCCTACAAGATGGGTAATGAGACCGGGATCTTCTGCTTAACCCCTTGAGAACCACACGTAAATGCTGTATGAGTCAACCGTTGTGAAAACCGTAGCCATTTAACACCATCTAATAATTAAATCTAGCTTTTAAAAATTAAAATAAAACATTCAGATCTCCTATTGCGCATATGCGTACTGGTCTCTCAATATCAACCTGAGATCATCGCGTGGAGGCAATTCTGGAAAATCGCTGTGAAACAGCGTTGGTCCATTAAAGCCATTTCCTAAAGGCTATAACATTCACAACAACAGTGGTATTCGAACCCACGAAATACTATACCCAAGATCAGTGCCCTGCTCATTCGGTCATTGTGGTCTGGAATGAGGATTGAGAGTGGATCTGTACTATAGAAGTAATATACTTGAGTTAGATTGATAGGTAAGTAGACAGATGGTGAATAGACAAATTAGCATTATAATTTCTCTTGTATCAGTATATGAAAGTGATTATTAAGCATTCAAAGTTTCATAACCCTAATGAATTTTTCCATGTTAAATTTATTGATGTGCTGCTCAAAAAACATTAAAGTATACTCCGAATGATACACTGTTATAACATAAACGGAGCAAATAAAGAATACATCTCGAAATACACTTAATTTCATCCAATAAAGCAGAAACAAATTGGTTAATATATGCCCACTGAAAGGAAACATTTAATGCAATATCGTAAATCTAGCCTCACATAAGAAGTGAAAATTCCCATAAATAAAGTCGATAACACTAGATCATCGTTTAGAATTATAAAAGAATCAAAGCACGTCCCAAGCTACCAGTTAAACGATTTACGATCCTACCGACCTGTCACACTGTCTTTTCTGTGTTGATTAATAGATAACGTGGAGGACCGAAACACTGTGGGGAAAACAATAGGTAGTCAGGACAGACCGCGAAGTTTGATACCTCCAGACTTGATTGGAGAGGAATGCATCACAGGAACTTATTATACACTGCCCTTGTTCTACAGATTAAGTCTTAAGGATTTTTTTTAATATTAATATTTTTAATCACGATTTTTCGTTGTAAAAATTAGATTGTTACTTTTCTTAACTGCTTCACAAGATCGTGCAGTTCTTACAATGTGTGGTCTGTGGTTATTTTCATGGGGATTAAAGAAAACAATTTAAAATCCATCTAGTCTAAAACATAAACTTTCCTTTTTAATGAAAAATTTCAGCTTTTTTTCTGTTGATTAAGGGAGATGGAACTACCATCTTCGATTATTTCTCCGAGGATTAAAATTATCCAATTCAGCTTAATTATTGCATAAATGGTTGCCTGGAATTTAACGGCGAAAGGTCCTTATGAAATACTGCATAAATAAAATTTCATATATTGCAAAAATGGAAAAATAATTTGTGTTACAAAATACGACCTCATTTGTACAAAATTTGTACAGATTAAGACTTAAGGAATTTTTTTTAATATTTTTAATCACGATTTTCCGTTGTAAAAATTAGATTGTTACTTTTCTTAACTGCTTCACAAGATCGTGCAGTTCTTACAATGTGTGGTCTGTGGTTATTTTCATGGGGATTAAAGAAAACAATTTAAAATCCATCTAGTCTAAAACATAAACTTTCCTTTTTAATGAAAAATTTCAGCTTTTTTTCTGTTGATTAAGAGAGATGGAACTACCATCTTCGATTATTTCTCCTAAGATTAAAATGATCCAATTCAACTTAATTATTGCATAAATGGTTAGCTGGAATTTAATGACGAAAGGTCCTTATGAAATACTGCATAAATAAAATTTCGTATATTTCAAAAATGGAAAAATAATTTGTGTTATAAAATACGACCTCATGTGTACAAAATTTCACACAGGTCTATATGACCTGCATTTAAACCGAGTTTGTAAAATTTTAAATTGTTAAAATAATTGTGTAAAAGTTGTTTAATTGTGTCAAAATAATTGTGTAATTAATGTAATTGATAATCGTGTAATTAATTTGTGTTCTAGAATCGATTTAAAATGTTTGGTACTTGCTGAAACTAATAAGGAATCAACATCTTAACATTATTGTGAATGATCCATTTTTCTTTCAAGTATGATCCTTTTAAACTAGAAAAAATAGCAGAAGAGAGAGTTCCAAACCAAACCAAACCTTGAAAACGTGGTAAAATAGGGAGGGGAGTAATGATGATATAAGTCAATGAAAAATATTTATGTTATTCTTAATCTACATTTTACAGGTAGATTTTGCAAATTCTTGGGAAAACTCAAATCAAAGATATCCCTACTATGTTTTCTAAGGCGATATGTGTGCAAAATTTTAATTTTGAAAGCTTACGGGGATAATCTCCTATCACTCAAGCAATAATTACGGTTAAAGAATACTTAATGCAGATTTCCTAAACACAAATACTATTTGAGAATTGACTTATTTCCATTGTTTATTATCTGTTTGTTTTCTGGAGCGAATCAGTTCATGGAAACCAAATTTAACATTGTCATTCATATTCGCTTCTTACACTCCAAAAAGTATATTTTTAAAATTACATTAGCTTTCATATTATTCTTTAGAAAGTTCAAAAGGCGCACATTATTCTTGCTACTGTATAATGCTGTGATCTGAATATTGTTTCCCTTAAAACAACTTCGTGATTGTTTCATAAAACACTGTCCCCGTTTTTATAGCCAAAAATTTTGAAATTGGGAAGAATAAACATAAAAGACATGAATTAGAAATATTAATAGATAAAATTATTTAAAGGTTTCATTTTCTGTAGATTATTTATGTAACACTATATTTCTAAGATAGTACTACATTGTTCAACTGCATTTTCATCTACTCACAGTGATTTGCATAAATTATATATCAAAAACGTAAATTTCTATTTTTTCTTCACATTGTATTTTTCAATGAATATATCGAATTAGTTCATTAGGCTCCTTAAACTATGTTAAATAGGTGACTTTGTGATCTAAATATTGTTTCCATTAAAATAACTTCGATCGTAATAGTTTCATAAAACACTATCCCCGTTTTTATAGCCAAAAATTTAGAAATTGGGAAGAATAAACATAAAAAACATGAATTAGAAATATATAGATAAAATTATTTAAAGGTTTCATTTTATGTAGATTATTTATATAATACTATATTCCTAAGAAAGTACTACATTATTCAGCTGCATTTTCATCCACTCACAGTGATTTGCATAAATTATATATCAAAAACGTAAATTTCTATTTTTTCTTCACATTGTATTTTTCAATGAATATATCGATTTAGTTCATTAGGCTCCTTAAACTATGTTAAATAGGTGACTTTGTATTTATTTTTGTTCCATTAAAATATAATATGTAATATGTTCATAACAACTATCGTTTTTATAAAATAAATTTAGAAATTTAAAATGATGCTGAAAATATATAAATATATTTCATTCGAATATATTTGTTTAGAATAATATTATTTATTACAGGTTTTTTATCAAAGTTAATTGTTGTATAAGCAATATATACAAGAGAAATTACTATTTTCTAGATCATTTTTTACATCACATTGATTTGCATAAATATAAATATCAAAATCTGTATTATACTATATTTCATCTGAATCACTGTTTTTTAGAATAAAATATTTTTTTCATATATTTAATTTTATAATATTTTGTATTAAAATTGTTTCCATTAAACAAAGAAATGTAGCTAATAGTTCTAGATAAAACTATTCAAAAAGCATTAATTTTTATAATAGGTTAAACATAGTATAAAATTATTATAACATATATTTCATGAATAGATTCTGTAATAATATTTTTTTTATTAAGGATTTTATCAAAGTTAATTGTTTTATTAAGCAATATTCCAAATACGAAAATGTACTATTGTTCTAGATCAACTTTATATCCACTCACAGTGAATTTTATATCATAAAATGTTTTTTTCTATTGTATATCTATATTTCATTTGAATTATGCTCTTTTAGAATAAAATTATTTTTAATTAGGAATTTAAAAAGTTATTGTTGTATTAGCAAATCCTCACCATAAACGTTAGAATAGGTGAAATGTAGCTATATGCTTCTAGATCAACTACATTATATCCCACACGAGCATTGCATATGCTAGCATAGTCAGGATAAGAGACCGTAGTACTTTTTGAGCTGAAAAATCTGTATTATAACAGCCTATTTTTCATTCTGAATATGCACTGCTCTGTTTAGAATGAAATATTTTTCCTTCACCATTACTAAGTTAATTTTATTAAAGTTAATTGTTGTATTAAGCAATATTACCGGAAACGTTAGAACAAGAGAAATGTAGCTATATGTTTCTAGATCAACTACATTATATCCTACATAAGCATTGAATATGCTGGTATAGTCAGGTTAAGGCACCATAGTACTTTTTGAGCTGAAAAATCTGTATTATAACAGCCTATATTTCATTCTGAATATGCACTGCTCTGTTTAGAATAAAATATTTTTCCTTCGCCATTACTAGGTTAATTTTATCAAAGTTAATTGTTGTATTAAGCAATATTACCGGAAACGTTAGAACAAGAGAAATGTAGCTATATGCTTCTAGATCAACTACATTATATCCTACATAAGCATAGAATATGCTAGCATAATCAGGTTAAGGGACCATAGTAGTTTTTGTGCTGAAAAATATGTATTATAACAGCTTATTTTTCATTCTGAATATGCCCTGCTCTGTTTAGAATAAAAACATTTTCCTTCGCCATTTCTAAGTTAGTTTTATCAAAGCTAATTAGTATTGTTGTATTAAGCAATATTATTTTTAAAAACACAAAACATACACAACAAGGAAAAAAATTAGAAATCCACCGATCCCAAAAATAATTTTTTAAATTTGTAAACTAGAGACTAATTTTTCATATCAAATAGAAGCTAATTACCTTTTTTATTCTGTGAAACTCAATTATATTCGTGTTAAATTTTATTTTTTATTATGCTAAAAAATCTTTTTTATTTTTATATTCTTAACAATTTTTTAGTTTTTTTTATCTTAAAATATTAAATAATCTTAAAATTTCGAATTTACAGAATATAAAAACATATTTATCTTCAACTTGGTATAAAAATTTAATTTTTGCTATACATATTTCAAAAGTTATCTTGAGGTAAGCAAATTTAGTTTTTTTTATTAATTTTATTTCAATTATATAATTTTTGTAATTTAATAAAAAAATATTTTAATAAATATGAAAAACTAAATAAGCCTTATAGACAGTTATTAAAAAACTTCATTCTGAAACGAACAGAATATCTTACTTTTTAATGGATTAGGGGGGGGGAATCTGATATGAATGTTAATGAATATTTTTAAGTCTGTTAAGGTATCCGTCTACTTTGAAAACGTCATTTTGACGTTGAAACTTTAAACTTGAAAAACGTTGAAACTTGAAATGTGATTTCTCAAAAAATTCTTAAAATATTTTTTTGAAAATTATTATGAATGCTTTTGATAGTATTTACTAGTGAATGACCTAAAAGCTTTAAATTTGGATAATTTTTAACGATGTTACACTCATAGTTAGATATAAAGGTAGTGAAAATTCGTTAAAAATTCAATGTGTATGATTTTGAAGGACCAAAATTTTTTACCAAATGTAAATTAAGCAAAGATTTTAGGTGATTTACTAGTCAAGTGTATAAGAAATGTGTTGCCTCAAAAAATATTGAAATAATTTAATTTATTAAAAAATTTGACCTTTTAAAAAAAACCTGATATTTTACTATTTTTTTCATTTATTAGAAATTTTATAAAAATTTCTCCAGGAATAATTTAAGTGCAATTCTCTATGATAATATGAAAAATAAATCTAAAAATGTAAAAAGATGAACTAGTTTCTAAGTTTAAAGAAAAAAGTTTTCTCCGAACCTAGACGGATACCTTAAGGTATTATGTACCTTTAACAGACTCAAAAATAATACTAAACTGACTTCTAGCGGGCTGTAAGAACAGCCGGTACCTTAAAATAAATTTGACCATTGCCTGTTTATCAAACTAAAAGCATATTTCACACTTTCTTCGTAGTAACCCTAACATAAATCCTTTACATTTAAAAAGCGTGAAATGCTATATACCCGTTTTCAAACCATATATATATGTGTATAAAAGTCACGGCATGCCGTATTTCATCTGTCCCAGTCTTTCAAGGCTTACCATGAAAGTCACGTATCAAAAAAAGTTCGCAGAATGCCATCCACCAGACAATTATCCTATTCCTCGAGACCAATTCGAACGTGACACTTCCCATGTCGACGATTCACGGGGTTATGACAGCCCCTAGCACGAAGTGTGTGATAGGTGCAAATTATTGCGAGCGGATGAACCGAAACTAGGAGATAATTCTTCCGATTCCAGCGAGATAAATGATTGAAAACATTGTCATCCACGTCTAATATCTGGATCTAATCGACAGAGGAGCTTTGTCTGTCTGGAACATCATATTAAACTGTTTGGTAACTAGTCTTTGAATCAATGACATTAGTTACATAATAGTTACATAACTGCATACTAGCTAGAAACTGAGTAATTATATGTACGACATACTTTCTTTGTGGTCATTGTGTCCTAAAAACGATAAAGACGTGACGGAACATGGACAATCAATTGTTTAACACTCATACTATATGCTAGTACAGAAGAGATATGCAGACATAATATATGAAAAAATCCTAGATATATCTTAAATGCTACATTTATATGCGTACAATCCATTTTGCATAAAAATTAAATATGTTGCAGTTCAAAAAATATTATGCTAAAAATTTTATATGCACATAAAATCGGATAAAGTACATTACAGCTAAGGAAATCAATCAGTAAATAGTTATAAATTCATTAAAACAACTGTAAATGATTGATAATTGATTTATAATTCAACATATGTATTATGATAATAAAGAATAAGAAGCAACATATGAATCTAAAGAGTATAGAATACTTTAGATTGCATGGTGCTGTGACAGCCAATAGCATGAAGTGTGTGGTGGGTGCAAATTATTGCGAGTGGATGGACCGTAACTAGGGGATAATTCTTCCGATTCCAGCGAGATAAATGATTGAAAACATTGTCATCTACATCTAATATCTGGATCTAATAGACAAAGGAGCTTTGTTTGTTTGGAACATCATATTAAAATGTTTGTTAAGTAGTCTTTGAATGACATTAAACATTTTACTGTGTATAACAGTTACGTAACTGCACACTAGCTATAAACTGGGTAATTATATGTGTAGCACACTTTATTTGTGGTCATCCTTGTATCCTAATAATGGTAAAAACATGACAGAACGTGGATAACCAATTGTTTAACACTCATACCATATTCTACAGATACCATACCATATACAGAAGATATATATGGACATAACATATGAAGAAATCCTAGATATATTTTAATTACCACATTCATATGCATATAATCCCTTTTGTCTAAAATATAAATGTAGAAATATGTAAGGTAAAATGTACTAAAAATTTTACATGCTATTAAAGTTAGAAAATAGTTTAGTACACCTGCTAATGAATTCAAATAATAAAATTATAAATTGATTAAAACATTATAAATGATCGATAATTGATTTAAATTTCAACATGTGTATCATAATAGTATTAAAAAGAAGAAACAGCATATAAATCTAAAGATTATAGGAATACTTTAAGAAACATTTATTTAAGAGGCTATTTATTTAAGAATTATTTATTTATCTTATATCTTGATATCAGAAAATAAGTCATGTTTAACTAATATTTAGATCTTTGCCAAGCCATTTTTCTACACTTCAAAACTGTTTTAGCAAACAGTCAGTCAAATGAATTTTCTCATAAATTAAACAACATATTATAAGAATGTTTAATTAATATTACCTTCATATTTACTTTAATTTTTTAACCCAAAAAATTTAAAGTTTAGTACTTTCTAATTTCAAGTTTTGTATCTGTTTTCTTATTCATATGACTGATTGTTTGATGGTCATTTTAGATTATTTATTCGCTGGCATATGAGTCATCATACTAAAAAATGCATAAATCTAAAATATTTTATACAACTTTTTCTCGAAGAATATTTTCTGAAAGTTATACATTTGGTTCGTTGACCTTATTTTAACACACAATCCAAGAAATCATTAGTTCAGTAACTCATTTATGATGGTGTCAAAGTTCAGATGAGTCAAAATTCTTGCAAGGAGAAGTCGATACATGAAACATGAATAAAAAAAACCATAACTAAACATTTTCAATTAGCATTGCACCATTTGTATCACCCTAACATCTTGGGAACAACCTCTAAAGTGACCCCCGGAAAATGAAAAATTAAGAAATTCCCTAACCTAATGTCTATTTCGGAAGGAAAAAACACAAGGATATAATGATGATTTTTCATTAAGCTAAAAAATATTATGCTGAGTACAACTTCATTGTTCTCCACGACTTCCAAAGCCACTACCAAGTACTAGATTCCTTCTTACAAAACACTGGGTCACGAAGTACCATTTAGTGGTAAAAGACCAGGTCTTATCACGGCTGATTATTTAAAGTCCACCGCGGTACGGACTAATCACGGTGGCTTAAATAGGCATATTCCTGTTACAAAGAAGTCACGACTTGGGCTAGTCAGTAATTAAATAACAATGTGGCCATTTCTCAGGGCCTTTTTGTACCTTCAACCCTTTCGGTGATATAAGACTGCCGTAACGGGAGGCTTACGCCCCTTAAATAACAGTGATTGCTGATAAGAAAATTCGAGAAATTAAGATCTAGAACTTCACGATGAGTTTTAATTATGGTGGGAGAGCACATTTTTTAGTTTTTTTATGCATAGAATTCGTGGTTTAAATGTGTTCATATGCATGGAGTGAGATGATAATGGAATTTTTTGTCGTGGGTAGTAAAGTTGTTTTTTGATCATGATTCTGTGGCTTTAGTAAATCTTTAAACTAGCAAAAAGAGGTTTGAGTATTATCTCAATGCAACCTGTATTCAATAAAGGGTAACTTTGCTGAGCAACTTGACCTATAAACTAAGTAAGGATTGCTTTTTTATGTTTCAATCACGGGTACTCAGCATGTCAAGTGATGAGTTCTTCACTCAGGAAATGTTATTGCCCTTTGCAAGAATTTTTTTTTTAACTCCAAGTCTCAATTATACCATTTTCACGTTTGCCCTCTAACCTCTCAATATTGGTTCTCAAACTCAAATTAGATATAGAGATGATATTTAAATAAGGTATTGACTTCACAATAATGTAATTATCGAGAAAACAAAAGAAAATGAGTTGTTAAAGAAAAAAATATAAAATAGGTGATCGGTAAAATCTATTGCTAGTTATCATTGCTAGTTATATTAAAATATAGCCATTTAAAATAAAACTCATACACTAAATTTTTTTTAGTCAATTTGAAATTTTAAAAGTAAAAATTTTGACACATTTCTTTTCTTAAATAAGAAATAAAACTATTAATAAATATTTTAATACAAAGAAATTTAAGCATTACAAATATTTAAATAATGTAGAAATTATTTAAATTGTTAGGAAGAAAACATCGTCAGAGTGAAACTCATTTACTACACAAAATTCTCAATTATTGGAAAATTAAAAATGTGATATTTACAGATTAGTCTTTGTAATGTTTTATCTATATCTTTGTTTTTCATATTTTTGCTTTTTAAAATCTCAGTTTGAACAGAAAAAAGTATAGTACAAGAACTTTACTTTGACTTTAATATACTTTTAAATTTTTAACATATGAAGTAATTGGTATTGTAGAAATATGGTTAAAATATAAATAAATAAATTTTTAAAATGAAATCTGAAATACGATTTTATACAATTATTTATTAATCTTATTATTTTCTTTATTTTTCAGGTAAGATTAAAAGCTGTGAATATTTTAGTAAGTTCTAAGAAGTGATAAAAGTGATTTCAAAATCTTGTCTGCTAAAAATAAAACGGTAAGCTTTTTTTACAGTGAAATAAAATAATTTCTTGCTCTAATTTAAGATCTTCAAAAGTTCTAGAGTCTTTAAGCAATACTTAGTTCTGGATTTTAAAAAAAATAAGTGGATTCATAGTAAAATTTAATGCAAAATAAAACTGACTATTTATATATCATCTTGTACCAAAATTTTTTCAAATGTAGTAATTTTAGTTAAATTTTCAGATTAATTTTCATCAATTCTAAACATTCGAGAAAATTTTACATTCGAGAAAATTATTATTTTTAAGTAACCAAAAATTAATTTTATATGTAACCAAAAATTAATCTTATATATAACCAAAATTATATAACTAAAAATATTTTAAAATGAAATATAATAAATGATGTTAATTTTTTAAATGTCATGATTTTTTAAAATTTCAGTTAAAATTATCTTAATGGTTATATTAGTACAGTGGATTATATTAATATAGTTATTAAAAGTTTGGAATATCCTTTTGGACAATTCGCTTTTTAATAGCAATATGATTTTTTAAAATAACTATAAACTATTTTTTCAAATTATATATTCCCCATATATATGCATATGTAACAGTACAAGAAAACTAAATTCTGTACTTGAGAAATTTCCATACCATTGCCACTAAAAAATTCTTTCACGAATAATTCCCATCGCAATGGTTATACCATGAAATAAAGACTAAATAAATTATGCAATATTGTAACCCGAAATAGAGATATCTGTATTTTTTAAACCCCATTAAATATCAGATTGGAATTAACTCGAATAAATTAGTTTTCTAAGTTAGTAATATAAAACATATGAGTTATTATCCTATAAACAAAGCGCTAAAACTTAATCTTGATAATATAAGTTTGCAAGCCAAAAAAAAAAAAAAGTTTTTCTCGCCCTAGTTCCACTTCCCCTTTCAATCTTTAACTTAACCGCTTGAAGCAACTCAGAGCTCATCACTCAGATTTATCTGCAGCAATCATCATAGTAATCATGAGAATGTAAGAATATGTTCAAAAATATACTCCGTGCGTTCGTGAACATGACCTTTTCTATATGTATCAAGCGATACTATCAGATTGCATCTCAACCTAACTCTACCAAACG
This sequence comes from Pardosa pseudoannulata, assembly GCA_032207245.1. Taxonomy (NCBI): domain Eukaryota; kingdom Metazoa; phylum Arthropoda; class Arachnida; order Araneae; family Lycosidae; genus Pardosa; species Pardosa pseudoannulata. The sequence continues at coordinate 103,757,223 of CM063506.1, forward strand.
AGATAGCTCACCGACAACTGGGTTAGCTTGGAGATGAATTATTCAAAATACCCCTTATGATTGGCTTTTTCTAATCTAAATTCCATCGAATCGGCAGATGAACCGTGACATTCCAATCGAAGACGAAACAGCTGATAGGGGTTGAATATTAAAAGAACAATGAACATTGCACAGATCAATTGTAATTTCAGAATTTTTTTAAATATAGTAATACTATTAGGGGAATTAAAACCATTTTCTCGACAAACTGAGTTAAGGTTTTGTTGAAATCTATATACGGGTTGCACTTTAAACTGCTTTTATCGAGGGATCTTTAAAAGACCTATAGTCTTTCTTCAGAATCAACTGTTACTATGATTCCTCTTGATAATATGAGCTATGTTGACTTTCAAACGGACTTAAACAAGGCGTATATTTCATCGAAATATACGTTGCGAATTAAGGATGAAAGTGAAAATATATGTTAATGAGAAAAGACAGGTTTTTCCACCTTAGTATACTTCTAATTCTCAAATATTTTTTCCTTTACCCTTAAAAATTATGATACGTATATATATATATATATATATATATATATATATATATATATGTGTGTGTGTGTGTGTGTGTGTGTGTGTGTGTGTGTGTGTCTTAAAGAAAAGACCAGCTATTTTCCTTATTAGTGTAAGGCAGACTTAAAGTAAATACTTACGTTTTAAGTATAATTAGCATATTTCTTTTTACAATCAGCAATTCAGCTACAACTAAATTTTTTATACCAATTATTTCATAGAAGATTTCTTAGTGTGATATAGGGTCCTTGAAAGCACAAAAGTTGGCTATCCATTTATCATCCACAATGTCCTATGGACGTCGAACGGGTGTCTAGAACACTCCTGTGTACGAACTGTGTGGGAACTTGTGTAATTCTCAGAATACATCACTCGTTCTAAAAGAAAACTTATAAAAGTAAAAGATAAGTCTCACATACTTTCACATAGGAAAGATTAATTGTTTAATATGACATTAATTAATGTCTTTAGAATCGAAAATACCCGTGAAATCGAAAATAACTAAGCATTTACTGAATATGAATGAGGAGAAAATTTAATAGTTTTTATGTTATAGTTGAGGTATGTTATTGATATTAGCTTTGGGAAAATATAAAACAGGTAGGGAACCTCTGAACCTTCAGCATTTATTACACTGGCTGTCACTTTTATTATCTCTGTCTTACTAAATAACAAATCAGGTATGTTTAATTTAAAAGCTTATTCATCAAGTTTTATTGGCATTTTATGCACATAAAAGTTGCTACATGCTCATTTTACTTACAGAAATTTCACCGAAAACTAAATTGTGTATGTACTTAAATTTCTGCAACTTATGGACACCTGCTGCAAAATTTAGTATATCGGTCTGCCTTTAAGACATCTTATAGCTCTTAGAAAGACGTCCATTTTTTACAACATGATGTCATCTTTTATGTATCCTTAGTTCTTCAGCGTCCTCGAGATAAGAATGCTGCCATCTTATTAAAATTCTTCGCTGCAAATCTGATTATATTTAAATGCATTTTTGTTTAGTGGGGTCTATTTTTAGTACGCTACCTTGTTTTAAATAGATCGGGTTTATGCTTATAGGCAAGATGCTATGCCAAGAATTTTGCCAGAGTCGTTGATCGTATCACAATCTAGAAATAGAAAGTACCTCTAGTCATAATTTGAAGACAGTTGAATTTAATATAATTATTCAGAACGGTGAACCATATCCTCAGATTTATTAGCTTTTGTATAGAATAAGTTTGAGAATATGACCTTATCATTGTTCTGTAAATTATTAGTTTGTTTAGATATAATTCAAGATAGTTAAACTTAATGTAATTTTATAGATTAAAACTGAATTATAGATTTAAGCTGATGCTAAAAAGTTTTAATATTTCATTTTGGATATATTTATTACAGTATATAATACTTGTCATTCAGTGTTATGTAAAAGCTTCGATCTTATACATCGTTGAATATTATTTGCGTTTAGTCAGCATGTGTTAATACTTTGACTGCCAAGCCAAAATTGCAAATGTTCACAATGGAGCCAAACTTTTTTTTTTGTGTAATTTGTATTTTTTCAACATAAAACTATATATAAAAACAATATTTCAAAACAAACAATATTTTAAAACAAACTCTCTCTATTTATATATATTCCCTTTTTTGTTGCATGTTCCAAATATTTAATTTTTCATAAAACTTAGCCCATAAAATCGTCACATATACCAATTTGCGCAAACCACGTATACCTAACACATCGTAGGGAGCCCAACAATCAAACTCCAATACGATTTTCATGTAACTGATAACATCTTTGATAGCCATGGCCTGAAGTGTTAAAACACCATGGCTATCATATCGGATAGCCAGTGTCTCAACGGAAATATCACTGGATATCACATATGATAGCCATGGCAGTCAAAGTGTTAATATGAATTTTTATTCAGAAGCTTTGATTTTCATGTTTCTTGGACTCTTATATTTCTTTTTCAATGCAGCGTCATTTCGCGTGAACGGTAAATATCAGTTTCCAGTTATTTCACAAGTACGTGATCATAATATGAGGGTTAAATCTATAGATAACCACCATTTTCTAGTGCTGAGCGTTAATTTAAAAATAAACAGTGATCGATCAAAAACTTTCTTTAAAAGTTTGGTAGTCCATGATCTTCTTTGGTGTTAAGTAAAAAGGAAATCGGACCATCAGTTTTCGCACTTTTTTCACATGCTCACACTTCGAGGTTTTAAATTCGAAAGAAATTTCTTGGAGAAAAAAAAGCAGCATGCCCTGATTCTGAAAGTGTTGTTTTTTTTATCTAACCCGAATTTAGTACTCGATTCAGTTTTTCTGAAGTCCAGATCTGAGCAGCAGTATCCATCAGATTGCACAGGGTGCCACTTGACTTTTCTTTCCCGATGTTCTCGATTTAGAATAGAGGGCTGGCCGTGGTGAGAGACAGACGATAATAAACGCTAGCAAGAAAAAAAATAAAGAAAAAACAAGCCTCGTGTGAATAAACTTGATTACAGGCATCGTTTTTAACACCACGACAGGTAAGTGTGTCAGACCTGCATAAATTTCGAGATGCCGTAACCATCTTTTCCCAAAAAAATAAGAGGGATAGAACTTGATTCGCTTTGAAATTTTCATTTATCTCGACGGCATCTCATGTAAATTACCAGAATAGCCTTTTCCTTGATCATCGGGTTGCCGTATTGCAAGTTCAAGAGAGGGGGTGGAGGGGTAAATGGTACACGAGCTTGGCTAATCTTCCGGGATATGTGGTGGTGTAATCATCAAATCTAAAGTCTTTGCGGAAATTCTGAAGAATATTATGCTTTTTGGATATTTTTCTGGGTAATATTCATCATAAAACAAAATATAATGTTCTAACTGGATACATAAAATTTTGTAAACTTTTATAACAGTTGAGTAAACATATCGGTTTCTTGCAGCATTACTCAAAGTACAGCTATGTGAGTTTTATTTGCTTTTAAACAAAATATAATGTTCTAACTGGATACATAATATTAAAATTTTGTATACTTTTAAATTTCATAACAGTTGAGTAAACATATCGGTTTCTTGCAGCATTACTCAAAGTACAGCTATGTGAGTTTTATTTGCTTTTATTTGTGTATGTGCGTGTGTGTGGCAAGTAAAATTGACATTCATATTCATCATAAAACAAAATATAATGTTCTAACTGGATACATAATATTAAAATTTTGTATACTTTTAAATTTCATAACAGTTGAGTAAACATATCGGTTTCTTGCAGCATTACTCAAAGTACAGCTATGTGAGTTTTATTTGCTTTTATTTGTGTATGTGCGTGTGTGTGGCAAGTAAAATTGACATTCATATTCATCATAAAACAAAATATAATGTTCTAACTGGATACATAATATTAAAATTTTGTATACTTTTAAATTTCATAACAGTTAAGTAAACATATCGGTTTCTTGCAGTATTACTCAAAGTACAGCTCGGTGAGTTTTATTTGCATTTATTTGTGTATGTGCGTGTGTGTGGCAAGTAAAATTGACATTAATATTCATCATAAAACAAAATATAATGTTCTAACTGGATACATAATATTAAAATTTTGTATACTTTTAAATTTCATAACAGTTGAGTAAACATATCGGTTTCTTGCAGTATTACTCAAAGTACAGCTCGGTGAGTTTTATTTGCATTTATTTGTGTGTGTGTAGCAAGTAAGATTGACATTATCTAATAATAAGAAGTTAAAGTTTTTGATTTAGACACTTCCTCAACTACTATGTATTCCAGTAGAAAATTGTGTTTCTTTAAAAATTTTCTTTTGACCATTAGATCATTAAAATTAAGATGCAAATTTTATCGAACACAACTAATTATATATCTACATCTAACTAAAAAATTGTATTTAATTTTCTTTAGAGTTTGACATTTTTGTTTTCGGTAAGAATATACTCATGTTTTCTTTTGATACTCCTCCGTACTTCAAACAATGAGAAAAACAATTGGTAATTTTTTTTCGAGCATGACTTAATTGTATTCTTACACCAGACTAAAATTATATTTCATTCTTTACAGAACTAGCATATAGCCCATCATAGGACGAAATCAGTAAAATTTTCAATTTTCCTGAACTGTAAAGTACTCTATGAGGTAAATAAAAAAATGGTTTATTTTTTGGTTGAGAATTATCTTGCAACACAAAATAATCCACGATTAGATTTAAAATTAGCTCATATGTACCTAACCTATTATTTAAGCCAAATATAAAAGAAAACTATTTAAGTAATATATAAGTTCAGTCATAAAACTTTTGAAAAAAAAATGCAGACGATATTTAAGTAATTTAAAACAAGAAATAATTAAATGAGATGACGTCATATTGCTAGAAAACATGTTATTTTTACCTATTTACTATGTGATCTATTGATAAATTTAATCGTCTGCTCTTAAAATGGGGCTTGATATAACGGCATTAAACGCTCGAAAAATGGGGAAGGGGTGGATTTCGAACGTTTTAAAGATGACAGTATTTTTCACTGTGATATGAAGCCTATTTATACCAATTTATTTTAGAATCGGATTGATAGTTTAGGAGAAGATAAACTTTATTTGCTTTGAATTTTGCTAACCCTAACTCATCGAGAATCCAATATGGATGTCTCTATCCATTCCAGGTCCAACCGCTTCATCTATTCGAGGACAGGCGGACAGATAACTTAGGCTATTACACTCCGCTTAAGGACTCCGCTTAATGTGATCAGTTTGGACACCGTGATTTTGATAACAATAACCGATTGATAACAATAAACGATATGCAAAATTAGATAAATTTACCCCTCCCCTTTAATCCACACCTACTAAATTTCAAAACATAATTAAAAAAATTGATCAATTGTTGACTGTCTACAATTTTTTCTAAGAAGCTCATTGATAAATTGTTCGTAATCATAATGTTTTTAAAGTCATTGGAGCGGTGTTGTACTCCACGTTTCAACACTTTCAATACAATTCAGGGGTTGAGAAATGTTTAAATGCTCTGACTCATTTATGGTAACCTGTCACAACGATTTAAAATTTCGATCTTTTGTTTTAATGTTAAATTATTTCGCTTTGTGGCTTCCATATCGACAAGCTGCATGTAAGCGAGCAAGGCACAAGATATAAATACGCTTCTTCTCAGTTCCTATAAGAATGTGTTACATTCTGATTATCTGACAACCATTGACCACCAGCAGGATGTGCGTATTTCTGAAAAATTGCAGGAACTTTCCCCATTTCCCTAGGTGGAAGAAGGAGAATTTTCAGAAATCAAAACAGCAGTGAAGGAAAGAAAAGATTGGGTTCCTTCTGAATAATACTTTGTGAATATTCCTTTGCAAATTTAAATGAGGTTCGAAAACTGATAACATCAACAAATGTAACGATCACATAAAGCGATAATTTTAACATACAAATTAATAGAGAAAATTTGGGTTCCTTCTGAATACATTGTGAATATTCCTTTGCCAGTTAAAATGAGGTTCGAAAACTGATAACATTAACCGATATAACGATCACATAAAGCGATAATTTTAACATACAAATGAATAGAGAAAATTTGGGTTCCTTCTGAATACATTGTGAATATTCCTTTGCCAGTTAAAATGAGGTTCGAAAACTGATAACATTAACCGATGTAACAATCACATAAAGCAATAATTTTAACATACAAATGAATAGAGAAAATCGGGACGGTTCCTTCTGAATACATTGTGAATATTCCTTTGCCAGTTAAAATGAGGTTCGAAAACTGATAACATTAACCGATGTAATGATCACATAAAGCGATAATTTTAACGTACAAATGAATAGAGAAAATCGGGACCAAGTGATTTCGATAACAATAAGTGATTGATAACATTAACCACGATCACATTAAGCGGAGTCCACTGTATTATGCAGGGGATTTGTAATTTTTGTTTCCGATAAGAATACATTTATGTTCTTTTGTGATTCTTCTTCATGCTTCCAGCAATGAGAAAACAATAAGTAATTCACAGAGATTCCCTCTCCCAAACCTTCATTTTCAAGTTTTTTTTCATACAAATTTGCCCTTAGAGCTATTCAACTCCTGTCATAGTCCACTGACTACCAACCGGTGTTTAAACCGCGAACATTTCCAGCTAAATCCGTACATAACTGCGCATGAAACTGTCGTTTTCTCATGGTCTAGAGATCTAATCTGATCATTAGCCCTTCGGCTTCCTCTGGAGACTCCCGTTTTCCGGCCCTCCATCTTTTTTTTCCTAGATTTTTTTTAAAGATAAGCACTCGTGAAAAGCATGTTCCCGATAATGATACAGTTTAGGCGCTGAGAAAAAAATTAAACGGGAAAATCCATTTGAAAATCTGTGATTTTTTTCTTTTTACTAAGATTACATGTATTAATATATTAAACTTCCTTTATCTTACGTTTGTTCAAGTTAGTCTTCAACTGCTGCAAATCACTGATAAACCCCTTTCAATTATTCTAGAAAGTATAGAATGTCAGCACGATTCATATTTTTTTCTATTATGCTTTTCATGATGTCTTGAACATTTTTATTTAGTATGACTTTCATCATGATACTATAAACTATTGTATCTACAACAGTTTTCTTTATCCAAAAGTGGATAAACCACAAAATTTCATAACTTTAATTTAGTTTTGCTTTGAGTTATAGTTTATTGCCTAGAATGATTATTCAAATATCCCCATTGAAGGAATCATTCTAAATGAGAAGGAATTCGTAACTCAGTTTTTCATCTGATTACTATAACAGTTAATTTTTTAGAAACTTACGTATAGTAAAATTTATTCTTTTTAATATTGTACAAAATGTAAACAATCATCACTCAGCATATAATTTTATAATAACTCCTTTGAAATAATTAATTCTGCAAATTTCTCAGTGAGAAATAAAACAAATTACGAACTGAATTAGGTCAACCATTGCAAACCATTCCTTTATAAATCCCTCAGTTGTCCAGCATGATGAAGGAAATAATTTCGAACTACACAAAACAAAAACTAGGAACAAAACAAAATTATTTCGTCTCTTTGACACAACCTGAAATGTATAATATAATCCTACAAACATCCCAAATAAAAGTACTTTAAAATGTGGATAAGGCTTGGGTTTTTGTATTAAATTAAAAGCTCAATAGCTCGAGTGCCTAGACTAATGACTAATGTGCCTTAATAAATAACACAAAGCAGAAAGGCACAATAGTGATAATAATTTAAGGGTAACAGCAATATATATATATATATATATATATATATATATATATATATATATATATATATATATATATATATATATATATATATATATATAGATATATATATATATATATATACGTATATATGTGTGTATAGATGTGTGGATGTTGGGGGTGTATATATGAGGCACAAGCATTTAATTCATTGAATCATATATTGTAAAACCACACTGTCAGTGGCGAGAGCGAAACTTCTTTATTTCATTCTAAAGGTTATCATCTTGAAGCAATTAAATACATCTATTAAAGACTCTCTCGACATTTTCAAATATTAGAGTTCGATGATGTACTACATTTCAAATGAGGATCAGAGCACGCAGAGCGAGTTTCTTTCTAATGCTCCAGCTTAAATAAACTAAATGAGCTAACGGAACAAGTGCGCATCAAGTTGTAATACATACGTCGCACCAAAGTTAATTAAAAAGTATTATGGAATGTTCTAGTGGTAACTCAGGGTATACAAATAACTTTAAAACGTGATTCAAAGATAATTAGAATTTAATAACTACTCGCGCAAATTTTAGCATTACACACAACACACACGCACACAAATATATATATATATATATATATATATATATATATATATATACATACATATATATATATATATATATATATATATATATATGCCTGTGTGTGTGTGTTTAATATATCAAAAATGATTAACCTAAAGTTCTTCGAAATTCTCCCTATTCCCATTTTATTTTCTGTTTTTCTTTCTCAAACACCCAAATAGAATTCTGGCCAAGATTTATTGAGACTGTTAACATTCACACTTCTCAAAACTTAATAATTGCTACGTGCGGTCTTCTTATTCTTTTTAAGAACCAATTCTTCTAGGAAAACTGAGATCTTTGCAGTCTTTATGCCGTTGTATGCAACTAAACCACCGCATATGTTTTAACAAGAGACTAAGAATCGCTGACAAAAGTCTCATGCTCATGTAAAATTGTCCATGTGATTTTCTCCTTCCTCAAGATGGCATTCTTACAAATCATCATAAATAAGTTTGTTTCTTGCCTGTGTAAGGCGTATAGGTTGTTTCCCGACTTAAGAAAGAAAACAAGAGATGTTAAGCCTTTTTTCTGATCACAGAAGCTGAGGGAGTTGACTTCCACTACATTGCTACAATAAATTTGCTTTTCCGTATTAGCCCTGAAAACAAAAAATGGGGGCTATAACTTCATGTGTGATTGGTGAAGATAAATTTTACCGGTAACATATTTCTATGAACATGAATAACATTCTTCTCTCGTTTCAAGAGCTATTTTAGGACCCTAACACAGAGGAACTTGAAATGCATGCAGATTTTTTTAGACCAGCTGCTTAACGGGGCGTATCTTAAGATTTTAATCAAAGATTGTGATCTAGTTTAATTTTGAATCCTCCCAATGTTATCTAACCTGGTTACCTCTGGAAAGATCAGAGGACACTACAGCATACACTGAAGAACAAAGGGCCAGAGGAAGAAAACTTTCAAAGCCGTTAACTCTCTCAATGTCTTTGTGAGATGTAATGTATGCATCAAACTCACAGAACTTGACAACATCTTTTCCAACAATACTTAATATCTCCCTCGGCATTCTAATTAGACCTCCGAAACCATGAATTTTAAAGACCTGTTCCGAGTGGTCTTCAACCTTTTCTGTGTGGGCAGCAACGCATTGTATTATTCGAGGTACGTCGTAGAGGTTTCCACTTAAAATTCATTCAAAGGACGAGAGATAAATAGAAAAAAGCAGCGGGACTATTTCACAGTGCAGTGACAAGTCAACTTACAAAAAGAATTTGACTTCGCTTGGGTAAGGGAGAACCATTTTCAATGAAGTGATAAGACGTCGTCAGACAGAAGAAATGTGAGATGGTGTTTTGTGAAAAAAAGGCGTAGGAAATGAAGTGTATAATACCTTTTGAAGCGTTTTACATTGGGTTATATTTTTTGTGTAATAGCCTGTGATACACATAATTGATAACACTATAAAAAGTTTTGAAAAAGTTCGTGCCTTTTAGTTTTGAAAGTCAAGATGTAAATATGCGTAAACCAGTTTGTAAGAAACATCTGGACCATATATTTTATTTTTCTTCGAGTTTTTAGCTATCCGGATACATTATTTTTAGACTATCATGTACTCTAATGTTCTTATTTTAACTTTTACAAACGTATATCATCTCAGTCCTTTTCCATTTTCTTATTTTTACTGTTAACCTACTATTTTAAGTTTACGGAAGATACAATTGCAAAATGTTAGATTATGATTGTGGTACTTGTATATAGATTATATATGTGTATATATTTCACCTCTATGTAAAATAAAAACAAAAGAAAATATTTTTGTTACACAAAAGATTAACACAAAAATCTTATTTTTCATATATGATTTAGCATCATTGTTATAAATGCCAGTAACAGTATAAATACTTAAGAAATATAAGTTTAAAGATTTTAATTTTGTTTATATTTGGGTGACGATATGAAATATTTCCTCAGTACTCTAGTTTCATATTGATAATTATGTGTTTTATCGTAATATTATTAGCACATTTTGCCTTTAATTTAACATACCCGTTGCTCATGTAATTTTTAACCTACAACAAATTCCCGACTCAATTTCTTTACATTCTTGTACATTTTTTAAACCTAGCCATGGAAGAAATATCTTAAAATTCCTTTAAAACACTTTCAAACTTGTATTTTCATTCCTTAACCTATGATGTCAGAGTTTAATTACATAGGAGAGATATTTTACAACTTAGAATTTAAGAATAGCTTTCTACTCAGAAATACTTAATCAAGCAACTTGACAACAAGCATCTCAATATAGAATATATGATAAAATCTGTTTTCTATCCTAAATGTCATTTTGATTCAACTTTAATAAAGAGGATTTTGTTATTCCAATGGATATAAAGCAAGCTTTTGCTGAGATATCCAGGATTGTAGATCATATGTTAGTGCATCGGAGAACATGGTTTTTCCATACTAATATGCATCTGTTTAGGAAAAGGATTGTCTCCTTCCTAGAGTTAAGTTCCCACTTGCATTATATACTAGGAAAACCAAGAATGCTCTCACCTTTCTTGGTTCGGAATCTTCAGATTGCGAAACAGTTAATAACCTTAAGAGAAATGACTGAGCGGTAAGAAGAGTAAATATGTGAGTGTGCATCTGTAATGCCAGAAAATAATGAGATTTGGATTATTAAATTCAAAACTCATTTTTCTCTAAGCGGCAGATTAAATTTATTGATGATCTGATATGCATAGCTCTCTGGTTCACCGGTGGACTTCACAAGCGTAGTACTGATGTCTACTGTGTGTCACAAGTGTCTATTATGTGTAGATGAATGAGCCACATCATTAGATTTGAAATATACTTAAGAATCCATCGTGAAAAATCTATTTCTTTCTTGCACCATTTTTTCAACTTTTAAGCTGTTTCAAGTCGTTCTTGCAAGATCTCTACAACTTACGACAACAGCCCTTTTTATTCCCAACTAGGCATCT
>CM063506.1:103773568-103776068 GCA_032207245.1 Pardosa pseudoannulata
TTGTATGACATTAAGAAGTTACAACTAAAGTTGTTTTGCTGATTACGAACACGTGATGACTCAAAATCGGAACACATATCAAGGAAATATATATATGTGTGTGTGTGTGTGTGCAAGGAAAATTCTCAAGGGTTTTCAAATCTGAAGTCAATGGCTAAAAATTCCTGTGTCCTTTTGCATTCCCCTTTTTAACCCCTAACCTAAATTGACCACTAGGTCTACAGTTTACGTCCTCAAAGAAGAGGTCTGACCAGTTATAACTCTACATGGACCTAGCAGACAATTTAGGAAATTTCCAAACCAAAAGGAGATGCACGCTGTAGGAGGCAGATTTTCCCACAGATGTTGACTAGGTGTTAAGGGCCTTTTTACATATAACTTCATGTTAGCTGACCCCTCAGTTTGTTCTGTCCCTATGATGAAGTGGGAACCATCCTCCAAAGTTATCTTAATAAAGGTCTTTAGCTAAAACGGTGTCATTTTTATGGGCCATGACTGCAACCACTCATCGTAAGTCCGTCTTATATATATATATATATATATATATATATACATATATATATATATGTGTGTGTGTGTGTGTGTGTGTAAGTAGTGAATGTCAAAATTATTACACCTAAAATATCCATCTAAAATTCTCCTTTTCCCTTCTCATGCTTTAATACATAATTTTCACCCTAAAATGTCAAATTAAAGGAGTGTTCGCTGACTTAAATTATTTTTACCCATCTCTCAAATCTAAAGCTAGGATAAATGCTAAATTTTTGTCCACTGGCCAAATTTTTCAGCTCTCCCAAGAAAATAGTTCGATTCCTCAAATGTCTAAATTGCTGCATATATGCTTTTCGAGCTAACTTGTAAAAGTTTATGTCTGACTGCCAATAATTGCTGAGTAAGCTGTTGGTCACTTGGGGAAAAATTCACGTAATTACTGGTTGTTGGGGAAAATTTGTGAAAGAAGTGTGTATCGGTCATTCGATAGCTCTTGGCTTGTGAGGATGTTCATTTTTAGTGTCAATAATGTTAAGTTATACTACGTTGGACTTCACTGCTATTTTAATGGAGTCACTGCAAATCATTTAGGATCTTTAGCTGCAAAGTAAGCCAAATAACAGGGGCTGAATTTTCCATGTATAATCGACGAGAATAATTTCGTCCACGTAACATATTTATAAACACACACACACACACACACACACATATATATATATATATATATATATATATATATATATATATATATATATATATATATATATATATATATATATATATATATATGTATATATATATATGTATATATATATATGTATATATATATATATATATATATGTATATATATATATATATGTATATATATATATATATATATATATATATATATATATATATATATATATATATATATATATATAATTTCATCTCCGTCTAATATATGAGACCAAATATGTAAAATTATGTAGGGATAAAATTTCCACAAAACTTATATTGAAATTAATGTACTCAAATATATTTTATATACCAAGAGACAGAAAGTTTCCAATGAGTTCTTATAACTTATATTTATCTCTAAGTCATTATTTTTATCAGTATTCATGAAAAATAATCTTCAAAGAATACCCATTCATTTAAAATATTAGATGGTGTTCATATAAAAGAAATTGGTTTACTTTTGACATTATTTTTCATTTTTAAACGTTTCATGCTTTATTTTTTTTACCCATAAAAATGGCATTTTATATTGTTGGTGAAAAATGGATGAGGCTTCAAGTAACAGTTTTTCTGGAAGATGAATCATGAAATTATTGTAAAAATTTAATTGAAAATAACTGAAATTTTTAAAAATATAACAGAAATAACTGACATTTTATCATAAATTGTAAGTTTAACATACAAAAAATCTCATGAAATTTATAGACTCCACTAAATTATTACGTTCTGGAAAAAAAATAAACAAGAACTTGTCAGACATAACTTTATTCTCCGAAAAAAAGATGGAATGTTAAATTAAAGTGTAATCTCATTGTTTATGCATAAATTATCTATTTCAAGATTATTTTATTAATTTTTCTTTTTTCTCTCCTTCTAGGTAAGGCTGATTGAGAATTCATTCGATATATTTTACGATGAAGTATTTCCATGCCCAATTTCTATTTCATTGCTTTTCCATCAGTAAGTTTATTCTTTTTCTGGTTTCACTAAAGCTGTCTACTTTTATATCACAATTATACCGCATATCTTATTATACCTTAAAAGTGTTTGGACATTCCACTATAATTCTTATTACTTAATAATTCTTATTCGTGTAAGATTTGTTAGGTATATATTACTACCATATTGGAAAGGAATAGATGCATTACCTAACATTTAAAAGAAAGCTTTTTTCATTTATTTACTTTGAATACACTTGAAACTGCTTTGTGCTAATCTTTTCTAATAATTTGGGTTGGAAAGAGAAAAATTTAATTTTAATGCGTGAGGAATATTTTTAGTTATTAA
>CM063506.1:103781068-103786068 GCA_032207245.1 Pardosa pseudoannulata
AAGATTTTAGAATTTATAATAAAGGAGATCAACATCAAAAACATTATATATGATGCAAAAATTATATGAAAACTAAGTAGTTAAACTTATTATTATAGTAATAAATATTTCCTTAGTTTGTACTTTGTAGAAAATAGTTTGTTTCCCTTACATATGCTTCATAAAAAAGTACTGTAAATAGTATTGTAGTTGATATTATTATTCATATTGCTATGGTCATCGCTCTATTAGATGTGATTTTGAAATACGGGTTTTTCACTAAAAGAACACAGTACAAGATATTTCTTTCCTGTACATGAACATTTTTTATTTGAATTGAAATATTTCACGTATCAATTAACTTTCTTTTTCTATATGTGTGATATTTTACATCCTTGAGAATAAATAAATTTTGTAATCTTAATAATTTATGTATAACACCAAGCATATCTTTCCCCAAATTCAGCTTACGTTAAATTCATAAAAACTTTTTTTCGTACAATGCAGGAGAAAAGCTGTAGATAATGTTGCGGGTGTTTTAAATATTGCTATTAAATAAAATGTAAAAATTAATATGGTCTTCTAGTTAATTTTTGAAGACAACTGTTGATATTAAATATTCTGTGATTTATTCTCTGATTTTGTATCACTCACAAAATTATTTAAATCTTTAGAATATGTAAGAAATTTTTTAAAGGAATGTTCTTCCCATTTTCAAATAATTAAGACTTTGAGAAATAGATAATGTCCTTAAAACCTAATAAATTAATGTTATATAGCATATACACTGTAAATCCAGTAAAAATTTCTGATTAATTCTTACCCAAGGTGTTTTAAAATAAAATTCTACATTCTTCAAAATGTCATGATATTTGTCAATGTTTAATAAGTTATTTATTCTGGCCGGAAGAGGAAGCTACAGTCTACGACCGATAGATGATTCCCTTTGTCGTTGATTGGAACATTTTGTTGTAACTAATGCATCTTTCTAATTCCATGTAAAATTAGACGTCGTACTCAAAAGATTCAAGGATTCGAAGATTCGGGTAAACTTCTAATGTAACCACAAATTAAATGCTGTAAAAGAAAGAAGATTAAGCGATAAAATCTTAACCGCTTATGTTTACCATCTTTCTCTTTTTACATTAACAACCACCTGCAGCTATTTAGACAACACTTTCGTCTTACAAAAGGGTTAAACAAACACTTTTACAGCATTAAATACTAAAAAAATAAAAATAAATTTAAAAAATGGCTACTTTAATTTCCTTTAAAAAATGCGGTCATTTGCTTCATTTCCAAAGTAGCCATTCAAAGCATCAAGAATCTGTTCAGCAGGGCGCTAAATAATTGATTTTATGCACCATTTAATCCCCCGAAACCACTAAGTGAATGAAGTACTCGCGTTTTTTCTTTTACAGCATTGAATCCTTTAAAAACCCAAATCTCTCTTCTGTATTTTTTTCCCTCATCGTGTTCCATTCATTTGACCTAAATGGTAAACCGATTCGTATCCTCGGAGTTTGGTAGTCAAGAGGAACTCAAGCATTTCTTGTCATTAATTAAAGACGACAGTTATTATTAATGATTTTGTTGGTTGTTGTTTCAGGCATTTGTCACTTTAATTGCTACAACTGGATAGTTTTGGTGGCAGGAAGAAATAAATCATCGTTTATCATTCCTCGTTCTTTGGAGAAATAGAAACATCTCTAAGATTGACTTGGATACAAATGATAAAATATAATATCCATGTGCAAACCAACATTCATTAAGTGGTATGTTAAGGTATGATGTATCTTTCATTTAGACAGATCGCAAGACATTCTGAATTCCGAATGCCTTCCACATCATTTACCATTGTAAAGAAACTTTATATATATATATACATGTATATATATATATATATATATATATATATATATATATATATATACATGTATATATATATATATATATATATATATATATATAACACGGAGAAAATAATCAGCCGGTCACATAAAATTACCCTTATTATTTTTTATTGTTCAGGCTTACTGAGGGGTTGATTCTGATCTGAAAATTTCCGAATTTTCCGAAAATTTGTGTGATTATGTTCCGAAAATTTGTAAAAACAGATTTTTCCCCCGAAAATTCGGAAAAATCTGTTTCTGAATACCTTTTATATATATATATATATATATATATATATATATATATATATATATATATATATATATATATATATATATATATATATATATATATGTATATATATATATATATATATATATATACATACATATATCTGTATATATATATATATATATATATATATTATATATATATATATATATATATATATCTGTATATATATATATATATATATATATATATATATATATATATATATATATATATATATATATATATATATATATATATATAATATATATATATATATATATATATATATATATATATATATATATATATATATATATATATATATATATATATATATATATATATATATATATATATATATATATATATATATATATATAAGAATAACTTTTAGTTCAAAGTGGGTCATTTTAAGTTGAAAGGAGAAAACAAGTAGAAGGTTACTGGAGTTGTCCTGCCACCACCAGAGGTGGCGTTTGAGCTTGGACGTCATTTGGAGCACCAAACTATTTTAAGTACACCAGCCGCAATTAGTAAACACAGCGATCTTTGTCCGGCTTGATCCTCGAAAGCACAACTCTCTGCCCACTCGACCAATGTTATAGTTTTAATCAAATTTTTTGCACTCATTATAAAAACTTAGGACTATAAATAAGTTTTATTTCAATATTTAAAATGAATAGATATACAATTAAACGTTGTATGCACTATTAAAAATTTTAATGACAGTGCTATTATCTTCCTATTAACGAGTTTTAACATTTGATTGTACTTTTGAAGAATATTATCTACTTTTTTAAAGGAATTCGCATGATAATTTTACACATGTCCGTATCAGCAAGCTATTGTTTCGTTTCTTTAAATCATATAATCTAATTAAATCACATTTTTTAAACTTGAAATTGCTACTTCAAGAAGTAACAATGGACTTTGTTTCTGTTTTTTATTTAATAACTTAATATCGAGTCGTAGTTTGAGAGTCCTGCCAATTGTAAATTAGTAATAATCACTTTAATTAAAACTAAATAAAAAATGTCCAATTTTTATCCCTTTCTGTTATTAGCATATGACAGAATACGGAATTAATTTATATCGCAATAAGTTGTCAGAAAAATAATTGCGAGCACTAAGGAAGCTGGTGCCTTGGTACGAAAAAAAAATTATCATCACATGATTTGGTTTGGAGTATATACTATGTAATTTTTCTAAAGCTGAAATTAAATATTTTTTTTTATTTCAACTTTAGTTATTTATAAAATCCACAAATAGAAATTTGATTAGAAAGAAAACAATGCAGAACTGCAGTGATTATTCGCTTGCAAATTGCCTTGGTGCTTGACAGTCTAGGAAACTCGGATTAGTTAGTCTTTAAACCATCATTATATAATTTGTTGAGTGTGTCCTACATCAGTAGATTGCAAGATACAAAGTAACATCCCCATTCAGATATAAACACAATGGAAGGGTTTTTCCGTCCAGCTGTCTGCTTGAATAGATATACTGGAAATTTGTTTCGCTAGCCTTTCCAGAAATTCTCGCTGTTACTTGGTACAAAGTTACATTTCGGAAATAGAATTTTCATTTGTGTGCTAATTAAGTGTTCGCTTTGGCTTACTCTGTAATCTACTTTTAAATACGGAATTAGCCTTGATGGAGATAAATTCATCTTTTAAATGAAAAAAAAATGTATCAAAAAAATGCCTTACGCCAAAGACAGTTACAAATTTTTACAGGTGCACTCACTTATCACATCTAATTACAACTTAAAAGTTGTAATTAGATGTGATGAGTTACCATCACATCACATTGTGAGGAAAATTATTAAAGTCTACCAGTGATACATTGTCTTCTCCTTCTTCAAAGAGAATCTGAAAACTCAGCACTTTAGAAGGGGTCAACTTTTATCCTTAATGTCTAGTTTAATATTTTGAAATGTTTTTACAGTACACAAAAAAATGGTTTCTTAATGACGTAGAAATGTATTAATACCTCTATTGTCAATCTGAAACGATTATGATGCCATTGCACCCACTTCCTAAATAACACTATGAAAATTTTCTCTCTCTACTTAATACATACTTATTTTCACATAAAAGGCACTTTAGTTTACGAAAGCAGTTGTAAAGGGAGAAAAAAGCTTTAAGTCATTATCAGCTAGCTTTCAAAGTGACTTTCCTGTAAATCTTCGGAAAGAATTTGGCACTAAAAGCTTTCATAGCTTAGCATAGAAATCGCTTTCCTTTTTCTATTCATAAGAAGACCATTAAACTCGGATGATGCCATTGAGCAAGCGAAACCCTGTTGTAAGTTGTTGAAAGAACCTACCACGATGCCAGATCCATAAAGCATTACCCCGCTACTTTGGTAGGTGGATCTTGTAGATTATCTTGAGTGGTAAATAGATGGAACGGGCAGAGTGATATTAGCGAAGAAAATCGTGACATTCTGTTATTGGCAGAAAAAAAAATTAGAGGTTTACCCACTAGAAATGTTCTTGAATGAAATAGTACGTACTTCAAAGACAGCGATATTTTTTTCATCTCTCTTTGAACACTGTGTTTACTAACACAATGATCGAAGCAGAATATAAAAAAATAATGTTTTCTACTCTTGAACAGCACATTAGTTACTTGTTTCTCATGATTTTTAGATGACGATCTGAATAATTCGAAATTTCCGATATATTACAGAACATTAGATATTACATGTAATACATAAACAGTTGATTTACTATAACTTTATATTAGAAAAAAAACATAATTTAGCACAAAACAAGTAACCTTGATCCTGCTAAATTTAAAATATATTGTATAGCTTGCATTGCCAAATTCTTCAATTTCACAGTTCTTTCATAA
>CM063506.1:103791068-103808568 GCA_032207245.1 Pardosa pseudoannulata
ATTGGAAAATGCTTTAGCAATCTTTTAAGTTATTCCCCAGTACACTAGTCAAAATAGTTAACTCTAAAAAAGCGAACCCAATGTTAGTTTAACAAACAATTTTATAAATTTGGAAGAAATTTAGAAAAAAAATAATGCACTTTCATTGTTTTGAAGTTACTAATAAGGTGATAAACTTAAAGACTGTAATAAATGATTTTTAAGTTTTATATATTAAAGTACAAGTAAAAACTGGTTTTAATGAAACAAAATAATCATTCTGTTTCAAAATCTTACTTTATTAAGGAAGTATACAAGCTAGTTTATCTATTTTAAGATAAAAATTAACTTCATATTTTTACAAAAATTAATTTCATAATAACAGTACAAAATTAACGTTCAATTTAAAAAATAATGGTAATTTTCTCACTTTATTCATAAGCATATCTGACCAGCTTGTTTCTTTAACAATCATTATTTTATAATAAATTGCTTCATATAGCAATTAATGCTGTAGTATGTATGCGTGTGTGTGTGTGAATTTTTTTGCATTTCTAAAAACAAATGTAAAATCAGAAAATTTTAAAATTCTAAATTTACAGCCTATATTGTACAAATAGTGAACTTCACAGTAGTAGTTTTTAGCATAAGATGAACACCAAAATAATCTTTATGAAATTATAGGTATTCCATCAATTTCATTGTAATTTTCCTTTATAATCTGTAGTTTTTGTAATAGCTTTTAATGCGATTAGGCAATACCTCTTTGTGCAAATTTTCAAAAAGGATTCGGGGTAATATTCTGTTTCATTATAATTCACCAGAAAACCAGTTTTTAAAAAAAGAAGCTTCTATTACCGTTACATTTATCTTATTATGATCATCCATAGGAAATGCACTAATCTGTATATTTTAATGCAATTTTTAAGTAGTAAATGCATCTTTTGTTGTAATATCCTGCATAAAAATACATAGATTTAGCAGCATTCATAAACGAATAAAGAATAAATATGTTCTTAATTCCTTTTACAGGAAATTTGCTAAAAGTCGTTTAAAGGCAAAACGCCCCCCTATAAAATGAATTACCTGAAACTGTGCTTTGGGAGCAAATCTTCATCTGGTAATGGTATTTTTTGCGATGATCTTTAAGTTTTACCGGAATAAGGATATTCAAACTTATTATACCAAGAAGAATTGCTTTAATTATTGCTGTGGGGAATGAAAAATGTTCACATTGTTTCTATGTATGCAAATAGTAAATGCATCTTTTGTTGAAATGCTTAGATTAGGAGAATATAAGAATAAATTTGCTCCTGATTCTTTTACAGGTAAATGAGCTAAAAGAAGTTTAAACACAGATGGTATCTGATAAACAGGAATTACCTGAATCTCTACTTTACTATTAAATCTCGTAATGGTTTTTTTTACCATGGTCTTTAACGTTTACCTGAAAATAAAGGAGATAAAAATTTATTATACCAAGACTATTTGCTTAAATTATTGCTATGATGCATGCAAGTTTTCCCATTACTTCCATAATATAGTTGAAATTAGGTTTTTAAACCGTCTTCACCACATAAAAAACAACCTTTTTAATCCACTTAACCCGTAAATAAAAAGAAAACGGGCTAATTCTAAATGAAAAAGGATATCGCGTGAGGATGCAAATTACTAATTCTTATACTAAAAAATATTACTCATTGCCTTTTTCAAAATGGAATCCGGTTCAGAACGGTAGCTTATAAAAACAATTTTAACATAATGACAGATCAATAAGGTCTTAAAATTCAAAGGGATCTACCTTTCACAATCTCAAAGGATTATATATGTAATTAGTATCTCTAATATTCTAAAATAAAGCTTAGCTTAATTAATATTTTCTTTTGTGTTCAAAACGGTAATAAATGCTCATAATTATAATTTTTTACTCTAATGGGTATATATAAAGCTAGTTATATTATAACAATAACTGACGAAAGCTTCTAAAATATAACAATAAATTTTATCAATGGAACCTTAAAAAATTAAGTGTCAGATCAAGTTATATTATAACAATAACTGACGAAAGCTTCTAAAATATAACAATAAATTTTATCAATGGAACCTTAAAAAATTAAGTGTCAGATCAAGTTATATTATAACAATGACTGGCGAAATCTTCTAAAGTATTGCAATAAAATTTATCAGTGGAACCTTAATAAATTAAGTGTCAGATCAAGTTTATATTATAACATTGACTGGCGAAAGCTTCTAAAATATTGCAATAAATTTTATCAGTGGAACCTTAAAAAACTAAGTATCAGACATAAAACGTCAAAGATTTTATTTTTGAGTTTAAGCATCAATAAGACAAACCTTTTATCTTTCTCTTCAGGTGAAAGTACAACTTTTTTTAATTCGTGTCTCAAAATGTATTCTTGATCTGATTATAAATTTATATAGGTTGCCTGGACTGCTGCTGTGATGTAGTTAATTTATTACTATGAGAGACCTTATAATCCTAGTGCATAACCTTCTCGCTCTTTATTGTGGGAAAATCAAAGAAAATATTTATTTTATATGTGTTTATACTTAAACTGAAATCTACATAATTTATACATTTATAAAAAAATCTTTATTATGCTGTCCTGCAAAATACGAACTTTGTGGCATACTGCTCTTTTTTCTCTATGAACAGAAATATATCCTAGCTTTAATCGAAAATCGAATCCAAGACCACTACGAGAAAAAGAGAAATGCTAACCACAGATAGATGAAACAGATATATAGATATCATTAGAGGTATATAAATTGCAATTGAAATCCCTCCACGTGAGCTTTAAATATTCAACTCAAACGTTAATTTCAATCAGATGTTACACTTCAAAAATTCTTAAATCTTAAACAAATAATTTTTACAGTTAAAATAATTTATCACTGAAAAATAAATTCTAAAATTGCTTAAAATTGGTCTATATGTCATCGATCTACCTGCCGTCACTCAAATTAATTCCGTGGAGTATTTTATCCCATATTCTATCCCAAACTTGATAGTTTAAGGAGGTATTGTCCTTATACTTATATAAATTGCAATTGAAATCCCTCCAGAGTTTTAAATATTCAACTCAAACGTTAATTTCAATCAGATGATATACTCCAAAAATTCTTAAATCTTAAACAAGTAATTTTTTACTGTTAAAATAATTTAACACTAAATAACTATAAATTATAAAAGTGTTTAAAATTCGTCTACATGGCATCAAACTAGTAGCGCAAATTAATTCCGTGAAGTCTTTTTATGCCATGTTCTATCCGATACTTGATTGTTTACTGAGGTATTGTCCTTACACTTTGCGATCGCTCACCTAGTAATATGGCAACACCAGCACGTAGTCGGGATTCCATACAACGTGCTAATACCGGAAAAGAGTTCTGCTGAATGGCTCCTGGGTGTCGATGAAAACAGTTCCGACATCAAATCTCTCTTTTCCTTCTTTTTGTGGCAAATCTTGTTGCTGCCTGATACGGAGGCTTTCAACATTAGCATTTGTCTGTAATATATTCCGTTTTTGAGGGTATGATTGTGTTCAGCTGTCACCCGTTACGTCCAGGGTGTGCATCCGACATAATCATTCATAATCATCCCATGCCTGCCTGATGGCGGAAGTCCGATCCGGTAGAGCCGTTGGCCTAGATGTCCAAGTTAAGAAATTTCGTAACTCTTAGTCCAGAAAGAATGATTTCAGAGCGCTAGAGGGAGGAATTATGAAAAAATTGTGATTTTATTACCATGATATAAAAACAATGAGGATATATGAATGGAAGGAATGTTGGTAAATTTTCGGCTCAAGCAAGACTTACCTCTCTTATGGAATTTTCTGCTTAGTCCAGCATAACAGAGACTGTCGAACGGCTATAACATTACAATTCAAAGGCTGGGAACAATTCCCAATAAATCAATTTTTAATCATTAAAATTTGGAGTTTTAGAGGAGGAATTCCTGCTTTAACTCTTTATTTGAATTTTTCTTTCTCATGGCTTTTATTAAAATAAAGTATTATTTATATTTCAGCAAGCAATATTGCATTCAGTGAATTTCTACTGAAATCGACACTAGGTTTAATTCTTGCTTCACCTAATCACTTTAATTTTTCTTTTTTTCATAAAGAAATACTATATTATTTATACAAAGGCAGACTTATATAAAGCCTTAGTTCAAGAATATAGGAAAAATATGGAAGCAAAAAAGACTTGATTAAGAAATAAAATTAAGCCACTTCTTCAGTAAGAACCAAAGTGTATATGTCTATATACTGAAGAAGTACTTTATTTATGTATTTGAAACAACTGATACCTATCAATTTTTACTTGATTTTAAACCTTATTCACATTGTCTATGCTTATTAAATTGCTTATTTTTACAAGAACCAGATTGAAAAAAGGAAAATGTGCCTGTTAAAAAATATTGCACAAAATCTTTAGGTAACACCGTTTTAGCCATGACCCAAAGTTTTTTTCAGTCATAAAATAATAATATTATTTTCGTCCTGTAAGATTTTTTCTCTACAGAGCTAATACCCTAAACAAGATTTCAGCCAATTTACATATTCCAAATTACATTTCCTCTACACTAACTCTCAATGTGGTTATATTGATGTATTGAATCCTCTCTAAGCCTTCATTATCAAATTACTTCAATATCTTTGTTATAATTCCTCCACTGGAGTATCATATGTTCCAGCACAAAACTTATTAATATATTCCTTCATTAAATATTACGTAAGAATGCTTGTCATGGGTGAAGTTCCACGACCACTATCATCAAAAAAAGATCAAAAAGTATAGTTCAATCACCACCCTTCCGTCTTTGTGCAGACAGATAATGAACGTCGTGTACCACCTAGGGAGAATTTCTGGACGTTATTTCCTGATATCGTAATAATGTTGTCTAAATTACAACTATCTTTGGCCTCTAATAAATTAGTTCCTTCCTATCTACGTCGCCATAAGTTTAATAACCTTGAAAAAAAGTTTGTGTTGAATAGATAACGACCACACACGGTGCAGTTTTCAGTAGGGGGTATCTCAATTCTGCAACAGTCAAAGAAATAGACAACTTAAAGTTACGATGAAAAATCTTACGGCTTCTGAGATTATTTATAATCTATTACTTATTGTATTTCAGTCTGCCACCATAAACTATAATATAATATTAATTGAATAATTCAGTGATTACAGAATATTTATTTTTATTCTAATGATAATTAATCATTAATATTAAAACAATGTTTTGCAGTTGGTGTAATTTCAAAATCGTTCCTTTGTCTTTGTTTCGAGCAAATAATAATCAGAATCATAATGAAAAGTCTTTAGTTTTGAATGACATTGTTATCTTACCTTGGGCAATGAATATTCTCAACGCATAAGATTTTATTAAGGATGGCCTGAAAGTAGTATTTTCTCTTTTTTTATTTTCATGGTATTCTACATTATTCTACGAATTAAAATAAAATTTTAATAAGTACTCCCACCTTTCAGTATCTCAAAAGCTTTTCTTTCTCTCTCCTCGTGTATAATCTATCTGAAATACTACGAATTAGAGGGATTCATTCCGAACAAATTTATCAGTTTAGTCCTGCTTCATTCCATGAGCTCAATGTATCATATTCACTACCCCTGAAACTCACGGTAGCAAAATTCCTCCAGATATATATTAAAGCTTAGACTTCTTAAGAAACAAAACGGCTTAGAGATTCAATGTGTTCTAACACGATGAAAAACTCAATCCAATAATTAAATTTTCTTCTATTTTTCTTCAAATTTTAAAATCTGTCTCTTAATTGATGACAACCTTGAATTAGATTTGTGTTTCCACATAAATACTAAACGTACAACAAAACTGAAGGAGTTAGTTAATAGGAAATGCATTTACAGCATTTAAAATAAACTTTGTAGAATGTCTGAAGTTTTAGAAAAAAAAGGTTTTCTGTTTAAATCACAGATTCTTTTGCTGTAAATATTAGTGTCTTCAGTTGTAAATGTTAGTGTACACGTTAGTTTTATATTTTATGTAGCAGTATTATATATGCACATACGAATACTGTTAATATATAAATATTTTAAAGATCGAGGGTTCGGATTCATCTCCCCCATAATCCTAGCAATATTGCCTAACTCTTTTCTAAAACTAAAAACAGAAAAAAATTAAAGGAAAATCAATTGTGGAAGTAAATAAAAACAATTTAGGAGCCTGGAAATATTATGGTTGAAAAATGTATTCTATAAAAGCTAACAATTTATGCATGTGTAAAGTAGTTTTCATCGAGAATTAAGGCTTAGACTTCTTAAGAAACAAAACGGCTTGGAGATGCAATGTGTTCTAACACGATATAAAACTCAATCCAATAATTAAATTTTCTCCTGTTTTCCCTCAAGTAGCTAGATTAATTGAAAAATACCGGATCAAACTGAAGGCAGTTTTTTTTAAACCGTGTTAGAAAATAACTTTTAAGCATAACATGAAATCAGCAATAAGGACCTATGCTGAGAGTTTGTTTGGAGAACCGAGAAAGACTATATTAATGAGTCACTAAATCAAAACTGACGACAACATTGCTGAACTAACAGCACTAAAGTAACGCCACGTGCTGTATCATTGAAAACTTAGATTGGATAAGACTGTCCAAGCTACCAGCATACGATTTTCAAGCGCGAAAAGGATTTGCCTCTCAAGCCGTCGATTGTCTAATGCAGAACTAAAGGATTTGTTTCAAATCGAAATTCAATAATGTATATGGATTCATGGACTGCTATAAAAATTTTTGAAACAAATAACGTCGAATGTCAACAATCATTTCTAAAATGTATCCTTTTTTTAACTCCATTTATCTACTAATTGACTGTTTCTTTCCCCTAAATTAATACCTTAAGATAATCAGCCTATTTCCTGAATATAATAATGTATTTGATTATGAAAATAGATAAAAAAAAATACAGAAAAACAGCACGACATATCTTAGACTCGCTTATGCACCATTTACTCATGAAATTCTTCCGCACTACTGATATATACTATAACTAATGGAAAACTATGACAATAGCAAAAAGGTTTACTTGGTTGATTCGTTGAAAGAGCTACACTCAACAGCTATCAAAAATTCAGTAGAAATGTATCATTTGATACTAAGCCTGTATTTAAGGAAAATGCATTTTTTATTTCCCCATAGTTTTACTTATTTCTAAAATGCATCCTTTTTTTTACTCCATTTATCTACTAATTGATTGTTTCTGTTCCCTAAATGATGACTCAGTGGAAAATATGACAACAGCGAAAAGGTTTACTTGGTTGATTGGCGCTACACTCAACAGCTATCAAAAATTCAGTAGAAATGTATCATTTGATACTAAGCCTGTATTTAAGGAAAATGCATTTTTTATTTCCCCATAGTTTTACTTATTTCTAAAATGCATCCTTTTTTTTTACTCCATTTATCTACTAATTGATTGTTTCTGTTCCCTAAATGATGACTCAGTGGAAAATATGACAACAGCGAAAAGGTTTACTTGGTTGATTGGCGCTACACTCAACAGCTATCAAAAATTCAGTAGAAATGTATCATTTGATACTAAAAAAAAATGCATTTATTTTCTCATAGTAGCATCTTTTTTTAACTATTTAT
The DNA here is from genome assembly GCA_032207245.1 of Pardosa pseudoannulata. Classification (NCBI taxonomy): domain Eukaryota; kingdom Metazoa; phylum Arthropoda; class Arachnida; order Araneae; family Lycosidae; genus Pardosa; species Pardosa pseudoannulata. The sequence goes on from CM063506.1 coordinate 103,798,706, forward strand.
CTACTAATTGAAAATGATGACTCAGTGGAAAATATGACTTGGTTGATTGGCTGAAAGCGCTACACTCAGCTATCAAAAATTCAGTAGAAATGTATCATTTGATACTAAGCCTGTATTCATTTATTTTCTCATAGTTTTACTTATTTCTAAAATGCATCTTTTTTTAACTCCATTTATCTACTACTAATTGATTGTTTCTGTTCCCTAAATGATGACTCAGTGGAAAATATGACAACAGCGAAAAGGTTTACTTGGTTGATTGGCGCTACACTCAACAGCTATCAAAAATTCAGTAGAAATGTATCATTTGATACTAAGCCTGTATTTAAGGAAAATGCATTTTTTATTTCCCCATAGTTTTACTTATTTCTAAAATGCATCCTTTTTTTACTCCATTTATCTACTAATTGATTGTTTCTGTTCCCTAAATGATGACTCAGTGGAAAATATGACAACAGCGAAAAGGTTTACTTGGTTGATTGGCGCTACACTCAACAGCTATCAAAAATTCAGTAGAAATGTATCATTTGATACTAAGCCTGTATTTAAGGAAAATGCATTTTTTATTTCCCCATAGTTTTACTTATTTCTAAAATGCATCCTTTTTTTACTCCATTTATCTACTAATTGATTGTTTCTGTTCCCTAAATGATGACTCAGTGGAAAATATGACAACAGCGAAAAGGTTTACTTGGTTGATTGGCGCTACACTCAACAGCTATCAAAAATTCAGTAGAAATATATCATTTGATACTAAGCCTGCATTTAAGGAAAATGCATTTTTCTATTTTCCCATAGTTTTACTTATTGCGAAACACTATTCTGTCTGTAATCATTAACTTTTCCTTTCTTGAGAGTTTCCTCGTGAAGATAAAATTTATTCAAACAATTCTTACTGAAAATTATTATCTGAGATAATAATTTACTGAGAAATGATGGTAGTTTTTATCTAAATATACTTTTATGACTTCACTCCTTCCCTCTTTTCCAGTCGTGTTCGTGAAGATAAAAATGTATTTATTATTATTATTGTGTATCGCGGAAACATGCTATTAAAAACAAATGTCTTAGTTCTTCTTTCTTCATGGAGAAAATAATCAATTTAAAATACATTCTAAAGGTTAATGGAAACCAGATGCCATTGTTCTGTTAATCTTTTTAGTCTGCCTTCACCATTGGATAGTTCTTTTTAAGGTATGAGCTTCTTTTTTTTAATTTTTTTACAAACATTCCATGACATAGAACGTCCATAGTAAACTCATTTAAGAACCTGGTCTTTTTATGTTGAGTGCAATGTCCTGTGAGCATTCTAAGGAAAAAAAAGCAAAGTTTGTTGTCTAATTATTTCCTAAACGAAGTATCAATTTATTCAAACGTAAGTACTTAAACACGCTTCACTGCACTTTGTTTTTTTAATTCAATTTGAAGCAAGTTATTACAGTCCGCCAACTCTGCTAAAGAATGGTGCTATTTAATGTGAAATGAAATAAAATCTAAATAAGTTATTAAAAAACATGAATGTTCTTTTTGGATTATTAGATTATTGAGACATTTATTTAAATTAGGATGGATCCAAGAAATGAAAAAAATGCTTCTATTAATGTAACCAAAGGTATCTAATGACATTCAACTTATGTTCTTGATTTTGTTTTATTTTAAACCAACTATTTCAAAGTATTTGATAGAAATGTAATTAAAAATCACAAATGTAAAGTTGGTTTGAAAATATATTGGCTTAAAAAGTTGTTTTTGAAGCATACTGTAAATTAATTTAAGAAACAATAAAGAAAGTAAATAACTTAAATTGAATAAAACACAATAAATAAAGCATCGTTAGTTATAGTATATATCAGTAGTGCTGAAGAATTTCATGAGTAAATGGTGCATAAGCGAGTCTAAGATATATCGTGCTGTTTTTCTGCATTTTTTATCTATTTTCATACTCAAATACATTATTATATTCAGGAAATAGGCTGATTATCTTAAGGTATTAATTATCTATATCCAGTACTGATTGAATTACTTAGGATTTAGTAATTTTGTTTTATAAAGAACCTAAAAGAAATCCTATGTGCCTAGGATAGGAAAAAAACTTGCTGAAACACAAGCATGATTAATATCCTATTGTTTTGAATAGTTGTTCGAAGAGTCTTAACCTTTATTGTTATCAATTTTCATATACATTTGTATTCAAGTGCTGTTACCTCATGTGTATTATTCTTATAACATTATTCAGTATAAAAATACTAAGATTATTTTGAACTACAGTATATTCTGATGGACTTTACTTTTTACGACAGAAATGACTGATAGAGAAAACGTAAAAATATGTGCCTTTGGCATGCATTCCAAGCATGAAAGTTCTTCACAAGCACTATTAACGGAACCATGGATACACTTTAGTCAATTTGTTAAGGTACTAAGGTAATTTCCTGAAATATTATAATTTGAAGTAAGACAATGCACTTTCAATCCCCTATTTGTTTTAAAGCCTGAAGCCTTTAAGGTCACATGAACATGCATTATTAGAAACACATGGCCGAACATATTTATGTCCCTGAAAGAAAATCCTTTTACCCATCTCTAAGAGAGTGCTATGTTTATATCCCCGTTAAAACGGAATATAAAGTAAACGCTGAAGCGGAAAAAGAAATCACGGCAAGGTATTCTGCAGATCATTAATATTCCTTAAAACAGTTATCGGGCAAATTTAATTTATTTTATACTTCATTTCCCTTGTGATTTTTAGATAGTTCACGAAATGAATGAAACTATCACACGAATAATCAGGTTTTTCCCATCCTGCCAGATAATGTTTTCTGAAGGCTTTCTCATTCCCAATAAGTGACTTGTCTAGATCAGTGGTCGTCAAGCGTTCGCTAAACTTATGAAGCTTCAGAGCAACGTACTATCTGTAAACTGCCAAAGAAATTTGGAGAGAAACAAGAATATTTTTCGTATATCATGTTTGTTAATTTTCTATAAAAATACATTTCATGGAAATGTGGTATCAGTTTTAATAGAATTGTATACAAAATTAATTGAAATTCAATTATACATAAGGAAAAATTAGAAGTACCTCCAGTAATAAATTAGAAGCATAAAAATAGGTTTTTGGTCAGACTAATAAATTTGAACTGGAAATCAATTGTTTTGGGTCGGCCAAAGCAAAATATTATCTACAAAATTAATACAGCAGTTTTTAACATGTAATACATAGTTAAATTTCTCTACTTCAAAATTGTCTACAGTCGAGACTGTTGTTCATAAAGTTATGAAATGTTGTGTAGAACATAATAAAAGGGTGAGAAATTTTTATGGCAATTTAAAAAAATAAACCAAAATTTCACCAGAGGGTATTTTTGATGCATTATACATTTAGCCAACATTTACTCTAGTTAAAAAATTTATAACAGCAAGAAATGTTCAACATGATGGCCATCATTTTCACCTACCATTTGAAATTGTAAGTTGTCATGTTCTACAGTTGAGTGCAGTGCAATTCTGAGAACATGTCATGAAATGTTCTCTTTCAGATAAGATTTAGTTCTTGATTTATCAAGATTGACCAGATGTTGTGAATGTCCTCAAAGCCATAGGAGAGGTTATAACCCCTACATCCCCTTTGGTTCCGTCATTGTTCTTTGGTCATTAACAAGTTTTTTTTATGTTGGGAGAACAGGTAATGGTATCTATTCGAATAGAGTAGTCCAAATGTCAGTAGTCAGTCTGTTTCTGTACGTGTTTTAGATAAATTTCATACTAGTAATAGGATCTTCTCACTGGTATTTGGACTGACTTTTTCCCAACGACTTAGATGGCTGGGACACCTTTTTAGATATGAAGATTCTAACCCAACTAAACTAGTAACCTTTTCAAAAATTGAAGGCAAACAAAAAAGAGAAAGATTTCCCCCCACCGCCGCCACCAGGTGGATAGATTCTGTAGAGAGGGATTTAAGAGAACTAGGAGTCCGTCATTGGCGATCTATTGCCTTTGATAGAGTCAGGTGGAGAAAGCTCATGGAGACGGACTTGGCCTGTAACAGGCTGTAGTGAAGAGTAGCAGAAGAAAAAGAAGAATAGAAACTTCACACAGATTAACATTGTTTTCTTTTTTAGACCAACCTGCACCAAAATTGGGTACTTTTTCTTTGCGAACAAGAGACCAAATAATTTCAGAACTTGAGGAAAGGGATTTTAAAGATATATCATCGATCTAACTTAGACAACCTAAATATAGGATTGAGATTTACCAAAAATTTCTCCCCGAGATACTAATAGATCGCGATTCCTGGTTTGGATATTTCATAGAGAAGCTTATTATAGACTGATCGATAGGTGGGGGGAGTTTTTACCAACGAAAGCTTGTATCTCAGACGAAATTCTGGAAGCTACACAGAGAGCTTCCATTGAGCATCCGGTAGACCTTTAAAATCTCATTTTGGATGCTCAATGGAATCTACGTTCTATATGGGTATAAACAATAAAACATTTCATTTTCTTTGTAACAAATGAAATAATTAGTCTATAAATGAATAAAGTAATCTTGGAGATAACTTAAGGGAAAATATTTTTACAGTAAAATGTAATTGCTTGATAATGAAATGAAGAGAAGTGACGCACGCACATCAAAACGAAATCACGCTATGAGTCTTGATCTGGAAAATAATTTAATACCTTTATAAAACTCCGTGCGTCCCTATTCACGAAAAGAGCGTTTTCAATCATCCATTTAAATCGCTTTGTGTCTCTTTTTTTTTCTCTATATTCCACCATAATTCATCGGAACAGGGCCACCCTCACAAAGGTAAAATAGGCCAGCGTTGCATTTTTTTCACTCTAAAGAGTTGCTCTGTTGCCCTAACAACAGAAAAATCCCTCTTTTTTTTCAGAATGCTCTCTGGAATCATGATAGCTTTTTGTTTACTCCTAGCTAGGTGTAATTTGCATCCGACTCAGGGTGGGATATTTGTTTTCATTATTCCCGATGACAACTCATTAAACGTGACGAAATACTCGAATGTTTGCACAATAGATTGTTTTAAATAAAGCATTTGTTGAAATGCTGGTTTGTTACAGCTGAGAAATCGCTTCAGAATGTGGGAGGAATAATTTTCTAGCTTTGTCTAGTGTCTATAAGTCGAGCTCTATTTGCATTCGGTATAAATGTCTAATTGCTTTTAAATTGAAAGATATATGTTGGGAGGTGCTTTCTTGGGATAGTTTTCCTTAATATTTTAAATATTAAGTTATAAATTACAATACTGTAAATAATGTATTAAAGATACTTGATTACAATACTTCATTCGGGAAATTTTACATAGTAAAAATATATTTACAATCAGTGACACACTTTTAATTTATCAAAGATTCTGTTGATAAAAATACATTATCTTTTTCAGGGAAATTTAAACGGTGCAAAACATTGCAGAAAACTTTTCAAACAAAATCCTTATTTTTTACCCGATCAGTAATAAATTTAAGTATATTCTAAAATTATCGCTAAACCTTTCGAAAACAAGTATACAAACTTTTTCAGAACTCGAGTAACAGCAGTTACCTCAAATTACAAATACTTAAAAATTGATACCACTCATTTGTTTAATTTTAGAAGCTTTAATGGTATTCCTGTTTTATTCCTGTAACCATTATTGAGATCTTTAAAAAGAAACACTCTTTATTTTTTTACTATATCAGAATTGTATTCAAATAATTGTCGAATTATCGCCAAACTTTTTGAAAACACCCATAACTCATTTATAACTCAAATAGAGATAGTTTCCTCAAATCCTAACTAATTTAAATATTGATACTACTCATTTGTGTATTATTAGAAACTTTAATGATTGTGTTGTTTTAAAAAAGCATTTAGGTGGCGATAAATCAATCTTAAATTTCCTTATTTTTATAAATGGTGTCTAATTGTTTTACAATATCCTATTGTCTTATTTTTTTCGCTTTTAATGGTTTTAAAAATACAACAGTTAGTCGTGACGGTAAAGAAAACTGCAAAGTCTGTTGAAGAAGCCGTCACTTCTCACGACCGAAATATTAAACGAAAAAAATATTAGGCATTAGTTAAGAAGATCGTGACAGGGTTTGATAGTGTGATAGTCAACAAAGCAAGTTTAATTTCGAGTAAAACTTTAAGTTGAAAAAAAAACTTTACACGTTGCTTTACAGACTTCACGAAATTTTTTTATACCTTCGTGAACGTTTAAACGCATAAAATATTGCATTTAAATGTTTTGCGATATGAATTTAATTTCTGTAAAAATTATAATCTTTATAAAAGACCTTTATTGTAATGATTTTTACTTTGTACTGAAAAATTATTTGAATTTTAAAACATTTTCAAATTTTCAGTGATGCTATTGTATACAGAAACTGCATATGTGCTATGTAACTGTCCAAGAGTCGTTAAACATCGGTTTAGGTTTGGTTTGGTTTGGTTTGGAGTGTTACGGTCTACTTTTTGCAACACGAGGGCTAATGAGACCTGGACCTACAGCTTAAAGCCGATTCTGAACGGCTACGAACGTCCATGCCATTCCGGGATTCGAACCCACAAACTCCGGTACCGAAGGCCAGCACCCTAACCAATCGGCCATCGCTCGGCCGTTAAACATCGGAATAACTGGTTTGTAAAATCCCCCTTATTCGAATACGAACATTTCACCGCTCTCAACACACCATCTCAAAATTATCAGTGTTTCTTTATTTATTAATTACACACTTACCTCAAATAAACGCTCTTCACTTTAATAGTCTTGACTATTCGATTCAGTAATTAATATAGATAAGGGATATATACAATGTACACATATACACATAAAATATTATATCAATAATATTAATTATCACAATTTGAAAATTAATAGAATTAAATAAAGAACTGGATGAATATAAGTGTCACCAGCTACTGGTGGTAATAGCCATTTGTTACTTTCAAGGAAGAAACAAACGAAATGTCCCACTAACTTAAATTGACAATCAGATTTTAAAATTATTTCACATAATGTTGCTAGGTTAGTGTTTTAAAACAATAGCATTATTTCCCTGTAGTATTTCTTTATAATGTAATAAATTTACATAAAAATACTTTTATATTATTATTTTTATTTGAAGTATTATTTATATACACAGTTGATTATTAAAAAATACTTAACTATTCAGGTTATAACAAGTAAATACCTTTATGCAAGCGAAAAATATTATGTATAAAAATAAATAAAGGATTTAATTTTTCTTGAACTATTTCCTTATAATTGATAAAACTATACAAAAAATATATAATTTCACAAGAGTCGCTTTAATATCAACTTATACGGACTCTTTAATAATTGACTAATTTAAATGTGGTGTCTGGTGGTAACAGGATTCACAAATTACGTTCATCGAATCACAAAATATTTTAAGAAAATTCTAGTTCATTCTAAAATTCTCTAACATAAATTTTATCTTTTAGTTCTAGATTAATCTTTTTATTTCTAGAACTGTGTACAACTTCTGTAATCACTCGCAGGAGAAATTATGCTTAAACTTAACACCAGTCTTCAGTTAGCTTCTACATTTGAACTTCCAGACTCTCTCTGACTCCATTCTGCCAAACACAAATTTATAAACTTTGTAATGCCTCTTATCTAATCTTTTCACATGCTATTTGACTTAATTCAGGAAGTTCAGTTTCAGACCATACATAAATATCATGTAGTCTTTTTTTTTCTAGAACTATGTATAACTTTTGTAATCGCAACAGAAATATTGCCCAAACGTGACATCATTCTTATCCTCTACATTTGAACTTTCAGACTCTCTCTGACTCCATTCTGCCAAACACAAATTTTTAAACTTTGTAATACCTCTTATCTAATCTTTTCACATGCTATTTGACTTAATTCAGGAAGTTCAGTTTCAGGCCATGCATATTTATCATGTAGTCTTTTTATTTCTAAAACTAAGTGTAACTTCTGTAATTGCAGCAGAAATAATGTCTAAGCTTAACACCAGTCTTTAGTTATCCTCTACATTTGAACTTCCAGACTCTCTTTGACTCCTTTCTACCAAACAAATTTATAAACTTTGTAATACCTCTTATCTTTTCCCATACTATTTGACTTAAGACAGAAAGTTCAGTTTCTGGCCATCCATGCATAACTATCATGTAGTCTATTTCTAAAACTATGTATAACTTCTATAATCACTTACAGCAGGAATGATCTCTAAACTCAACACCAGTCTTGAGTTAGCCTCTACATTTGAACTTCTAGACTCTCTCTGACTCCATTCTGCCAAACACAAATTTATAAACTTTGTAATGCCTCTTATCTAATCTTTTCACATACTATTTGACTTAGCTCAGGAAGTTCAGTTTCAGGCCATACATAAATATAATGTAGTCTTTCTAGAAATATGTATAATTTCTGTAATCGCAGCAGAAATGTTGTCTAAATGGGACATCATTCTTATCCTCTACATTTGAACTTTCAGACTCTCTCTGACTCCATTCTGCCAAACACAAATTTATAAACTTTGTAATACCTCTTATCTAATCTTTTCACATACTATTTGACTAAATTCAGAAAGTTCAGTTTCAGGCCATGCATAACTATCATGTAGTTTATTTATTTCTAGAACTAGGTATAACTTACGTAATCGAAGCAGCAATGATGTCTAAACTTAACACCAGTCTAGAGTTATCCTCTACATTTGAACTTCCAGACTCTCTCTGACTCCATTCTGCCAAACACAAATTTATAAACTTTGTAATACCTCTTATCTTTTCCCATACTACTTGACTAAATACAGAAAGTTCAGTTTAACCTTTCCATATACTATTTGATTAAATTCAGAAAGTTCAGTTTCATTTCATGCATAAATAGCATGCAGTCTTTTTATTTCTAGAACTGTGTATAATTTTTGTAATCACTCGCAGCAGAAATGATCTCAAAACTTAACATTAGCCTATAGTTAGCCTCTACATTTGAACTTCTAGACTATACTTGAGTCCTTTCTATCAAATTTATAAACTTTGTAATGCCTCTTATCTAATCTTTTCACATGCTATTTGACTTAATTCAGGAAGTTCAGTTTCAGGCCATGCATAAATATCATTTAGTCTTTTTTTTTCTAGAAGTATGTATAACTTCTGTAATCGCAGCAGAAATGTTGTCCAAACGGGACATCATTCTTATCCTCTACATTTGGACTTCCAGACTCTCCCTAACTCCATTCTACCAAACACAAATTAATAAACATTGTAATACCTCATCTAATCTTTTCACATACAACTTGACTAAGTTCAGAAAGTTCAGTTTCAGGCCATGCATATATATATATATATATATATATATATATATATATATATATATATTTATCATGTAGTCTTTTTTTTCTAGAATTAAGTGTAACTTCTGTAATTGCAGCAGAAAGGATGTCTAATTTTAACACCAGTCTAGAGTTATCCTCTACATTTGAACTTCCAGATTCTCTCTGACTCCATTCTGCCAAACACAAATTTATAAACTTTGTAATACCTCTTATCTAATCTTTCCCTATACTTTCTGCCAAACACAAATTTATAAACTTTTTAAACCTGTTATCTAACCTTTCCATATACTATTTGATTAAATTCAGAAAGTTCAGTTTCATTTCATGCATAAATAGCATGCAGTCTTTTTATTTCTAGAACTGTGTATAATTTTTGTAATCACTCGCAGCAGAAATGACGTCTAAACTTTACACCAGTCTTGAGTTAGCCTCTGCATTTGAACTTCTAGACTCTCCTTGACTCCTTTCTGCCAAATTTATAAACTTTGTAATACCTCTTATCTAATCTTTTCACATGATATTTGACTAATT
>CM063506.1:103816068-103828568 GCA_032207245.1 Pardosa pseudoannulata
TTTTATACGCCGTATACAGGAGGGCCGTGCCACTATCCGTAAATATTCAAACCCCAAAATGAGTATTTATTTTATGATATTGGTCATTATGGTCAAATCTATAAAACAAGTCTTCGACAAATTTCTAGAAAATGAATTTATCCATTAGTTACCCATATAGTAAAATTCCGGGTTACGGATATGTTAAACTTTTAACAAATGAAATGACCACTTAGTAGTGATCTACTTAGTAGTCATCAGCTAAAATAGTGATATGCTAAGATCAAGATTCTCAAGCCCAATTAATTTCACTTAACAGGCAGAATAAGTTCAGGTAATCTTTTTAATGAGAGCAGCTATAGGAGGGAGAAGTATTAGGATAAGGAAAGAATACCTCAATCAGAGGAGAATTTGAAAACGTATCCTACTTCGATCCTAGTTGTTTCTGAGGACTACAAACCATATAGGAAAAATATATTCTTCCCATGAGTTACAGGTATGGGGCGATCAGGTCTGCATACTATGAGCATAAGTAATAATAAAGTATTTAAGAATATTCTTCGGAAGTAAATTTTGCGATTAATTTAATCTCATTATTCATATACAGTAAGTACTAAATAAAAAATGTATCTGCCTAAAGAATACTCAATTTGCATAAAGGAAATATAAAAAACCTTATCACAATCTAAAATGATTTCAACTCTTCTTTATTAATTATAATTTATTAGCAGAGATATCTAAGGAGTGCCGATATATGGTTTATCAGTAAAATACGCTTTGCAGCAATTGATACTCTTTGGTATTTACTTCATTATGTGAGAATCAAGAAAGGTAATGTTCTAATCTGTAATGAGATATTGCTGTTACATATTTAACATCACGAACACAAATCAAGATTTTTAATCGTTAACTTTCAAAATATATAGCCTCTAGTGACACATATTTTAACAGCGGAAATTTCTCGTAGTGTTTTTACGAGCCTCATTTCTTTCCGACGACCCTTGACATGCGATTTTCGCATCACCCCTTAATGTCCCTCTCATTATTCAACTAATCACCCTAACCACAGTTCCTCGCTGCACGTGAAAAGACACCTCCGTGATTACTTCGAGTGGCCATCAAATCCCTTTCTACAATGGTATCCCAGGAATGAGATGGAAAGGTAAAAAAAATAAAGAACCAAACAACCGCCAACAAGCAAAACAGATCCGCATTGGCCGGCATTGACTAAATACCTATATTCCCAGAGAGTCATTAGAAGGCATCGACAAGTCATCCGACAAAAAAAGAGAGAAGTGAGTCCACAGCACGCTCGGCCATTATAATCATCTTCCATTAGGTTTTTAACCCACTAACACTTTCTGCTGTTATCTTTTTTTATTATTATTATTCTTTCTCCCGCTTCTTCTCATACGTTCTGGCACGAAGCTCTATTGTTGGAAAGGAAAAAAAGTTGTGGCATGCGAAAGGTTGCTAGAATACACCGGGTCAGTGATTGTAAATCAAGAACGCGGGTGCTTCACCTCAAGATACTGATGACGTTAAAATCAACTGAAAAGCAATTTTTTAGTCAGTGTTCTGATCTAAGGCCATGAGAGATGGTCTTGGAAAGTTCGAGCGTGTCGAACTTCCCGAAAACAACTGCAATTAAATCCCGTCATAAACTCAAACTGCGTAGAACCGCTGGACGTACATCAAGTTATTTTTTAAGTAATTACCTTCATGCGTAATTTTTTTCCTGTGTTTTTCTAACTTTGGTTGCATATTTCATAAGGTTATTACTTCGTAACGGGCAGAAAGGTGACTTCCAGTACTGTAGAAATTGGGGAAAATACATGCCTTTCACGTTTTGACAGTTCATTCGTATTTAATAACATTTCATTAGTACATGCTAATAAAAGTGATGTTCTTTCCAGAATTAGAAATAATACAAATTATTCACTGACTTAATGACTTCATCAGGTGACTTCTTCGCCGTACAAAGTGAAGGTACATTCGATACGTTTGCTTAGATATAGAAAGTATACATTGAATCATGTTATTATACATATTTGACGAGTTTTGATGGGAAAAAGATATAGGAAAAAACCCAAGCTAAAATAGAACCGATTAATGTAAGAAGTTAATAACGGTTAAATAATTAAAGTCATTATCAGATAATAACTGGAGTTACTAAAATTCATCGATGGGAATTAAAATAATATATTTTATCCTATTCGCCTTAATAATAACTTACATCTTAGAACATTATCTCTCAGACATATTATTCGTTTAAGATATAAAATTTTACGGTTACAATTTCCCTACATTTCTTTAGTCGTTACTCGGTAGATTGAAAGCTTTTACAGCCAATTTTTGAATTTCTTTAGTGCCTTTATCAGAACTTCTTAATTAGCTGTTATGAATTTATTAGTTATAATGATCTATAATGTCTATATATATAGGCATTAATAGACATTCTTATTTATATATATATATATATATATATATATATATATATATATATATAATATATATATATGTATATATATATATATATATATATATATATATATATATATATATATATATATATATATATATATATATATATATAATATATATGTATATATATATATATATGTATGTATATATATATATGTACATATATATATATATATTATATATATATATATATATATATATATATATAAATATATATATATATATATATATATGTATATATATATATGTATATATATATATGTATATATATGTATATATATATATATATATATGTATATATATATGTATAGATATATATATATGTATGTATATATATATATATATATATATATATATATATATATATAACTTTTAACAGTTATTAAAAATCATCAAGATGAAACTTAATTTTTATTTGTTATTCTTAAGACTTCTCTGCATTATGCAATTCTTCCAGCGTTTCTTGACATTTTGAAAGCCGTCTTTTTGCAATCCCACTGCAAATCTGTATCTTCACCATACTAGAGTTATTTCAATCTACGGCTAATATAAAAAAAATTACATTAATAGCTGTAATTTACATCAAGCCCATAAAGATCAAGTAATATGGAAAATAAATTTTACCCAGATATCTAAGTCACTTCATATAAAAAATTAAAACTTTATGATAATCTTTATTACATAATATATGTATACAGTAAAAACCGTTTAAGAAGTTCTCGCTTAAGAAGTTTATATTTTCGGTACCTATTTTTTCCCCTATTCATACAATGTTAAAATAACCCGTTTTTAAAATTTCGTTCCAAAGTCTTTCCCGCTTAAAAAATTTTCTTTCATTTCTAAGTTTACTTATAGAAATCGTTTATAGCTGCCTTTCGATTACTGTTTTTTTTCTCCTCTCTCTTTGTTTGTAAAGGTCAATGTTTATGGCTGAAAACGGTTGTTGCTATTTTTATTTAAAATGTGAAGAAGTTTTTAAAAGCTTAAGACAGCTGGACTGTTATCAATTACAAATTTCCGATAAAAAACTATATTTTTCTGTAAAATCGATTCTAGTGGTGTTTAAAGCAAAATTTCTTAGCTGAATTAAAGATATTCTAAGGTAATTATGTTGCTTTTCTTTATTAACTGATTTTTTAAGTGTGCAAAAAAATGTAAATTTTTGAGAAAAACCAAACTTATTGTTTATATATTCTTTTATAAAGAAAAAAATATGTCCTCATTATCTATGTGATTATTTTCTTTTTAAAAAAAATTAATTTCGTTTAAGAAGTTTTCTCTTTCCATTCCCTTGGAAAACTTCTTAAGTGGGTATATATATATATTTATATATACAAATATATATATATATATATATATATATATACAAATATATATATATATATATACAAATATATATATATATATATATATATATATATATATATATATATACAAATATATATATATATATATATATACAAATATATATATATATATATATATATATATATATATATATATATATATAAATCTTATTGCCTGATTTCCCGTTTAAGAAGTTTTCCATCTTAAGAAATTTTAATCAGTTAGGCCCTTGAAAATCTTAAGTGGGTTTCACAGTATTTGTATAAGTACTATGCTCGTATATGTGTATAAAAATAGTTACATACATATGCTATGTATATGTATGGGGATGATGATAAATAAATTTTCTTATCTATCTATTTAATTTTGATTCTTTTTGTGTGAAGTTATCAAAACTTTTAGTAATTACAAAAAAAACTTTCTTTTACTTTTTAGGTAAGAACTGACTTTGAACGTAGTACTAGAGAAATTTATTTAGACATCTTCAATAAATAGTTTGGCAGTAAGGTAAGCTTTATTTAATCATTTCCAAAATAATACTAAATTATTGGAAATGTACATTCTTTTAAACATGCTTTTAAAGGAATATTTTTAAAATAGGAATATACCATTGTGAAAGATTTTATATTTATGATATTTTAAATACAGTAGTTTTCTGTTAATTAACGTTTTACATAGTAAGAAAATTTTCCTTTCCCATATTAGTAATATTTTACTGCTGAGTGTCCTAGTAAAAAAAAAATAGTTTTTCTAAATATATTACTTTTTTGGGAGGAAGGGGGTATGAGAATAATTTTTTCGTATTTATAATTACCTTGTGTTTATTTTGTAATTATAAAAATCTTTGATCTTTAGAAAGGGATAAAAAAATATTATAGGGATTTTTTATTCAAAATACAGTTAAGAATAAGTTAAGAGGTAGGTGGACTTTTCAAAATGTTTCTTTAAATTTTAAGAGTTTTGAACCTGTGTAGACTTCTCCTTTGAGTTAGAAAAAAAGAATCCCACTAACTTATCTCTTAAAAATCAGATTTTTTTCTTAATCTTGATTAATTTTTAAAACGCAAGAGTTAAGAATAAGTTAAGAAGTAGGTGAACTTTTCAAAATGTTTATTTAAATTTTTAGAGTTTTGAAACTGTGTAAACTTCTCCTTTGAGTTAGAAAAAAAAGGATACCACTAACTGAATCTAACTATCTCTTAAAAATTAGATTTTTCTTCTTAATCTTGATTGAATTTTTAAAATGCAAGAGTTAAGAATAAGTTAAGAGGTAGGTAGACTTTCCAAAAATGTTTCTTTAAATTTTTAGAGTTTTGAAACTGTGTAAATTTTTCCATTAAGTTAGATAAAAAGAATCCCACTAACTTATATCTTATTCTTATTTTTGATTAATTTTTAAAATACAATTTTACTCTTCCTAGATTTTTAGAAAATTCTTTACTAAATACTTTTAGTATACATTAAAATAAATCTGTATATGTCTTTTTACGTTTCGGCTTCATTTAGTACGTTTCGGCTTCTTCTAAAAAGCATTCTAACTTTATTTTGGACTTCGGTAATTATCTAAATGTGTTTAAAGTTTTTATTGCATTGAAAGAATATTTCTTTTTTAAAACAATAAATCAAATATATTTAAATTATAAGCAATAATAAAGGCTAATTAGAAGGAAAACATTAATTTAAAGGGCAAGGAACATTTTAAAACTCAATCCTTTTTGAACGATCGTCATATATGTTTCACTAAGAAATCAATCTGGTTAAATCTAGTTCTTTTCTGGTTTTTGTAAAATTAAATGAAATAAACAATATTTTTTAAGTTGCGAAAGGTTTACTGGTAGCTTTCTACAATAGTTATTATTGTTATTAATATTTTAATAAACTGAGTTAAAAACCTAGTTTTTAACTTGGGTAAAAACTTTTTAACTTATCTCTGTATGTTAAAATTCTTAAAAAGTTCTGATTTTTCCAAATTTAGAATGAATTTTATATACTAAATGAAGCCAAAACCTAAAAGGACATATACAGATTTATTTTTATGTTAAGAGTGTTTAGTAAAGAATTTTCTAAGAATCTAGAAAAAGCAAAATAGCAAGTATTATTTTAAAGATTAACCAAAATTAAAATATTGAATTAAAAGAAATCTGATTTTTAAGAGAAAATTTAGTGGTATTCTTTTGTTCCAAAATTAAAATATTGAATTAAAAGAAATCTGATTTTTAAGAGAAAATTTAGAGGGATTCTTTTGTTCCAAAATTAAAATATTGAATTAAAAGAAATCTTATTTTTAAGAGAAAATTTAGTGGTATTCTTTTGTTCCAAAATTAAAAGATTGAATTAAAAGAAATCTGATTAAGAGAAAATTTAGTGGGATTCTTTTGTTCCAAAATTAAAATATTGAATTAAAAGAAATCTGATTTTTAAGAGAAAATTTAGAGGGATTCTTTTGTTCCAAAATTAAAATATTGAATTAAAAGAAATCTTATTTTTAAGAGAAAATTTAGTGGTATTCTTTTGTTCCAAAATTAAAATATTGAATTAAAAGAAATCTGATTTTTAAGAGAAAATTTAGTGGGATTCTTTTGTTCCAAAATTAAAATATTGAATTAAAAGAAATCTGATTAAGAGAAAATTTAGTGGGATTCTTTTGTTTCAAAATTAAAATATTGAATTAAAAGAAATCTGATTTTTAAGAGAAAATTTAGTGGGATTCTTTTGTTCTAATTCAATGAAAAAGTTTACACAATTTCAAAACTTTGAAAATTTACAGAAAGTCCTCCAAACTATTAACTCATTCTTAACTCTATTTTGAATTTTAAAAAATCCCTATAATACTGTTTTTTTACTCGGTTAAAAACGTTTTTAACACGAAAGTGTATCATCTATTTCAGTGACACCTGATACACCGATCCTAAAAGAGTTAACAAAACAGTGAATTTAAACTAAAATTTATGACTAACAGTTCATAACAAATCAGGTTTTTATATAAAAAGATAACACAGAAATCACCAAGAATACCATTTCAAAAACTGACCTTCCTGATAACTGTATCGTTACATACGCCCTATTACCCAAACGACAAGATGGGGAAGATACTTCTTCCTCCAACGTCAGTTCTGCACGCATCACCGTCAGAGAAAATCGAGCGTCTCTAAAAGAATTTGCAGGACAATATGATGGCAGTAAATTAGTAATGGAACTACAATTCTTATTCTACCAAATTGTGACACGCATCATTAAGTTTTGCTACTTATTGAACAATTTGGTGCTGAGAAAGATATCTACTCGGGGCCAGAACAATGAGAGAGCAAAGATAAAACGTACAAATTTTTCTCTAGATTTTGATTCTCAGCTTGTTGAAGATTTCATACAATGGCATGATATTTACTTTAACCTACAAATGGTTCTCATGCTTCGTATTATTAGACTAGTATTCGGGACAACTTTAAGTAGCGTCTTTGTGTTTTCTTCGTTGCCATTGGAGTGGAGAGTACATAAATCCTGACATAAAGTATTGTACTGTCTCAAATTAACAGCCGTGTTAACCGTTGTTACCTAGTTATTTTATTTCCTGGCTGACTGGAGACATTATAGGAAAAATACTCTAGAAATATTATAAAATATATACTAGACTGTTATATTATAGAATATATTATAGAATTATATATTACAGAATATATTATAGAATAATATATTATAGAATATATTATAGAATATATTATAGAATAATATATTATAAAATATATTATAGAAATATTATAGAATAATATATTATAGAATATACTATAGAAATATTATAGAATATATTATAGAAATATTATAGAATAATATATTATAGAATAATATATTATAGAATATATTATAGAATAATATATTACAGAATATATTATAGAATATATTATAGAATAATATATTATAGAATATATTATAGAAATATTATAGAATAATATATTATAGAATATATTATAGAATAATATATTATAGAATATATTATAGAAATATTATAGAATAATATATTATAGAATATATTATAGAATAATATATTATAGAATATATTATAGAATAATATATTATAGAATATATTATAGAAATATTATAGAATATACTATAGAAATATTATAGAATATACTATAGAAATATTATAGAATATATTATAGAAATAGTATAGTATAATACTAGAACTGCGGGAGTTTCGGTATACCTAAACCCGTGGGCTGGGTCAAACTTACACCGATAAACTTACCCCGCATATGCATTATAATATAACATATTTATTTTCCATCTACTGTTGTGTACAGGAGGTAAAAAACGCCGAATTAGAGGGATAATAAATTTTATTTTTTAGAATTAATTCTTACACATTTCACAAACTGAATATTTGCGTATAAAATGGAAAAAATTCAATATTGTTTTTTAAAAAATAAAATTTAACTTTTGTCAGCATAAACATCGTAATGAACAAATGCAGTTCTCCTGTAAAAAAAAAAAAGGTTGCAAATATATTTCTATAAAATGCGTCTCTGGTGGAAGTCAGAAATAAATCAAGAAATGCTTTCAACTTTTCAGTCAAGCACCATTTAACTGTTGAACCATTTTTCTCTAGCATTCAGTTTTAAAACAATGAGATAAATAAATGTGGGTAATTTCTTTACTATTTACCAAATGAAATCCGTAAGATCACTTTCAATACACGATCATGTAATAACAGTGAAGGTGGATATTATTTTTCATACCATAGACCTAGAAAACCCATACCTTTCTTCCTTCAAACAATTTATACAGTAATTCCGCGTTCTTGTGACTACTAGTTTACTACGGCTTATTAAGAGAAAGGTTAGTATTATTTTTCGATAAAAAAGAAAAGACAATGGCTTCTATTATTTCAATGTCCAAAACGATTCTATCGACTTTTGATATCCGCTAAAGGCTGGGAAGTATCTAGCCTACAACCGTATCATTTGTCCTCACCGGATCATATTTCTGTTTAAATAACTGCAGACATGCCGTTGTCTAGAAGTCCATAATCATCTGCACGTTTTAGAAAGAACGTGCCGTCTTAATTGCTATGCCCAGTGACACCTACCAGACAATGTATTATAGGCACCGAAATAGAAAATAGGTAACTACTACTTACGAGTGCTCCAGTGAACGAGGGGTACCAGACGATAACTGAATACTGATAATGCAAAATATATTTTTTTCTGTGTGTGGGCACTTTTAAAGTAAGGAAAGGGTAGACTTGAGTTCGATTCAGGGGATGTAAAGTCGGAGCTAGTGATTGGTCACGACTGTTTTCAAAGCTAGTTCATTGATGCTATCGCCTGAACAGATTTATCCTGCATATTTTGTTATCTCGTGATCTCCGTTTACACTTTGAATGAATGGCATGTCAGAGTTCTACACCCTCTTTGAAGTGTAAAACCTTATTGAAAGAGCTTCTATGTGTGTTTAAAAAAGTGATCGAGCAAACTAGAGAGAAGCGATATGTATACAGTTAAGTTACCATAGATTGCAAAGGGATAAATGCAAGCAAGATTGTTTTTCTCAAAAATATTTTGGGGATAATTCTTTTATTATCCTATTACAAGTGGTCTAAACTTTAAAAAATGAACTTTTTTTCTCGTCATGCTAATTTTTCTTCCTCATAAAGAGAGGGTAAAATTTTCCTCGAGAGAAAAATTTTATTTTTTTCTTGAGGAAAAATTGTATTTTATATTTTCCTCAAGAGAAAAAAACAATTCCATCTAAAACAATTCTTGGGTAAAAAAAATTAAAAGAAATTTCGCAGTAACTGAAAAAATATCTCTGGGCCAGTGTTTGTAGAGGAAGAGAGGAGTGTAGCCCTGTAGAATGTGTTCCCTCCTTCTCTAACAGTTTTCTGGCAAAGAATTACAGGAGGAATTCTTCACTTCCAAGAATACTTTTCAATCATTAAGGGATTTCAACTAATTTTTCAAAGATATTGGATTTTACCTGTTCTAGTAAGTGCGAATTTTAGTTCTCGTGATATCTTTATTATTTTTACTTAAACTATCTTTGTTTTTGTAATTTTTAGAACTTGATAAAAATTATATAAATTTTTAAATAGTTCTAGATAAGAGAGTAAGATTAATGCAGTGTAACCTTTAGTTTTACCAAGTGTTCATTACGAAAATTACTCTGTTCCCTACAACGACAATATAGACCACCATCACCACCCCCCAAAAAACTGTATGCTTGCTTATATATATATATATATATATATATATATATATATATATATATATATATATATATATATATATATATATATATATATATATATATATATATATATATATATATATATATATATATATATATATATATATACATATACATATATATATATATATATATATACATATATATATACATATATATATACATATATATATACATATATATATATATATATATATATATATATATATATATATATATATATATATATATACATATATATATGTGTATATATATATATATATATATATGTATGTATGTATGTATATATATATATGGAAATCGAATGTTGACATACGGAAACACATAAGTAGAAGTTCAACTTTTATTATGGGTACTTGAGGATATTATAGTGGGTTTTATACTGTATGTTTCTGCCAAATTAGCCGTTGAGTAGCAAAATATTAATTTCAACATTGCAAAGAGCTTGTTATTATGTAACATAGATTAATAGTACGTCAGGACTTAGCCATGAAATATTCAATATTTGTCGACAATTATATTATGGAAGTATTATATAGACGTTTAATATTACTAGAAAAATTATTACGAATTAAAAAGCGTAATATTAAACAAATATTACATACAAATAACGTACAGCAAATACCGTATTTTAATCATAACATTCACTAACCCTTTCACTTTTTAGATTTACTGTTACATCAAAGCATGTCAACAACAATAACAGTTTGAACATTTAAGTGATAAATTGGAAAACTACTTTATAGATAATCATGTTAAGGACTCTCTAATAGCACTAGAATAGCATTTACATTGTAGCATATGTCAAAAAGTAATTGCAAAATACAAAAAAATAATGCTCAAGTTTAAAGAATTCGTTGCTCTTTGACTTCTGTAATTTTTTTTTTAAATGATGTTTTATAAATCAGCGTCATGTTAAACAAATTATAGAAGTTTTATGTATTTACCATCTTAAAAAAATTGCGTATCAAAATTACAGAACAATTATTAAAGATACATTACTTTTGGTTTTACATCAAGGCTATCGATTTAATTGGCCATCCTTCTGTTTCTCTATCTTTGACCGCAGTTAGCCTAGTTGTGATAGCGTATCACACTGTAGACTAAACAGCTTGAAAGGCGGCTGTACTGCAGAAGAGAATAGCGGCGTATTTGGTGCTGGAGATTAACTTTAATTAATTATCAACACCAAATGTCATCTTTACTGATAAGTTGATCATAGTGACAAACCTTCTGCTGTATGGCTTTGCATTAAACAATGATTTGTGGAGT
Organism: Pardosa pseudoannulata; assembly: GCA_032207245.1. Taxonomy (NCBI): domain Eukaryota; kingdom Metazoa; phylum Arthropoda; class Arachnida; order Araneae; family Lycosidae; genus Pardosa; species Pardosa pseudoannulata. The sequence continues at coordinate 103,827,391 of CM063506.1, forward strand.
TCATTAGATGTTTCTGATTTACACTGTACATTTCCATTAAAAAACCAATATTTCTTTGCATAAATGTCTTTAAAGAGTATCTATCCCACACAATGAGAAAAAAATTTCTCCATTATCCTCTTTTTAACACCCCTTCTCGTGATAAACAGATTAATGAAATACAAGTAGAGTAATTCGTGCAACCTTTATACTTGATGATTAAAGGCAATAATCTCCTATAATGCTGCAGATGTAATAGGAGATAATAAAACACCTAAGATAATCTCTCGTTATTTATAAACACGTTGTAGTTAATTGGGATTAATTTTTTTCTTGTTTATATGAGACTTATCGATAGATGAAATAGTTTTGACCGAGATTGATAATTGGTATTGAACTTATTTATTTCTAAGTGTGTACTAAAAGTTATGTTTCTGAGATGCATAAAGAATTTTTCTGATTACTCTTAGGTAAAATGTTTTTATAAATGCCGCTTTAAATCATTTTTAAATAAACATATATACAGTTTGTTATATTTTCCTCTTTATTCTCAGTTAATTAATATTTAAATAGTCACTTGCTTTAATTACGTCTAAACATTACCTGGATGTTTCTAAGGTGTTGCGGTCTGTGGTTTGCCATCACAGGGCTCATTAAACTTGAGCCTACTGCTTAAAGCTGAATCCAAACTACTACAAATGTTTGGACTAACAGTTTAAACTCAAACTCACAGTGAACCCTTAGCACCTATTCATAATATTAAATAGTGGTTCTTCTATCAGGTTGAAACATTATCTGAGGTTTTTTTAGAGGTGCTTTGGTCAGTTATTTGGTATTGCATGTCTCATCAGACCAGAATTTACTTCATAAAGCCGAAATCTAGATTTCTAGAAATATCTAATTCAACAGTTGAAACTCAAATCCACAATCTTTGACTCAATACACCAATATTCTTGTTATGATAATAAATGATGGTTTGTATCACTTTTAAACAATATTTGAGATTCTTTTTAGTTGGAAGGGATATAATTAATTATTTGAAACTAGATGGAATCTTTGACTTGAACCTACTGCTTAAACCTGAATCCAGGCTGCTACAAATATCCGTACCAACATTTGAAACTCCTTTTGACTTTAGACTTTGACTCTGTGCTAATATTATCTAGCTGTTTGGTCATTATATAGCTAATTGACATGGA
>CM063506.1:103833568-103966068 GCA_032207245.1 Pardosa pseudoannulata
GTCAAAATTAGTTTCTGCAGGCGTCTCAGTGACTATCAATCAAAGAAAGCGGTGACAGTTTTCATTTCGGAACAGCAATTATATCTTTGTGTGAACTAATTAGACATTAATTTTTAAAAAAAGAAATACTGAAGGCGACACATGCACTTAAATGTCCCATTCAATTTAGAGCAATACAGTAAATTAACTTCTGAAGAGAATAGCAAACATTACTGAGATGGTAAATGAAAGAAAACAGGTATTCAGAGGCAGTCGTACTAAAAAAAATTATTAGAAATATGAAAATTGTACATGTACGATTCTAAAAGAAAGTAGACAAGATAATAAAAAAATGGCTGAAATGGAATTTGAAAAATAAATAATTTAGATGTTTAACTGGTGAAATTTTTACAGCCCTGTTCATTTACTACCATAGAAAGTTTTTTTCTCTACTTTTTTTCTCGACGTCAGACACGTTTTTTTTTTATATATTTTGTATAAATAATTTTTTATACTTGATGTTCCGACTCTGCTAGATTAAACTGTGTTCCAAGGTGACAAATTCTACGCTTTAATGACTGAAATTATGCTAAAAACATGCGTAAAAATTAAAACTTCTTTCGATCGTGACTCCCGGCAACTCTTTGAATGATGGGGTTCCATTAAATTCATCAAAAATCATTCCGGTGCGATTGACCCGAATTGACGTGTTATGCTTCGTTTCGCATATTCCCAAGAAATCTATATTTTTTTTTATTCCATGGTCATAATTCCCAGGAACGTTAAGTCTGCTACTAAATAGTGTTTTTTCTGCCAATATGGAAGTAAGGAATTTGGTTAATTAGGCATTTCTTTTCTGTTTCACAGATGGGTGTTTCCAGTTATAAAGTATGAGTATAATCCGGTGATTAAATGAAACTTTAAATTATTCGAGGGATTATCTTTAGAGGCATTGTTTTTGGTTTAGTTGTTAGTTTTTTCAAATAAGTCAACGATCTTTTTCTATTCATATCGTACTAAGAAAGAAAAAAATGTAAAATCCCTTTAGCACGCTTTTGCCATATTTTAACGTAACTAAAATTCCAGGAGATTTAGCGTGGTATTTTTTTATATCTCTGTAGATATTAATATTTCAGTCCTGTTTTTTTATTTTATTGGCTATAGAACAACAAAATTTACTGTTTAAAAGTATGCTTAACTCATTAATTAGATATCTAATTAACGAATTACTTCTTTCTTTAAAATATTAGAAAAAAAGAGGTTGAAGGTAGAAAATTTTGACATTCTGCATTATTTCGTATAATTAATATTTTAAATAAATTTTAAAAAATCATTGTTTTTTATTTTGTATGTGAGCAGGTCTTTGCACTTTAATCTTAGTTACTCATAAATATTTTAAAATAAATATTCCATGAGAGCAAAAGTTTATAGTAAATATTAATGAAATCATCAACTTTAGAACAATATTTTTTTTAAATAAATCAAAACCACTCTTCCAAATTTCTTTTACAAGTGAAAACAATTGTTGTATTTCAATTAGATATTAAGTATGAAATTTGTCACACTTTAATTAGAGGGAAGCAAACCACAGTTGGGAAACAGGGAGAAAATATTAGATCAAACTTATTAAAATCCACAAAATTTTTATGCCTCATTTTATTTAACTTTATATTTTTTTTCAAATATTTAGTTACAAAACAACAAAAGTTTAATATTTTAAAAGCAGTTTACCAAAAGAGAAACAAATGAAAAGTCATAAATCTAATAAAATTCAAGCAGCAGTTGACTTAGTCTTCCTACTATAAAGATAGGACACTTCAAAGGTACTATTATCATCCTCGTTTTTTATCTTCAGTGATAAGGGTGAAACAGCATATGATGCAAAAGAGATAGACAATGCAAAGATTAAAATAATATAATCTGACAGTAGGTCATTTTCCCTAAAGATTTTTAGCTTATCAATAGTCTCACCGTCTATGAAAATCATTCATGTGGGTGAAGAGGATTTCTTTCAATTTCATTTTTAGAACAAAGTAGACAATTGAGTTTTAAAACAATTTCAAGGTGAAATAGATGGCCTGCAAGATAATCGGGTTCCGTTATAACCCTAAAGGGTACCAATTTAGATCATGTCATATCCGGAACAGTCAGATAATCTTTCCAGCTCTTCATCACTCTTCTTTGATGATGATCCAATAGATAACTCCTACTCATAAGATTCTTATCATACATCTTTACCAAATGGAAATAGGTTTCAATAATTGTCTTCTGGAATGTCTCAGTGGCTTTTTTAGCATGTCTGCCAATGCAGTATTATACACATCGTAGTGGCTTAGCATCCAGTGCTAGACAGTATTTTCGAATCCCTCTTTATAATATCATTATATATTTTCTTGAAATGAGTAATGATATGAACTACTTATAACACAAATTTTCCCCAATGTTTTAAAACAAATTACAACTTGAACTGACGTAAGCAAAATTTTCTGTGTCAGAACAGCAGTACAGTATTGCCATACAATAAAGATACATATAATCTATTTTCAGGCCATTACTTCAATTTTTTGCAACAGTTTTCGTATACGTTTTACTATTTAATCCTATATAGAAATCATTAAAATTTGATTTATTACTGTAGTTTACAAGACCAAAATATGACTGTGTAAGATAGGAAACAAAAAGCGTTACCATTCTTTTACAATCGTCGATGAACAAATACTTAACGAATTTGTGTTACACAATAATATAATGGCAGTTTTTTGGCATGGAGATATCATTGTATTATTTTTCTGCAAGGAGGAGGTGTAATTATCCAGACTTAAGTTTAAAATTATCTTTTCTTTCGTATATTTTTATAGACAGAATCCACTGACTTATTTGCAAACTTTTCAAAAAGTCTTTAAAAAAACATTTTTGACAAAATCCGACAAAATTAAAATTTGATAAAATCAAAATGGTTACATTCCTGATATTCAATACAAGATATTGTTATACTTAATTATAGATTCAATCTCTATCCTAATCGGTAGTACCCTGCCGATTAGGGCAGAGATTGAATTAATTAAGGATTACTGAGAGATTGATTAGATTAAGGGTTTCGTTAATGTAATTATTTAATAGTTATAATCTTGAGTTGATTTTGCAATATCTAGAATGAAACGTTTCTCTCTAAATAATTGTACTTGTGTATGTAGCCCCTATGGTACACTCAGAGCTGCTCCACATATATTGGAGAAACATATAATCCTTCTTACTGGAATACTATGATAAAGTCCAAACTCCTAGCGATTAGAACACAAAAATACATCTTTAACAACTAAGTCTCTTTTTTTCCGAAGACCAATAATGATGATCTGAAGTGTTATCATGTTACGCTACCGCATCAAAACACAAAGGAAGTTTATACAACAATGGTTTGGATTTAATAACATGTAATGCTTTGATTACCCGGCAGTCATTTGATTTCTATCTTACTGAATACCTACCAGATAATAAAGCGAAGTATATGAAATCTTGAAAGACATAACTGAAACAGTACGTTGCATGGTGAAACGACTTTTCCATCAGTACATCAAAATCTTATCGAAATATATCTAGGAGTCAGTAAGTATTGCAAAGCGTGCGAGGTTCCATTTAACAGTCACAGACGCATCAGCTTGGTTCTTTGTATCTAAATTAATACCTTATCGGTTCCAACTAAGAAGTATTCGTTGATTTTTGTCAGTGTAGTGTGTATGTGTGAACACGTGTTCCATCTTCCTACCTAATAATATACATGAATCAAATATGATTTATGCGTTCATTATGATCATTTACAAATTAATGGCAAAAGTATTTATACCCAAATCTAATAGGCATCGATATTATGCTCCTGAATTCATCAATAACTCTTAGAATGCGTTCCGTGTTCAGATTTCTTGCGGCACGTGCAAAGCGTTTGAGAGAGACGGCAGCGATATTACTCTATCTTATTTATTTTTTTCCCGCGGTCTCCGGGAGGTTTGAATATTCATCTTCACGGAATATCGTGGGTTCATTAACACGTAAATCAAGCTCCGTGAAAAATCGATGATGGATTTTTGCGGGCCCATGAACCCAATTAGTCTGCTGTCCGGCTAACACTCGCAAACACGAGCCGAAGGAGAAGAAAAAAAGAAGAGAGAGAAAAAAGAAGAGTCGATAAGATTTCTTGTTTACAGGAGCAGCTCAAGTGTAAAATGTCATTTTGAATCTTTTTTTTTTTCCTGCGCACTGCCCTGATGGTGTTCAACCTTAAAATAAGAAGAAATAGCGTTTAATGATATCGATACCAGATCTCGATAACAGTAGAAAAAAAATAACTATAGTTTAAGGTATCTCTTTTTTTTCTCTCCTAAAGCTTTTCTAATCTCTTGGATGATTGTATTTTAGGTTGAAACTAATTTTCTGAGAGCTTCTATTTATAGATTATTTTTGCGTTTCCTGTCTTTCTCTTATAAAAAAAACTACCTATTTTAATGCATTAGTTCAAATTATAATTCTTCTACTTTACTATTTTTTAATAATTTTAAAAATATGTATATTATATATATACGTGTATACATATAATATACATATTTTTAAAACACACATATATATAATGCATTTTTTATGCATTTAACTATATATGTTTTTAATTTTTATTACATAAATTGACTGTTTCAAAACTATGTAACTAAATATTCACAGAAATTGATAGATATTTAAAAAAATAGTCAGCTATAAAATTGATTTGCTTATTATACACTTTAACACTAAGCGTTCAAAATCAGAAAATCATTCAAAATTGTCAAACTTTAATGGCGAAAATATTGATTATTAACATTATTGAAAAAAAATCGCGAGAAAACGTTTTAAATCCCTACTGCTTATTCTCTTTAAAGTTAGAGGTATTTCTTCAACGTAAATTTCTCTAAACATTTTCTTTACATTAAAAAACAGTAATGTTCTCAAGAACACTAATCATAAAACTTCACACAATCAATTTCTTTTATAAATAATCAAGCAAAATATTTAACTAATCCTTGAAGTTTAGTTGTAAATAATGGGCAGAAACGAATTTAGTATTCTAATGATGAAATCTCTGCTTTTCTATTCAGCAGCAATTTAAATTCACATAAGCAAACATTAAAGTGGATATTTATAAAAAATTAAGTTAAACTATTATAATTATTTATGATACATTAAGAATGTTAAATTACAAATTATATTTGTTAAGACCTTTTATCTATAGTAGCCCATACAATAGTCGTTTTAGTTATCACTCTGTAAAATAACTATTGAAAGTTGATGTTTTTGACTCCTCGAAAATACTTGTATGTTTTACGGCAAATTATTGGAAGTTTAGCTCTCCCACTATGTTTATGAAATAACTGATGAAAGTTAACTTTTTAATTCCTCAAAAGCACTGTCCTACGGCTTACATTGCGAGTTCTCTCTCAAAGGTGTAACCTGAGAGGAATTCGATAGTGCTTTCCACTCGACATTTTCTTAAATAATTCGGCCATAATCGATTCCGCCACACGTTGTGACAGGCTGTCACAGAAGCGCAACGTTGTTGGACCAGATCTGCTGGAAATGGTCAATAACAGCAACATCAAAAATTAGACCTTCCCTGCACGCGAAGGCAATGCGCAAAAATTCCTGGCACGTGTCAAATCAAGGGTTAACCCGAAGACCAACCATCCCATCTCTGGCTATCAATAACCAATCACCGGCCTGATATCTATGAAAAAAACCATCTACAGATGCCCTGTTATTAAATGGCAAGCGGCTAATCACCTTCAGGAAAGTAGTGCAGACCCTCTAACCCACTGCTTGGCAGAACTTTCCCCACTTACCCGCAAATATTCATGCTGGAGATAAACAGGTTGGAGAGAGTTATTTGACGGAACGTGTTATTAGTTCTATCCGTAATGACAAATTCTGAGGAATGTCCAGTTGGGTACTTTCCCCTGGAATAAGACATTTTAGAAGAAAGAGATTAGGAAGGGCGTTTATCTCCCAGTTAAAATACGGCAGTATTCAAACTTAATGGCCAAGACTGTGCGGGACAAGCATTAGATCCATTAATCAGATCTTAGATGAATGGCGACCCTTTCTAGACCATCTAAGACGATTTGGTTAGGGTTCCTTCAACTTCCAATGATTTTGATTACTTTCAGATATGTTAAGGTTTACAATTTAAATTATTTATCGAAACTTTATCTTTTATCTCACGATATAATTCCAGATCTTACGATGAGTTTAAAGAAATTTTTGCTAATTCTAAAAATATATTAATACTATAAAATCATAAATAATTCGTTTTTTACTTTGCAATAGCTTAGTAATATTATTTTGAAGAGCAATATTTCCGTAGAATATCACAGTAGTGTTTGCGACCAAAGAGTTATATTTCTGTATATAGGTGGTATAGCCCAAGAAAAGAATGAGTCAGATTGCTAAATACCAAGACTTGGAATCAGAATCTCTTCAGTCAGTATTGGCTGATGTTTATGGCCATTTGAAATACTTTGCAGCTAGTGTTCGTCTCTTCAGCTCTTTGAAACACATTTTAAACTGAAGATATCGGTTTAAGAAGTGGGGAAACAGAACAAGGATCTAACTACTCTACAAGGAGTAATATTAGTGTTCATCAGTAATTTATTGATTTTAGGGAGTATATTTCAAGCAATGGCTAAACAATTAAAAGTTTACTGATTTTCATCATCAATTATCTGTTTGCATGGTAACGAATTCTGAACTGGTCAGAAGGTTGGTGATCACTAGCCTAATGTTTTCTTTATTTTCCTTCAAACTAAGTCATATGAGTTTCTAACAGTCTACCATCTGCAAATAACTTTTAAAATTTACTTTACTTGTTTTAAAAGTTAAAATAAGTAAAGTTAAAATTAACTTACCATCTGCAAGTGACTTTTAAAATAACTTAACTTTTAAACTTTTTAAATCTAAAATATTGAATGAAAATAATATCTTACTTTGGTTTATACAAATAGTTTTTCGAATTCACATGGAAGAAATGTGTTGATCCTAAATATTTGCACATTCACTCCATCTAGTACTGGACTGACTAATAATTGCATCTGATAACCCGTATAAATCCATGTATTTTCCGAATTTAATTCTAAATTTTCTAAATTTAATTCTAAGTTTTCCGAATTCACATGGAAGAAATGTGTTGATCCTAAATATTTGCACATTCACTCCATCTAGTTCTGGACTGACTAATAATTGCATCTGATAACCCGTATAAATCCATGTATTTTCCGAATTTAATTCTAAATTTTCTAAATTTAATTCTAAGTTTTCCGAATTCACATGGAAGAAATGTGTTGATCCTAAATATTTGCACATTCACTCCATCTAGTTCTGGACTGACTAATAATTGCATCTGATAACCCGTATAAATCCATGTATTTTCCGAATTTAATTCTAAATTTTCTAAATTTAATTCTAAGTTTTCCGAATTCACATGGAAGAAATGTGTTGATCCTAAATATTTGCACATTCACTCCATCTAGTACTGGACTGACTAATAATTGCATCTGATAACCCGTATAAATCCATGTATTTTCCGAATTTAATTCTAAATTTTCTAAATTTAATTCTAAGTTTTCCGAATTCACATGGAAGAAATGTGTTTGATCCTAAATATTTGCACATTCACTCCATCTAGTTCTGGACTGACTAATAATTGCATCTGATAACCCGTATAAATCCATGTATTTTCCGAATTTAATTCTAAATTTTCTAAATTTAATTCTAAGTTTTCCGAATTCACATGGAAGAAATGTGTTGATCCTAAATATTTGCACATTCACTCCATCTAGTTCTGGACTGACTAATAATTGCATCTGATAACCCGTATAAATCCATGTATTTTCCGAATTTAATTCTAAATTTTCTAAATTTAATTCTAAGTTTTCCGAATTCACATGGAAGAAATGTGTTGATCCTAAATATTTGCACATTCACTCCATCTAGTTCTGGACTGACTAATAATTGCATCTGATAACCCGTATAAATCCATGTATTTTCCGAATTTAATTCTAAATTTTCTAAATTTAATTCTAAGTTTTCCGAATTCACATGGAAGAAATGTGTTGATCCTAAATATTTGCACATTCACTCCATCTAGTACTGGACTGACTAATAATTGCATCTGATAACCAGTATAAATCCATGTATTTTCCAAATTTAATTCTAAATTTTTGTTCATTACCTTGATTTTTCTTATATGAAACAACAACAAATAGAAATATAGTATAGAAATATAACAGATGAAAATGTTAAACTAATTGTACTTTGTAAAACTCACAAACTCTCTTATGTGAAATACATTTGGTCACGGTATTCTTCCATTATTCCACATTTATGTAGTAAGAACTCTGTTATAATATAAATGTGATAACGTTTTAAAAATGTAAAGTATATCGAATAGAAAACCTTTGAAATATAAAATGCAAGATGATAAGGCTTTCTGTAATTGGTCTTTTTAATTCCCTTCATAATATCCCAAGGAGTACAAATAAAAGTACAGAGGACTCCGCTTAGTGAGCTCGGTTAATGTTATCAATCGCTTATTGTTATCGAAATCACTTGGTCCCGATTTTCTCTATTCATTTGTATGTTAAAATTATCGCTTTATGTGATCGTTACATCGGTTAATGTTATCAGTTTTTGAACCTCATTTTAACTGGCAAAGGAATATTCACAATATATTCAGAAGGAACCCATTCTTTTCTTTCTCTTCGCTGTTGTTTGAATTTCCGAGAATTCTCCTCTTCAAACTAGGGAAATGGGGAATGAACAAAGGAGTGGAAAATTACACGTTCCTGGAATTTTTCAGAAATACGCACACCCTGCTGGTGGTCAATGGTTGTCAGATAAGCAGAAGGCAACACATTATTATCGGAACTGAGAAGGAGCGTATTCCCATTTTATGCCTTGCTCGCTTACATGCAGCTTGTCGATATGGAAGCCAGAAAACGAAATGATTTAACATTAAAACAAAAGATCGAAATTTTAAATCGTTATGACAGGTTGATTATGATTACGAACAATTTATCGATGAGCTCCTTAAGAAAAAATTCTAAACAGTCAACAATTGATCAATTTTTTAATTATGTATACAATTCATATTTTGCGAAAGATAATATACAATACATAAATATAAGGTGTGTGTTTTCATTTTGTTTTGAAATTTAGTAAGTGTGAATTGAAGGGGGGGGTAAATTTATCTAATTTTAAATATCGTTTATTGTTATCAATCAGTTATTATTATCAAAATCATGGTGTCCGAAACTTAGTCCACTGTAGTTTAACTGTATTAAGAAATTTTTATACTGGAGCAGTTATTAATATAGGATTCATATTGTCTATAAATGAATTTTTTCATTATCTAAACGTTTTAGTAATTTGGAGTGTTAAAAAGAAGCAATGAGATTTTTAAATGCCTTAAGTTAACTGAAATAAAGAATTAAAGTAATAAATATATAAATTTTAAAAATATCTATTTTAATTCATAAGTCAACGACACTACATGCGGTTAACCTTAAACAAACTCTACTCGGTGTGTTTATTATTCCAACTGCATGAGAAGACCTGTGCGCTAAATTCTTTTACGTTTGACGCCACTCATAACAAACCTTATGAGAATTACCAGAATCTCATAAGGATAGTCATTGTCTAACCCTGACCTTGTCTTGTTTCCTCGTGATTAAGTGACTTGACATACTCCGTGGCAGTAGTGTCATGACCTTCCCTTAAAACGGTCCGTCTAATAACCCTTTCCATGTCAGACTTATTCTCCATTTCAGTTTAGCAGGGAGTCATAATAGCATGTGAGTTAAAACACTGTGCTTCATCACAATCAAATGTTCCGCTTTTAATTGGTGCCGCGGGACACGGATTTCGTTGGCATAATGGCATCAATTAACAGGATAATTAAAGACTTCTCAGAGATTTGAACAGTAGCCGAGTGAAATCGCCTGAGTCTGTGATAGCCTGTGACCTCTATACGCTGTTTTGTTGGTAAATTCTAGGATGTTGATATATGCCTGTGTCAAATTAAATCTAATCTTCTTAATTAATGGATCCCAAACTCCATTAATAAATGAGAAGTGTTGCAATCCGTGGAAGGTTTAGTTAAAATTATATCAACTAGACTTTCATTTGATCCGACACGTTGCTTCGGTATCGCTTTGTGAGTTAAACAGCAACAACGGTTTTAAACTAATGCATTAAACGGAGGGCCTTAATTACTCGAATAACTGACGCATTTGTGTCAAGGTGTAAAAAGCGTGAAATTTAATTGACAAATACATATCGAACATGGCGTGTTAGTACCAAATATAAGGGTCTTGTCACACTTCAAGGAAGATTCTATTGTGTTAATGACTGTGACGAAGATGAGTTGGATATGCAATTTGCGATCGTTTTTAATGATAATAAGTCTTAATAAAGGCTCAAAGGAATGTAGTTGTATTTTGGCACTAAAAGTGCGGTCAAATATGATAGTAGAAAAGCAGATACAGTTACGATAATAAAAGGCTTTGGCAGAGTGGCAGAGTACATTTTAAAAATGCTCTTTCAGAATAATAAATATACTTAAAAGGAGATCAACATCATTAATGTCATGTAGTCCCTTGAAAGAGACACAGCTGTATGATATCTTGCATTAAAGTAATGGTAATAAAATGACATATGTAGGCTGGTCATCCTAATGCATCAAAATTTGCAAAACAAACAGAATATATTCTAAGAAGTATTAAATATAACAGAAATAAAGGTATTTCTTAGTTTTTCAAGTCCAGTTATAAATAAACATATTAAGATTCTCTTAAAGATTTATTGATGGATAAATATTAATGATAACATTATTAAATAATTATTTATGTAGGTTATATGTTAACAAACTAATAACAAAAATTTCCTAGCCTGATCAGGTTATTATTTTGGAAAATATAAACAAAATACAATTGTTTAGATTGCCCGAAATATTGTTCAAAAAGTTTTGTTGTACTGTAGAAAGCATTATTCATTTTAAAAAAATGTAAGATGTTAAATTTAGGGCATTTAAAAGGAATGTAATTGAAAAGGAATTTGTTTAAAGTTAATTTTTAAAAATGAATATTTTGTTCGAAAGGAAAACTGTAAATTTCAATAAATTTTCAAATTTATGTATATCAAAAAATCACTAAAAGTTCAGTTTTTTTACATTTTTTCTAAGTAATTTGAATTACTAGTTTTAAAATGTAACTATAATAACTATTATTAAGTCAATAATATTTTTGAGTTATTTTTATAAAATTAATAATGAGTGCTTCACAATTTTGAGTTCTTAAAATTATTTTTTAAAAATAAATATTTTGTTCGAAAGAAAAGCTGTAAATTTCAACAAACTTTCAAATTTATGTATATCAAAAAATCACTCAAAGTTCTGCTTTTTTATAAGTGTTCTAAGTAATTTGTATAACTAGTTTTAAAATGAAACTATAATAATTATTATTAAGTCCATAATATTTTTGAGCTATTTTTATAAAATTAATAATGAGTGCTTCACATTTTTGAGTTCTTAAAAATTAAAGTTCTTAAAATTAAGTTTTAAAAAAAATATTTTGTTCGAAAGGAAAGCTGTAAATTTCAATAAATTTTCAAATTTATGTATATCAAAAAATCACTCAAAGTTCTGCTTTTTTATAAGTGTTCTAAGTAATTTGTATAACTCGTTTTAAAATGTAACTATAATAATTATTATTAAGTCAATAATATTGAGTTATTTTTATAAAATTAATAATGAGTGCTTCACATTCTTGAGTTCTTAAAAATTAAAGTTCTTAAAATTAATTTTTAAAAATAAATATTTTGTTCGAAAGGAAACCTGTAAATTTCAATAAATTTTCAAATTTATGTATATCAAAAAAATCACTGAAAGTTCAGCTTTTTTACATGTTTTCTAAGTAATTTGAATAACTAGTTTTGAAATGAAACTATAATAATTATTATTAAGTTAATAATATTTTTGAGTTATTTTTATAAAATTAATAATGAGGGCTTCACATTTTTGAGATCTTACGTGTAGTCACTGTGTTATGTAAATGACCAATTGCTCAGCAGTTATTCTAATTCTTTACCAATCCATAAATTTTATGGAAGCCATTTTTCTTTGCGTACGGGTAAAACTAATAATAAAAATTATTCCTGGAATGTCTTTGAAGCAGTATTTTACATGCAGATGTTTCGAATATATTCATACTCTGATTTATATCAAAAAATGGCATATTTTCTACCTCTTAGTATATGATAAATGTCATGACTACAAAAGATTTCTGGTGAAAAAAATTTGTAAAACGAAATAAATTACTTCGAGAACAAACTCGACTACATTTGCCTAAATGGGAACAATATATAATTTATGAAAGTCCTGATTTCATCGCTACAACCATTTTTCGATCTTTCCGAACAATAGCGACCTACATTCTAGACTGAAAAAAATCTATTCTAACTTTTTATAGCTATTCCTAGAGTTGCAACCTGAGTAAGATGTTCTTTTTTCGTTTTAAAATGGGACAAACTCGGGACAATTTGTAAATTTTATTGAATAGATAACGGGAAAGAAATAACAAATGTTTTTTTAAGTCTTAATAATTAACAGCTTTTGATAAACGAAAAAAGTTTTTGATAATTTAAGAGCTCTCAGTTAGTAAATATTTAAGTAAACAGATAACCTCCTAAAAATAAATTTATAAATAATATCTGTAAAATTTTTATTTTCATAAAATTTGTTAATTTTTTCAGTTAAATTTTAGTTTTGAAATTAGTTAAATTTTCGTCAAAGTTTTTATTAATTCTACAGGAAGTATGTCAAATTCAAAAATTACAATACGATCCATATAAAGATCTAAGTTTACAAAGGAAGTAAAGAGTAAAAACTGCACTTTTTATATAATTATAAGGGAAATTTATCCAGTAGTTCATTATACCAAATTAAAGATAAAATTAGAAATTTAAAAAATTAATTATTTAAACAGAAATTAACACAATAAATAAAATTAGAAATTTATAAAAATTTTATATATAAGTATTAACACAATAAACTGATAATTTCATCTTGTAACTTGGCATCTTTCTCTGCCAACAACCCTCCAACCTCAAAAGAAATTTTTATCATAGTTATTTTTCTGAAAAAGAACACAGGGCTAAATGCAGTTACTTTAAACGTTAATTACAAAATACATACGACGGTTTCTGATTGAATCGGAGAATTATAAAAGTAAGAACAACCTAATTACAAGGGAAAGACGCATTATTGAGTTGCACGAGTAGTAACAATTTCGATTATTCCTTTTTTAAAGGTTTGGTTTGGAGTGCTACGGTCTACTTTTTTGCAACAAAAGGGTTAATGAGATAGGCACCTACAGTTTTAAACCCGATTCCGAACGGCTACGAACATCTATGCCACAGTGGGATTCGAACCCACGAACCCCAGCACCGAAGACTAGCACCCTAACCAATCGGCCATCGCAATCTTTAAAAGAATTTCCAGTATATTATATGAATAAAACATACGTGCATACTTAATGAATGTAAATGAAAGGTATATCATACCGAGAAATGGAAAAGCGAAGATGGCAAAGAGCGCGGAGGCGTGGCTAGGGTTTTCAGTTCTCAGTAACAACTGAAGACTTTGTGTGACTTTCCGTTACTACTATGCTATGGGAAAAGAAAATATTTGGAAATGTATTTAGATGAATAATATTTAAAGACTCACATTTTTTATTTTAAATATCTTAGTTTTTCTTTTAAGACACTTTTATACGTCTATTTTCAAGGTTTCTCTAAAGTCAAAATTTTAAGACACTTTTATACGTCTATTTTCAAGGTTTCTCTAAAGTCAAAAAGATAGAACAAAATAAAATAATTCAGGCACAAATTATAGCTAAAAATGTAATTATTCTAAATTAGTATTCAAGTCTAACAATGCTAACTTATAAAACTATGCATAAACATAAATCACTCTTCGAATAACTCACCAACCTCAGGAGAAATTTTGATCGTAGTTATTTTGGGGAAAAAGAACAGAGGAATAAATGGAGTTACTTTAACCGTTAATTACAAAACCCATACGACGATTTCTCATTGAATCAAAGAATCATAAAAGTAAAAACAGCCTAATTGCAAGGGAAAGACACCGAACTATGGCCGATTGGTTAGGGTGCTGGCCTTTGGTACCGCAGTTCGTGGGTTCGAATCTCACACTGGTATGGATGTTCGTAACCGTTTGGAATCGAATTTAAGCTGTAGGTCCCGGTCTCATCAGCTCTCGTGTTGCAAAAAGTAAACAATAGCACTCCAAACCAAACCAAAGTAAGGGAAAGACGAATTGTCGTGTTACACAAGTAATAACAATCTCGATAATTCCTTTTTTTTTTAGGATTTTTCAGTATATTATATAAATAAAAACATATGTATATACTCAAGCAATGTAAGTGGAAGACATATCAAGCGAGAAATAGAAAAACGAAGATGACAAAAAGCGCGGAGGCGTGGCTAAGGTTTTCAGTTCTCAGGACCATCTGCAGACTTTCTATTTCTTTAAGTTACTTCTATGCCATGGGAAAAGAAAATATTTAGAAATTTATTTAAAATAATAATATTTAAAGACTCACATTTTTTTATTTTATTTTAAATAGCTTAGCTTTTTCTTTTAAGTCACTTTTATGGATCTATTTTCAAGGTTTCTCTAAAGTCAAAAAAATAAAATAAAATAATTCAGGCACAAATTACAGCTAAAAATGTAATTATTCTAAATTAGTATTCAAGTAAAACATTGCTAACTTATAAAACTATGCATAAACATAAATCTCTTGGCACACAAAAAATGCGTTTGCAGCAAGTTAAGACAATACTTTATGTTATTTGCACAACCTGTTTAATAACGTTAAAAATGTTGTTAGGCGAGAGTCAAGTATGGTGGAGTAATGGTAAAGATAAATTGTTTTAGGTATATAAGAAAAACAAGTTATTCGAAATCCGGAAGATACTAAAAACATAGTAAAAAGTCATCCTTATATTGATAGAAAGGTATGATGAACATATGCATATGTCTTTTATTTACGTTGTAGGTCATGTAAGATTTCATCCTAAAACTCCATTTCTAGAATTTTATTCTTATTCTTCTTCTTCAATGGCCAGACAGCCCAGGATGGGCCCTTGCCTTCCTCAGAATCGAATTCCAAGCACTTCTGTCCCTGGACACTAGTACTTTTTAAAAGTCTTAAGTTTGATTCCAGAATTTTGTTCTAAAATTTCGTAATATCAGTTTCTTCCCCTCCCCCTCGATGGAAGTCGAACGATGGCCGATTGGTTAGAGTGATGGCCTTCGGTACCTGAGTTCGTGGATTCGAATCCCACAGTGGCATGGTTGTTCGTAGCCGTTCGAAATCGGCTTTAAGCTGTAAGTCCCGGTCTCATTAGCCCTAGTGTTGCAAAAGTAGACCGTAGCACTCCAAACCAAACCAAACCCCCTAGATGGTACACCGCATGGCAGATGCCCCTTCATTGTTTACCATCAGTTGCACCAATGAAAGATCATTGAAACAAATTCAAAATTCAGTCTTGAAATTTATACTAAAACTATTTCTATATACTTGTATATTAGATAAGCCGCATGCAGCCCACTAGCTGAGAATTTGGCATCCTTTCCCTACTGGTGTCTATAAAAGAGCTAGAGCAGTTTGATGCTTAATAACTCATAAAATAATAAAGATAGATTCAAACTGATACCATTGGCGGTTAGATAGATCTAAAATGTTTTATGGCCCTTGTCAGAGAATTTCCATATGTGCGTCCTTCGCACAGAGAATATCAATGCGGTAGTCAATTTCCCGCATGGAACGGGCAAGCATGTCGGCATTTACAGCGGCTATTGCGGTCTGACACAGGGATTACTTAGAATAATTTATAAAATTTCTTCATTATTCAATGATTTTTCCTTATTTTATAGATTGTTAAACATCAAAATGTGTCAGACCGTAATAACCTGACGTAAATCGTCTACCTGATTCATATTCTCCGCGCGACGAAAGTTCATTGACAGGCGCCATTAAACTTTTTGAATCTATCTAACTATTAAAGAAGACAGTAACTTTCCTCTCGGTCTATGGTAAGAAATTTCGTCGAGATTAAAAAAAACAATTATAGATGAAGTTGTGAGACATAAAAGCAGAAACTCATTTTAATTAATTAGATTTATTGTTATTATAAATATTTATATGTGCTTATAAATTTTCAACTTTTCTATCGTTAATGTATGAATAATAATAATTATTATTATTATTATTATGTTTCTCTTAATTTTAACTTGCATATGCATGCATATATATATATATATATATATATATATGTGAGCATATAATGTTTATGTATATATATTATATTATATTATATTTATATATAAATTATATATATTATTATATATATATATATATATATATATTTCTATATATATATATATATATATATATATATATATATATATATATATATATATACATTTATATATATGCATATGTTTATATTTATGTTTATATTATGTTTCATATATATATATATATATATATATATATATGAAACATAGCGTAGCATGCCATGCTTCAGGAATGTAACGTGGTCGAAGGGGTGTAGACGTCGGCTAAAAGAATAAGATTTATCAAGAGAACTTTAGCAGCATCTTTATTTAGCAACGTCCTACTGGAAAATCTTTCTAAAAATGGTCGTGGGGTCTTTTATAACTTTGGGGAAGCCACAGGTGTGAGAAAAGGAATGTGCTTAATCAGCAAAGTAGGATGGCTAGTTAATTTCGCCAACAAGAACGAGATTTGTCTAAGACAAAAGAGTTTAACGGCAAGAGGCTACTAAAAAGATAACGAAATATATATATATATATATATATATATAATATATATATATATATATATATATATATTTATTTATATATATATATATATATATATATATATATATATATATATATATATATATATATATATATATATATATGTATATATTATATATTGTATATATATATGTATATATATGTGTATATATATATATATATTATATATATATATATATATATATATATATATATATATATCTTTTTGCACCTTTTTTAGTACATGAAAACATAACTTCAGAATTTATGAAACGCTAAAAAATATTTTATGTAGACCATTTATTAACGTTCAGTAATATATATTTACTTTCTTTTATAACAAAATTATTTTAACACTAGGTTTACGGACGTTTCTTATATACCTATCTCTAAGAACACGCGTCAATTTGACGCATGAACAAATACATATAGCAACACTCAGAAAGCTATGTAATTACACACTAAAAGTAAAAAATAAAAATATGAGATAATACTGAGGTTCACAATAATATTATTAATTCAAAAAATATTCTAGTATTTTATTTTTCAATACTCAAACCAAGAAACTAAATCTTTCAAAATCTCTTCACACTCAATTCTGACTTCAGTTTACATTCTGTGTTTCTTTCTTTCTACTGTTGCTTATTGTTTGTTTCATTTGAGAAAGTAATATCGGATAATGGATCGGAGTATTATCGGTACCTATTTAATACTGTTGTAATGTTTGCATGAGTAGAACTAATTTACTAAATATTTTGTCTACATTACAATCGCATAACTGATGCATATCCGTAGAGATAAGTATATCACAGAAAATTTCAATATTTCAACACTTTTAAAGAAAATAGACTTCAGTAAATATTACCTCGTTCAATGGATAAAAGTCAGTACAAGAGATAAAATAAAAATGCTAAAGGTTTTTGTAATTTTCCCTATAAAATTCGAAATGCGTCAAAATGATGCCTCCCGTAAACCTAGGGTTAATGTTACAATAAACTAAAGGCAGTTTAACACAATATGATTCTATCCGATATATATTTCACTAAAGATTTCATTTGTCTGTAACCTTAAATCTATCTCTAGTATATTGAACATATTTTGACAAAATTTTTCTGTTATAGCTGAGATTGCCTATGATAAATTCATATGTATTCAGTATAGTTCAATTTAAATTACACTTTTGTCGACATTCTATTTAGAGAGACTTGTAATGAAATGTTAAATTAAGCATCGCCCTCAAAGGTTTGATGGAGAAAATGGGAACTACTTGTTGTGTATTTTGTAGCTTAAAAACAAAATCTTTTACCAAAACCATCTTTAGATGAAACGAGAGATAAAAGAGAAAATGAGAAATTCCAAAAGAAACTTGGATCATCAGTCAGCAATGTTTGCATCAGAGTAAATTGTTTCACCTTGCAATAGATCACTCTTTATCTTTCCCTGTACGATAGATTAATTAAAAGCTCCGAAATTATCTTAAAACTACAAAACAAATCTCAATTAAGATCTCGTTTAACGATATAATTGCTGCTTGTTTATCTCGAAATAACAATGAGTCACTACTCTGCTCATCTGCTACTGGAGAGGAATTAAGGCTCTACTTCAGATACATCAACTTTATTCAGCTCGTTTTCCTTTATCACCAGAGTCCACATTTCCAGATCATCTATTGTGCTAACCATAATAATTTAATCATGTCTTTCATCTCTCGGAATGTCGGCGAGTCACATCTCGGAATTTGCGAATGACAATCCTTAGCTGTTGTCATTTCTCTTATCTGCATATAATAAGAGATTGAACCTTTTCACGTCTGTGGAGATGTTCTTTTCCCAGCTGGTGGAAGTCATTAATAAAACATAGGGTAAAAAAGAAATAGTTTGTGGGGAAATTTTTATTATTATTTACTGTCAGGCAATATTTGAGTGATGATAAAAAATGTGACATTCTGGTTATTGATGTAATTTCTGTTCTTATCAGCAGGATTAGGCTTTTCACACTAGCTTTCGGGGGTATGATATTAACATACACAATTTGACAAAATGACCCTAATGCTCATGCATTAATCAATTTTTAGCTTCAGATATATTATGCTTTTTTTAGCTCTGCTTTTGAATGTACGAATGCTTTAATTTGAATACTGAGTTTTTTCTTTTTACATTTCGTGGAATATCTTTAAAGTAGATCTTGAGAAACGTATTATGTTTGAGTAGCATGTGTGTTTATACATACAGATAATTAACTAAATTACCTGCATATATGTATATGTGTATGTACAGACATATTCATAATTCTCTCCGGGGTTTCAGAAGGCTATACTAAATAAATGAAGCTTAATACAGTAAAAAAAAACATTGCACTAAATACAGAAACTCTTCAGTGTTTACCTTTCAGATGTTCTATTGTGAGCACTTGGTCCTACAGTATACATGCGATAGTCCAGTTCCTAACAATCTCTATTCAACATGGCACTATCAGAGGTGTTCAAAGCCAGTTAATCCTTTCATATAGTTTTGCTAAATCACGTGGTAAAGAGGTTAAGAAAAAAGTCTTTTAATGTATAAGACCTTGTTTTAATAGTAAAAGTCCCACAAGAAAAAGTCACACGATACTAAATACGGTGATCGTAGGAACATGGCAAATCTAATGCCAACTGCTATTTTAAAAGCTTCAATTGTTTATGTATTGGAAGCAAATGTCATTTTTCGTGGTATTGGTCTTAGATGTGTTTGCTATAGTATTTTGAAACCACGAAGAATTATAAATATTATTATTATTATATATATATATATATATATATATATATATATATATATATATATATATTATATATATATATATATGTATATATATATATATATATATATATATATATATATATATATGTATATATATGTATATATGTATATATATATGTATATATGTATATATATATATATATATATATATATATATATATATATATATATATATATATATGTATATATATATATATATATATATATATATATATATTATATATATATATATATATATATATATATGTATATATATATATATATATATGTATATGTATATATATGTATATATATATATGTATATATATATATATATATATATATATATATATGTATATATATATATATATATATATATATATATATATATTATATATATATATATATATATATATATATATATATATATATATATATATATATATTATATATATATATATATATATATATATTATATATATATATATGTATATATATATGTATATATATATGCATATATATATGTATATATATATATATGTATATATATATATGTATATATATATGTATATATATGTATATGTGTATGTATATATATATATATGTATATATATATATATATATATATATGGGAGGGGCGCACGTAATACTAGTCAAAGGCCTTGCTATGTAAGTATATTACGGAATTGACATTCCTGCTGATATTAAATTTATATTATTCGTCTTATGTATAAATAGAAATTTTTTATCTTCTTTGAGTCAAATTAAATAAAGTTTTAAGTTCAGTAAAAGAAAGTTTGACAAAAGATGAGTTCGTGGGTTTGAATTCCACTGTTGGCATATTTGTTCGTAGCCGTTCGGAATCGGCTTTATGCAGTAGGTCCCGATCTCAGTAGCCCTAGGGTGGCAAAAAAGTAGACTGTTAGTGCACCAAACCAAATCAATAACAGTCTGCCTATCTGATTTCTTTTTTACGTTTGTAATCAAAAATCAAATAATCAAATCAAAGAAAATAGTTTTCCTCAAACATTTAATACAATTGATCTAGCTCGGTGATTCTCAACCTTTTTTTTTTCTTTTGTCTCGGCACACTTTTAACGATTTAAAAATTTTGAGGCACACAAAGAAAGTGATAAGTTTAAAAATTGTTTACTTACCTACTTCAAGTGTAAAATAAAAATCGAAAACTATACATTTCTAAAATTTGGTAGCACAATGGTTGAGAATCACTGATCTAGCTATATTCCCTTGTCCACAACTTATTTAAATGTTTTTGTGTTTTCTGGATGTATACAGTCTAAAAAGATTGAATAAAATATATTTAAAGTAAAAACTCTTATTTTAACAGATTATGAATAGATATAGCTAAAATAATGTAGTTTTTTTTAATATATTTTGACATATTTATAAAAAGAAATAATTCATAATCTATTTCAACTTTGACGAATTGTCACTAAAAATTTCAACAGCCTAATTTAATTAACTAAGCTATATTTAATGATTAAATCTGCGTATATTGTGCGTTAAATGCCTTGTTAAATTTAATTAACTCAGTTTATTCTTTAAGCATACACATGCGTGCAAAACAAAATCCTGATTGATAAATTATAAATTTAAATTTGACAGCCACTATCTGCAGTTTTTTCTTTTCTTTTTAATAAAAATTAAATATACAGAAATTTCTTAATCATCCAGAAACTAATCAATAGCTACTTTAAGGTAAAAATAAAATTGTTATCGTCGGGAAAATATTTTTAAAGTAAACCTTTGCTAGTTAACAATGCCATGTCATCTTTCGGAATCGAAATTTGTTCGATGTCGCACATTAAATAGGAAAAAAATTGTAAAGAATAGATATGTGTTTTAAATATGTGTATCTAAAATAAATAAATAAATGATTCAAACGTATTCCATGGAAATCAATTCTTGTGTATTTTAACCCTTCAAAATGATCGATTGATATAAAAAACATTCCAAATTGCATGCTGTCAGAGAAAAGTATGGTTAATAAAAATAATATATTTATGTATTGTCATTTTTTCTATTCCAATAAACACCTTATATACGTTGGAGTGGTATAAGAAAATTCAAAACATTTCAGTTGAATTTTCGTGTTGTTGTTCTTATATTTCAAGGCATTACATATTTACATAACAATATTTGTTGTTTAAAATCGCTTAGTGTTTAAAATGGAATATATTTATGCTGATGAATCTTAGTAACACTCATTTATCAAAAATAAAAGGAACAAAAATTTATTTTTTATTGATCCAAAATAAAATTCACAACATTTCAGTTTGAATTCTTAAACTCGAGATAATGTCCTTGTATTTCAAGGTCTTATATATTTACGTAACAATTTTTTATTGTTTATATCGTTTAGTGTTTAGAAGGCAACATACTTATGCTAATGAACCTTAGTAACACGTATTTATCCAAAATAAAAGACAAAGAATGACTGTCCTTTTTATGTCATTCTGAGAAAGTAATACCGGAACACAAGAAGAAAATTAAGTTCTCTATCAACTACTGTAATTAAAGGAAGGAAATATGTCTTATAATGTATGATTAAAAAGATTTTCTCATCCCCATCTTGTTCGGTAATATTCATTACTGTGCATATAACTCATGTGTTAGTAACTAGAAAGATAGTAATTACGCGATCTTAACTATAAAGAGCAGCATCAAACTATAAAGAGTGTTCGCCGTAATGTATGTATCAGTTTTGTCATCAAAGCTGTAGTAAACGTGCCCTGTAAAATGTTATTACAATGGTTTGACAAATAAAAAAAATCACTTGATGGAAAATTGACTCTCATATTGTTCAATTGTATAAATATTTATCGTTTTAAATGGATCATATATCAATCTTTTGCAGCTGCAAAGACATGAGTAAGTGTCATTCGTGCATGCTTTCCTGCGAGACGAATCTTAAATAGAACAGTGCACTTAATTACTGGCATTTGTGTCCTTAGAAAATGGAGATTTGCATGTTCTGTTGGTAGATAGCAATTAAAATATCAGTAATCTATTATTACGAGACATTTTTCCTCTCGTCTAATAAAGACAGTGATGCGCTTGGTGTTTTAGGAGGACCATAAACATGATCCGCATCATTACAAGACAAAAGCTCTACGCCTGTGTGTAATCGGAGGAAAAAATCTGTACGATAAGCTGTCGGATAGGACGTACAATAAGGCAAGGGTTTCAAGAAGCTGATGAAGATGTTAACCTCCCTAGGTGGACTTCCCCTTCATTAGTGGTCTCTTTAACGCCTCCGTATGGAGGGTTGTCCACCAGGAGGCGGAAAAAAACAGCGAAGCATTATTTAACCGCAAAGTATAATTTCTTGACCGCGTGTGTTGAATACTTATCTTTAGAGGCGAGATGATGGACAGTGTCTCAACCTGTAATCAATCGCCCTTGATAATCATCTTCCCTCCTGCAAATCGTATGGGACGGCATGCACTGGTTTTGATTTGTGATACCAGACTTATCTCAGAGTACTCTTCCTCATTGAGGATTGCTTCAAATATGCAGGTTTGGTCAGATTCCTCTTTAGAATCAGAAGAACTTCAAACTTATTCTCCCGGATATTTCTTATAGTTTCGCATGCTATTTTATGGGACTGTTCTAGAAAGCAACTTCCTTCAGAGCTAGTCTATGCATGACTTCAAAATTGAAGCCACCAAATTCAGTTATTCTCAACCCTTTTTTAGATGCTGCATCCAGCATTCTACTTCCCGGGGAATGACAAATTCCAAATTTGTACCAGTTGTGATTTGTGATACAAGAGCGCTCTCGGATAGTCTTCCACATTGAGAGTTGCCTCAAATGCAATATTTACCTGATTCTCTTTTGAAAGACATTAAATTGTTCTTCTTCCCAGTTATTCCTTGTCCCAACGTGGACTATTTTATACTACTCTTCTTGAAATCATACATTGGTAATCTACAAACGACGCATTTTTACATTGGTACATTGGTAATGTATAAACGACAGGGACTGCAAATGCCTCCGTAGTACAAAGAAAAGCTTACTTTTATTAAAAGATATAGATTTACTTTGGTCGGTAAATTTGTAATAAGGGCATTATTAGTGTTTCAAAATTCACTTCTGTTGGATAAAAATAATTTATTGATACCAATACGACATTTTAAAACTTTGTGTTAGAATATAGTAATGAATAAAAAGACAACGTAAGTAAAGTTCCAATAGAAAGAGACTGAATGCAGACAGCTATTCCTCAGTTACTAATGAGTTACATTATCAATATATGCAACTATATATTGAATATATGCTACAATATATAACAACTTGCTTGAAGGTGCGAACAGCTGTTTTCGTTCAATCTGTTACTGTTTAGTGGTTACTTGTGTTTGCATTTATTGCGATGATTAAATTTAAATAAACAAAAAAAGATTTTATATCAATTTAAGCGAAAATTTTCTCTTATTAGAAGCATCAGAAAATAAAGTGAAACCTTAATATGTTTCTTTAATATTTTTAATTTAGAGTAACAAAAGAAAAGAAGACATACCGTTTCAAATTTGTTAATTATGCTTGTAGAAAATCCTGTTTTCCAAAGTAATGTTTTTCCTAGTGTAACAGACATTTTAAATTTAAGAGAAATATTAAAAGAAATTTTGATCATATGAATGCGATGAATTTAATACTGCTGAATCAAAAGATTGTGTAAAAACATCTCATAAGACGAATATCTCAAAGCGTTAATTTAATTTAGTTTATGTTGACTCTGAAATAATTATTTACATATTACTAGTTTAATTTAGCATTAAACGAATCTTTTATATAATTGCCCTTTTAACCTTAAATTAAGATTTTTTAAATTTATATAATTTTTTCCAGAAAATGTATCGACAGAAAATATTTATCATTAAAATATTTACAAAGATGTAATGATGCAATAAAGGGAAATTGCTTGTTTCTTCTTTTGGTTGAATAAACATCAAGCTGTTCCAAAAATCAAAATAAATACATCAATAAATCTACAAGATTTATGTTACTTAATTTTACAGTAATATATTACTGTAGAAATTTCCCACTTCATATCGCATGCTATCAAGACATGTGATAGATAGGTGTTGTAACACAGCTGGATGACTTCTGTTTAAAGAAAACAAAAACACGACTTTGCTTTCTTTAAACTATACTATTAAGTTTCAATATGGAAATATTTATCAGTTATACACGTGCAATAATAGTCAACAATGCTATATTTTTAGAGTAAAATACGTTAATGTCTTTCAAAGATGTAATTAATTTGATAATCAAACATTTATGAAAGCCTATTACAGCCTCTTATGAAAGTAAAATCAAAGCCTGTGGGACATAGGGGCGAAATTTATGACAAACATTCTTCCACGATCATAGTGATTATAATTATGCAGTACGTAGACAATTATCTTTGTGCGGTCTTAATGAAAGTGTCATCAAGGATGGGTTCCTTAGAAGATATTACCCTGTAATTAAATGGGAACGTGACCCCTGATTTTTTTAGACATTGAAATAGATCGTTTGCTTCTTCTGATAATGTTTACGATAGTCTTCGATTTTCAGAAAGTTTGGGGTATAAATGATGAATGGCTTGCCTTGGAGAAGATAGATGGACAGCTAGATACACGTTAGAAAATCTATACCTAAATCATAAACTCGCCAAAGTACACAAAGCCTGGCTGTAAAAGATTAATATTTTGAAAGCCTCGTTTTGATAGAGTGTTAGAAGATGATGGATTATAGATCAGTCTGTTTCTTCAACCCTCAAAAAGAATTTTGAAAGGCTGCAGATTTGTAATACAAAAAGCTATACATCTCTTACAACCAGAAGCAATAAGTTTTTGTCGCGTGTCTCCAATTGACTGTAAACTAATGCTGTAGAAAATGGTATAGGTGAGGGGGGGTATACTTCATCCCTTTCTTTTAAAGTAATCACTTTAAAAGAAAGTGATGAAAACCTTTAAGCACTTTTAGCTGAAAACTAAGTTGTAAATTTTACAATTTACCCTGTTCTCCTTATGTACCCTGGGCCTCTAAGGTTGAGTGCGAGTTTATTCTAAAAATTTTACAATGCGTAAAAATTAATAGTTGCCATTATATTTTTTTGCTAAGCCATTTAAGGTACATTATGGGCAAAATGGGCTAAAGTATCGATTTTAATATTTCTTTTAAATTTTCAAATTACAGGTCTAATGATAACACACATGCATGAAAAATTTGACAAATCTGTGTTCAATATTTTAAAAGTTATTCTCGCATAATTTCATCTCTAGGCAATTTTCTTCACAAAAACTTAAAGTGGCTGTTTATCTGTCTGTTTTTCCTCGAATCAGGCTTTTTTAAGTACAGTTAAAAAATTATTTTGGATGGTCTTTTTGTATTATGTCTCTTTCACCTCTTTCATTGAACACTACTTTAAATTTTACTTTTATATATTATCGGATTGTATGCGGGACACGTACTAGTAAGTTTTCTGACGACTGATACTTGAACGTTGTGGATAATTTTTCCAGATGCCACAATTTGGTTGATCAGAAGGATTTTTTTGAGGATGGGGTTGCCTTTTTGAAATATGGAAAACCTCATGCAGTTCCAAGAGATTCGGCTAAGACGAAAACTTACCATTAGGCAAACTGTGCTGCTTTTGAAACACAACACTTTTATCCTCTTAACACATTGTATGCGCGTCACTTACTAGTACGTTTTCTGACGATTGATATTTGAGCGCGGGTCACGTATTAGTACGGGTTCGTGTAACAACATGGTTTGTTTGTGGATACAAAAATAACTGTATATACAAGAAAACGAAGCCGAATGTTCTTGTCTTTCATTTTTTTATAATGTAAAAATATTTATATGACATAATTCGAAAAAATTAAAACTATATACTAATATTTCTATTTGATTTTTCATATTTACAATACTTTTATAAATTTATCTACTAAAAAATATATTTTTTGTTTACAGAAATCTTATGGTTGTTATTTATATATATTTTTATATATTTTTTTTATACTAAATACGAAAAGGTGGTTGAAAATTTAAATAATTTTCGATCTACTGAGATTTAACTGAATAACTAAATTTACGCGCAAAACGCGAGTTCCTGGTACTTGATTTGGTTTTGGAGTGCTACGGTCTACTTTCTACAACACGAGGAGACCTACAGTTTAAAACCGATTCCGAACGGCTACGAATATCCATGCCACTGTGGGATTCGAACCCACGAACTCCGGTACTGAAGGCCAGCACCCTAACCAATCGGCCATCGTTCGGCTTCACGTTCCCGGTACAATTCCGCTGCGAAATATATCCACACACAACGTGTTAATGGTTCCTTTTCAAATGAAATATCATTTGATTTTAATTACACAAACAGAGCAAAGATTATAGGCCTATCCTCATTAAATTCCCATTTATTAACATGTAAATCCTTTTTAATGAATAATTTATACGTTCATCGGAATTCTGATTAAAATTTTTGCCATAAGATAAACCATCACTAAGGAAATAAATGAACTTTAAAACTGATTAATTAATATAACGAACTATTTTTTCATTGACTGGAAAAAATTAATGAACTCACCAGAGTTCACAACAACTCACACTACACAACTACCATTCTGTGTTATAAAGTACTTTGAATCATTATTCATACGCGCAGTTCTCAATTTGCAACATTGCTCGGACAATAATATTTTTACCGAGAAAAATATGGAGTCATTTATCAAGCTCGACACTTGCAAATTATCCATGGGAAGCTAATCTTAACGAGATTTTAGTTTTCAAAAAATGTCCTTATAATTATGGATATAGATTTTTATTTTTTACTTGAGTCCACATTTCTTAAAGCTTACTCTGATGCAGAAATGGCTACCCGACAGGGAAGTTTTGAGACCTGGGATGTAATACATGAAATTTAAAATTAAAACAGTTGAACTGATTTTTTTTAATAATTGTAAGGCTTATTTTCTCTACAAGTTAGATAATGACAGCAGTAAATGCAATCTATACTATGTTCTTTTATTTATAAACATTTTTCCAAAAATATCCTTCTAAATTTTCATAATTGTGTCAAAATGATTTTACCTAGTTAATGATATCACAAATAGAATGTCTTCGAAAGTTATGCAGGTTTTCTTCTCGTAAAGATATATGTAGTTCAAAAATTACGCTAGATAATTATTCTACTTTATTATCTAACACTTTTAAAATTGTCCCATTATAAACTTTGATCAATTTGATAGTTAAAAACCAGAAAGCGCATTTACTATAATAAAATAGATATTATGAAACTGATTTATAGATTATTGTTTTAAATATTTATACACATATATATGTGCGGTTGTGCATATATATATATATATATATATATATATATATATATATATATATATATATATATATATATATATATATATATATATATATATATATATATATATATATATATGTGTGTGTGTATATATATATGTGTGTATATATATATATATATATATATATGTATATATATATATATATATATATATATATATATATATATATATGATACTGAATAAAATGTATTTCTAGTGCGGTCAAGTCTTTTTGATTAATCAGGCTTGCTCTATAGGACATACTTGGGTTATTTGATAACTTCTTACATGATCACACTGGCAGATTTCCTTACGAACGCATGCTGCACACTCTTTGAACTTTTTAAGTCGTGAAAACTTCAAATTTTAGGTATCAAAATTTTTAACTGCTTTCTTTTATTTTAATGTTTTATTATTATTATTATTATTATTATTATTATTATTATTATTATTATTATTATTATGTCATTATCATTATTATTATTATTATGTCATTATCATTATTAATATTATTATATAATTATTATGTTATTATATAATTATTTTATTATATAATTATAATATAATAAATATTATTTTAATATAATTTTATTAAATAATATATTAAAATAATTATTAATAATCATTATAAAGTTATATTAAAATTGTTTTACTATAATAATTATTATTTTATTATTATATATTTATTATATTATATGGTTATTATTATATAATTGATATATAATTATTATTAATATTATTATTAAAATTATCATCATGTCATCATCATCATCTTTATTATTACTATTACTGGGCAATATACAAACTACAGAAGATTCTTTTCAGGGTTAGTTTATCTGGAGCTTTATAATCTATTACTTGCACACACAAAAAAAGTTAATTACATGTGTCTCTGTTTTTTAATATCAATTCGTAACATTTCCAAAGACCTATTCCTAGGAATAGATTCCGAACCCCGGAACCAAAAACCAAAGCACCGCCTGTTCGGGCATCGTCCGACTTTTGAGCCTCAGTAGCAATTCAAAGCATCTATTTGCTTCGTGGAAATATTACATTTAACCGAATAAAAAAGAAAGATGAATAAAATTCTTTCTGGGTAATTGCCTTGATCGTATCAGCTTTATATCTGATCGTAATCGATATCGTTTTTTCTTCCTATCCAGCCGATGAACTTGTGCTGTAGATAAGAAATATGCATATAAATGTTACATTCTTCCTAAACAATGAAAAAAATGTAATCGACCTATTTCAACCCACAATTACATACTGCAATACATTTTTTTTCCTAGACTGGGTCGAGAACCGTGAGGTGTTTATTTCATAGAATATTCTATAGAATATATATGAGCTATTTTTGCTGCCATGAATAGCAAACAAAAAAAATAGTTATTAGATCAAATATGAGGCAATAAAGGAGATGATTAATTGCGCAGAAAATCGAAGCCGCGGAAATGTAAACACTCAAAAGAAAAGAAAAATTTTTGAAAAAATTCCAGGTCAAGTTCCTTGAGATCAATTCAAGGTCGCTAGGTCAATATCCATGGCACACGACCGGTTGCCAGATTCTTCTCTTGAAAGATAAAATAAGAGAGGAGAAAACGGCAGTTGCCTCGAGAGAAATGGATAATAAATGTATGGAGGAAAGTTAGTGGGAAAAGTGTGAGCTGAAACCCAAACGAGGCTTTAGTCTTTCTTTTTCATAACTTTGTGCCTGCATAATACGAGAAACGCACGTTGATAATAGTTATAAATGTAAATTGGTCGTTATCCCAATCGGATATCTCTAGGAGAATTCTCACTTAAATACGTTTCAAGTTTTATCTGTAAATTATAAGCTTATGAATAAGAGTCGGATTCATGTGTAAAGTACCTAATATATATGTTGCTGGATTGCTACCTAATAAATCTGCATTTCAAAGCGTGATAAGCAGAATCCTCAGTAATTCATTTAACATTTATTGCCTGTCATATTAATTTATTTTATTCATTTCGTAACGTATGTCTTTTACAACGAGGTTTTATAGTTCTTTTTGGGAAGAATTTTTGCATTTAGTAATGCAGGAGCTTCTTTGGAATATATATTCATCAAATTCACTTTATTCTTTATTCTTTTATTCTCTTGTACATTGTTATCTCACTCTTATATTCTGCTGTATCTCACTAGGTTACGTATATACTTTTTAACAAATAGTTCGAATTTTCCGATTTAAGAACAGAGCTTTATTTTTTCCAAAATCGTTCTAAAACAAAAAAGAGAAAATCTTCTGAAATTTAACATGCGAGGACACAAGAACTGACGTAGGGTCTTGGGGGCGATGTGCAACTTTTCTCAGCCAAATACCAACAAAGTTGCTTTTGATTATGAACAGAAACGATATATTACCCAAAAATACCAAAATTGAATAAGAGTCGGTTTCATGTGTAAATTACCTAATATATAAGTTGCTGGATTGCCACCTAATAAATCTGCATTTCAAAGCGTAATAAGCAGAATCCGCAATAATTCATTTAACATTTATTGCCTGTCATATTAATTTTTTATATTCATTTTGCAACGTCCTTCTTTTAAAACGAGGTTTTATAGGAGTTCTTTTTTAGAAGAATTTTTTCATTTAGTAATGCAGGAGCTTCTTTGGAGTATTTATTCAACAAATTCTCTTCACCATTATTCTTCATTCTTTTATTCTTTAGTATGACACTATGTTGCGTATATACTTTTTAATGAACATTTCAAATTTTTCCGATTTAAGAATAGAGTTTTATTTAATTTTCCGAAATGGTTCTAAAACAAAAAAGAGAAAATCTTCAAAAATTTAACCCGCTTTGACGTCTGCTGGGCCTCGGAGGCCTGGTGCAATTTTTTTCAGCCAAATACCAACAAAATTGCTTTTGATTATGAACAGAAATTATGTATTACTCTATATCGTTACTATGTTTTCAATACACCGAAATCAGCTTTTAAATATTAGCAATAAAAAACAATAAAATAAATTTTGATTATTATTGTGTATTCTGTACGGGAATTACATTAAAGTAGCTTACTTTGTAATAAAACCATGCGATGCTCAAACTATAAACTAAGTAGAAAAGGAAACTTTATAAAGTAAATTTTAAACGCTACATGTTATGGATCTTAGATATTTCCTGCACTGGGTCTCTATAGTTTTTAATAAAAAAAAACATATTTTCATGCAGTTTCTCTCTTTCACGATTTATTACAAACTTAATCCCTTTACTTACAAGTAAAACGGTTTTGGTTTGGTTTTGGAGCGCTACGGTCTACTTTTTGCAACACGAGGGCTAATGAGACCGACTGCTTAAAGCCGATTCCGAAAGGCTACGAACATCCATGCCGTAGTGGGATTCGAACCCACAAACTCCGGTTCCGAAGGCCAGCACCCTAACCATTCGGCCATCGTTCGGCACAAGTAAAACGGAGTCTGATGTGTTCAAGAAATACTGTTTAGTTCTGGCTCATCTAAACAACGTCTTATTTTGAAATTTGCATTGCTGTGTAACATTTAATGAAGTTTATATATGATACTAATGTACAATAATTTAATAACAGTATAAAATTATGGTTTAATATAATGCTGCACGACGTCTGTCGGAGACGTCAAAGTCTACTTTGGCACATGAAATGACTGACGTCTCCCAGACGCCATTGTGTGTCAAGGGGTTAATCAGAAGATATCAAATTTTCCATTTATTTAATCCTCAATTACATTCAAGTCTATTTGTAAGCCTACTATAACCAATTTTAATTTTCTAACTTGTAATTTTAGAAAACTGGCACTGCAGAAAGTCAGTCTTATTTTAATTACTTAAAGATCATAAAAATTCAATAGAAAATATTATATTAAATAATCTAATAAAAAATTTTTTCGAGAGTCCCTTTAATGTTAAATATAATCTTAAAGCTAATACTTGTCAAATTATCTTTCCTAATATACAACCTTTTTAAAAAAATTTACAAATTTTTAAAGTATTTTTATATGATAAAAAAGAAAATATATCAGATTATTTTGCGAATCTTTTAACATGGATCAACTCATGGTTGGTATTTATGAAACCACATTTAAACTGCAGAAACATTAGATTTATATTCGTAACTGGAGTACAATGACCATCTAGAGCAGGCTATCTGTTGATCTGTCCAAAGCATTGACCTTCTATTATTCCTGATTTATCACATAGATAAAACAAAAACACCCCAGGTTCCGACACGGCGAGTTAATACATAGTCGAAATCGTTTCACGAAAGAACATATATATATATTTATCCAATGCAATTTCCTTTCGTAGCAACTGATGTGTCGTTGCATGTCATGCTACACATATTCCCCTCATCCCTCCAATTACGGAGAGCAAAAATATTTGTCACCGTTCCGTTAGCCAAAAAGGTAATTTGCAGCAAACCCGTATTGAGGATCGTTTTTGTTTTTAGAATCAAACCCAGATTCATAAATTATGTTAGGGGATCAAACAGATACATTGTAATTAATTGCTGCTTTCGCCAAACGAAATAAATTGCGCTTGAAAAATAAGCGGAATATGTCATTCTTCTATAGCTGAATTGGTCTTTCAGGGTTAGATGATTATGGGTTTCGTCAAATCCATTTCATAAAGTGAGAGTCGGATCGGAAATTATACTTTAGATATTCAGGTAGAGAATTCATGGTATTTTTCTTAAATACTTGGGTACTGGCGATGTTGAGTTTCTTTAGCACATTGTTAACCTGTGAACAAAATACTGGGGGGAGGGATTTTGCATTAATTGCTGTTTCTACCAATGAAACCGATTGCGTTTGAAAAATAAGCACTATATGTCATTCTTCTACAATTTAATTGGTCTTCCAGGCTTAGATGATTGCAGGTTTTGTCAAATCTCTTTCATAAAATGAGAGTTATTTCGGTATTAATCTTTAGATGTTTTATAGGCGGGTAGAGATTTCAAGATTTTTTATTAAATGGGTGGGTACTGGTCATTTTGAGTTTCTTTCGCACATTATTGACCTATTTACCTATATGCAAAATATGGGTGACGGCATTAACTGTTGTTTTCACCCAAAGAAACTGATTGCGTTTGAAAACAAGCATTATATGTCATTTTTCTAAAGATGAATTGATTTGAGGCTTAGATGATTATGGATTTTGTCAAATCAAGTTCATAAAGGGAGAGTTAAATCAGCAATCATACTTTAGATGTTCCGTAGGTGGGTAAAGAATTCATTCTTCAATAGTTGATGTTGAGTTTTTTAGCATATTCTTAACCTATGAGCAAAATATGGGTGATTTTGCATTAATTACTCTTTTCTCCCAACAAAACCAATTGTGTTTGAAAAAAAAAGCCTTATATGCCATCCTTCTAAAACCTAATAGATCTTTCAGACTTTAGAAGATTATGAGTTGCGTCAAATCCGTTTCATAAAGGTAGAGTCAAATTTCTAATTATATCTTATAAGCGAATTTGTAGTGAGATAGTGCAAAATTTTCAACCGATTAAAGGCGTTATTCTACGTCAACCTGGACAAAAATAAATCAGTTGAAATTCATTGCTCTAACAAGAGAATTCCACACTTCACCTGGAAAAGAAATCTGAATCTGAATCTGTTGTTTTTTCTAACACGTACCTGTTGACATGTGATAAGACCTTAATAATAGATATGTATCTGTATATGTTGGTTGATGGAAGAGTTTATTTCCTCATTCACTTTGTCCTT
This sequence comes from Pardosa pseudoannulata, assembly GCA_032207245.1. Taxonomy (NCBI): domain Eukaryota; kingdom Metazoa; phylum Arthropoda; class Arachnida; order Araneae; family Lycosidae; genus Pardosa; species Pardosa pseudoannulata. The sequence goes on from CM063506.1 coordinate 103,867,374, forward strand.
GGTGAATATGACCCTTTTGGGAGTGATCGGGAGTTTGGGTTGTTCCTGTTCCTGTAAAAATAGCACGTGACCAAAAGACGAAACGAATAAATAGTGTAATAGAGGTTCTTAAAGGTATTCACTTTTAAAAGTATTTTTTAAAAAATTTTCTTTAGATACGTCGCAGATGTTGAATTTCCTCAAGGTGATGGTGTAACTGGATTCTATGGGCCGAGCCCTCTAATCCAGAAATTTCTAAGAGTAAGTATAAAAAGGGCAACCAGCTAAGAAATAAACAACTAAAAGAGAGAAATAAAGATAGTAGGGTGGATCGTGTGTTCATGACACAAAAATCTAAAGAGTAGGAAGTTTAGGGATAAAAATGCGTATAATATTTTTGTGGCCAGGGATATCCATACTCTACGGAAACTAGAGATGGAATGAGTACTTTTGTGAAATTAAGAGATTCATCTGGATCTGGGAGAGCCAATCAAATTTCAGAGATTCCTCCAATGGAATTACAGGGAATAACCCAATGAAATTTCACAGCTTAAAAGATGATAGGGCTACGATTACGTGATGTATGGCAGGATTTTAATTTATTTTGAAATATTTTCTTACATTTTTTAAATTTTACATATTTTTGGTTAGTTTTTTTTTTTATTTTTTATAAAGATAAAATACAACGTTGAATTTCAAATTTTAAAACCGTACAAGCTTCGGTTTATCTACACGAAATTACGGTAAGATCAAATATGCAGAATTTATAAATTCAAAGTTAGCCTTTCAAAATGCTAACTAAACAGAAATTTTTCATTACTTATTGATAAGTGAATATTAAAAAATTGAACGCTGTCTGAGTTTTACAGTTTCAATTATACTACTCAAATAGTCGAGGGGAAATTTAGCGTGTTCCTGTTGAATATTTGAATAACTTGGGGGAAAATTAATTAATAACAAATATTTTAAAAGCATAGTCATTTATAAATTGATATTCAGCTTTATGAAATGTTAAACGTATTTGTTTCCTTACTTATAGCTAAGAGATAATTAGATGCTACACACGGTCTGAGTTTTGTATTTCGGCTTTTTATATGCAATATATTCTAGAAAATTTAACTTTTACACTTAAAGCAAAAGGAAAACAAGATAAAAAATAAGATAAAAGTAAGAAAAGGAACTTTTAGGCTGTGATTATTTTTATACTATTTTTCTTCTATTCGACTTTCAAGGCAATTGTCTTATCCAACGCACCTGAAATGTTTAGCAACACATAATTGCGAAATAGTATTTATACGACTTAGATCGAAATTCCTTCATTTAACCTTTATCAATCATTCCCCTATTTCGAATTCCATATCTGTCGAATGACTCGAGAAATTACCAAATCGAACTGTTATCAGACACTGTTTCGCCAAGCGTCTACCACGTGTCTAATATGTAAATTACGAAAGGGGAGTAACCCTTTTCCCTTAAAATTCGCCATGAAATAATCTGTTATCAAATTAAGTTTGAGAGGAAGACAGCATGCCATCTATCAAATCCCTCCGGAGAAAGTTGTAACTTAAAAGAAAAGTTCTTTTCCTTGATGGGCCTCCGACCCTTTCTAGAAGTCGCTATCAGACAGTAGGATAAGAAAGTTATTTTTAAATTCTAGTTCAATGAAATATTTAGTGTTTTGGAGGGTTACAAATCAACAAACCAGTATATGGAAGTGATCTTTTTTATTTGGAGAGCTAGGATTAATTTTTTTATTATACGAGGGCTAATTAAACCGGGACCTACTTCTAAAAGCCAATTCCTAAAAGGGTACAAGTATCATTACTAATAGCGGAATTCAACCCTACGGTCTCCAATTCCGAATGATAGCTCTTTACCGATTGTCTAGCATGCAGGGCCCGACTTACAGAAATGTGACCCAGGGCAAACCCATTCATTCGGGGCCTCCCTCACTCTGCTGTACACAAGTGGTGGCCACGGGGTGATTGTTACATGTAGTGATGCTTAAACTATGGCCCGCAGAGCCTTTAAATTTGACTCACCAATGTAGTTAGTAAAATAAGATTAGTTTAAAATTATGAAATAAGTAAAATTATAAAAAAAAGTTACAAAAAAATACTGGAAGTTAAAGCGTATATTAGAATTTTGTAAGTCCTTACCCGAGGAATTTTCCTGCCTAAAACAGAATGTAGCCGCGTGTTCTACATTTTTTGCCAGCACTTACATATGTGAGCCAGCTCTCTAATGATACTGAATAAGTCAAAAACTAAAAGAGGAAATTGTCGATAATTTAAAGTGAATTTTAGACATACCCAGCATATTTTCAACTTGAAATGGCAGTTAATTTGGGGGCCCCTTTTGACTGGGGGGCCGGGCTCTTGCCCCGTTTGCCCTGTCAGAAATCAGGCCCTGCTAGCATGATCCATATACAGAAGTTGGTCCTCAAAAAATAATCAACAGGGCAGTGCATTATTTCATAATAATGCATTTTGTTTTGTCCTAATTTTAATTATCATTGAAACTAATATATCTTGATAATTTAAAAAACTACACATAGAAAGTATGTATATATTTATCTTTAATATAAAACAAACAAAGGTTGGGGATAATTTTTCCAGATGCAATGATTTGTTGGATCACAAGGATTTTTTGTGGATGTGGTTGCCTTTCTGAAGGACTTTTATAAGAAGCATTTGTCTTACTCGTTAAAAAGAAAAATCGAGAAAGTCTCATGCAGTTCCAAGAGATTCTGCTAAGACGAAAACTTACCATTAGGCATTCTGTTCCCTTTTTGAAAATTACTACTTTTATCCTCTTTACACATTGTATGCGGGACACGTACTAGTACGTTTTCTGACGATTGATACTTGAGCGCGGGTCACGCACTAGTACGGGTTAGTGTAACAACATGGTTTGTTTGAGGGTACAAAAATAATATATACACGAAAACGAAGCCACATGTTCTTGTCTACTTCATAGTTCTGGAAAAACTATAACAACTAAACAAATAAAAACTAGTTTTTACATCAGTCGATGTGGAACCACAGAACGGAAAAAAATTAAAACTATATACAACTATTTTTATTTGTTCTTTCATATTTAAGATACTATTATAAATTTATCCACCAAAAAAATGTTTTTTTGTTTACTAAAATCTTATGGTTGTTGTTTATATATTTCTATTTATATATTTGTTTATATATTTCAATATAAAATACGAAAAGTTAGTTAAAAAATTAAATAATTTTTATCTATTGAGATTTAACTGAATAACTAAATTTAAGCACAAAACGCCAGCTCCCGGTTCAATTCCGCTGCGAAATGTATCCGCGCACAATGTGTTAAGGAAATTTCGTCCAGTATATTGTGAACAAAAAAACTTTAAAATTGAAAAGTTGAGGAATATTCTTTGTATAATTTTCTCTTGAATTTGCGAAAATATCTTAGAAGCTAGACGTTGGGAACAAATAGAGCGCTGCCTTTAGGAACCAAAATCTCTGGCTTCAATTTCCATTGCCCCAATGGATGTTTATATATTGGAATCAGCTATATGAAGTAGGTACCAGTCTCTTTAACCGTCTTGCAGCAAAAAAAAAGTAGACTTGATAGTTGTAACCAACCATAATTGTGATAGAAGAATCATTAAACCAGCAAACGGTTTTATACGAAGAAAAATATGGAGGGCTGGTTAATACTACATGGATGGTACCATATAACCTTTAACTTAGAAGAACAGGAAAGCAAACTGTAATCTAGGCTTTTCAATTTTTTTCTAAATTATCTTCCCCTAACAATAAACAATAATAAACGATAAAAAAAAAGCCTCTTCCCTTCCAATCGCAGAATGCCGTTTAAAACTGATCCTCGAAAAGCTACTACACAGTTTCCGATATTATCGCATGTTGGCACTTTTTTTCTGTTGCAAAGAACTCATTGTTCTCGCGTGAAGCCATTGTCGAACATCCGCTGGCAGGCAGCTGCATGTATTACGAATGATATTCGATCAAAATCGCGCAGACATATAAAATAAAAGGTGCAGATTATGTTGACTGATTCATCCTTTGTTGTAGAGGGAAAAAATCTCTAAATATTTTCCAATGTGCTTAACAGAAATACTGTAGGACACACGTTCCATCTGATACCACAGAACACTGACGCGAGCATTTATGCGGGTGCATCCGCCAAGGTATTACGCATTGTCTTTCGGTTTCTTCTTTCTGTTCTTTGCTTGTAAAAGGTGACATGCTCGGATTTCCTACTAGCAGTTTGCCCCCTTTTCTTTTTCGTCCTCGCAGCATTCGTCATTTGTGATCATACGTGATTGTTCGGCCTCGTGCAATTCAGGTAAACGAAAGCTTACAAGCGTGGACATAAAACTAAAAACCTCACTGACAGTATAAACTGACACGACAATAGGTATAACCTTCAAATTTTGAAATAATAGAATAGATTATCCTTTTGGTTGGATTTTGGAAGTGCAAATCACCTTGTTCATTTCGATTTGATTTGAAGTTCTATACTCAACTTTTTGCAGCACGAGGGCTACCTTGTTGCAATAGGTGGACCTGCCATATTGGATTCCTTTCGTTCAATATTAACCTATGGAAAAATAAATTTTTTTTCTAGCAGGCTAGCATTTAAAAAATTCTCTAAATATCATCGGTATTAACCGCAAATTCTATCTACTTCCAGGGTGTAGTGGAAATGGTAGTTTTATTCCTTTGCTTTCATTAATTACTGTGGAAAAAATGGGAAGAACTTAACGATAATTTCTACATATCTCAGAAAACTTTGAATTATCTTTCTAAATGAATTCAAAGTGATTTTAAACTGCATTTACAGTATTGGGAGACTTTAGAAGAGTATGAAGATAAACTAATTATTGAGCGTGTAGCAGATAATTTTGAGCCAAAAAACAAACCATTTTTTTACCAGAGTCATAGGGTACTTAACAATTCTGGAATATTAAAAACTTTATTCTTTTATGTGTTTACTTTTCGCTCGTTGTCATTTTTGTGCTTATGATAGAAGCCTCTGGATTAACGGGCTTTGGCCCATAGAGTCCAGTTGCGTCATCACCTTTGATGCCTTTGATGAAAAACTTTACTGATTCCGTCATATGACGGGCTATATGCTAGTATTTCTATATTTACTTTTAAAAGATATATTTTTAAGTCATAAACTTTATCTTTCGCACTCTTTAAAAAGTCTAAAGTGTGAAAAACATTTCACTACATATAATCCTTTCTTCCGTGTTATCTAGAGATGAATACCCTGGGGAGGAATGATTACTGAAATACACAGAATAATTTTATCTTAAAGAATCTGCTAATCGTGATATCCGAAAAACTATTTTGTTTTTCAGCAGATGTGATGCTTTAAATCAAAATAACGAAATTTCGTTTACAGAGTAACGTTTAACTCTCATCTTCGTACAAAATTGAGTTCCAGCACGTATCACCAAACATAAAACAAACTTTCACCTTTACTTCTTTTCCAGCCTACGTTATTTTAACTTTATTTTTATTTGAAAGAATAAATTTCTCAGTTCATTTTAGAATACAAATGCCGAAAAGGTTAATGACAGTGGCAGCGTATCTTCCATTGGTTCTTTGTTTTACATTTGTAAGAAACTGAAACTGTATAACGATTCTAAAGTATTTTCATTCCTCAATTGAAAACATTTCCTCGCCTTACTGTTTTGTTCACGAGGGCTAATGAGACAGTCACCCATAGATTAAAGCTACGAATACGGCTACGAATAACCATGCTAGCAGTGGAATTCGTACTAGCAAACTCCGGTATCGAAGAGCAGAGCTTTACCATTTGGCCATCATTCGACTTTCGCCACTAGGAATTCGAGTTTAGCCCAGGTCCCCCGTACAAACTCCAACTCTGATGATTTGTATTGCCCCGGTTTGGTTTGGTTTGGTTTGGTTTGGAGCGCTACGGTCTACTGTTTTGCACACTAGGGCTAATGAGACCGGGACGTACTGTTTAAAGCCGATTCCGAACGGCTACGAACATCCATGCTATAGTGGGATTCGAACCCACGAACTCCGGTACCGACGGTCAGCGCCCTAACCAATCTACCAGCGTTCGGTCCCGGTTTGGGGAAAATTTTGGTATACTGCTTCTCAAACACAAATAAACAATATAAGGTCAATAGTAATATAAGGTTAATTCCCAGGGCTTGAAATATTAAAAGTTATTTAAAATTTCATTTTTTTTTTTTACTTTGTACAGTCTATAATAACTTTAGTTAAAGATATTCATCAATATATATTCGACATATATAACTCGAGTACTAATGGGATTAAGTATAAATTATGATGCTGTAAAATTTCTCATTTATACTTAAATGATAAATCTTTTCTTCTCTTATCGATCTTGATACTAAACAACTAACTTTAAAAAAAATATGTTAGGAAAATAAAATCGTTTTCAGGAACAGATATGATTTGCAGTTACATTTGAATGTTTTCTTTTCAATGAAGTCAGGGAATTTAATTTAAAAAAGAGTCTCATAAAATCATGACTGAAAGAATTTCGTCAAAAGAAATTCTAAAATATCTAAAATAATGGATTCTTAATAATGTCTTAATACTCAGAAATGAAACTAGATTAAATGGGTACATCTTTTGGCAGCCCTTGCATAACTTCAGCGAAGTATTTTAGACTCTGAAATCAATAGATTTTCAGTAAGAATTCCAAAATGTGGAACATGTAATACTTAAGAGCTTAAAGATAGCGAAGTAAGTTGAATACCCAGTAAAAGTGTTTAACTCTTCTGTAACTACCTTTAAAATAAATATCTCGATAGTTGTTATACATAACATACAACTGTTTTTAAATGTTACGTTGTTACCTGGTACGGATTTTAAGAAAATGAAATTAATATTTCACTAAAAATAAAATATGGAAAAGATTCACACAGAACATTGCAGTTTCATAAAAACAAGCTTAATATTCAGTTTTTGATGAAAATAAAACAAGTATTGTACGATTTTGTGCGATTTTGATCAGTAATTAAATAAACAACTTGTAACTTACATTGGCAAATATTCGCCAATTTTAGGTCAATTAAATTTGCAATGAGTTGTCTGCAAGCTGTACCATTGATATCCTTCTTGATCATAATCTTGAAAACAAGCCCTCGATACGAAATCTATTTCAATCGCTATTTGTAAAACATAAAAAAGGCCTAGCCTATTGAATGACTATTAATATGTATCATCGACTCCAACATTAGCATTGTTTTTACAGCTTCTGCGATAGCATTGTGGTAGGTAAGGCGTCTTGTTAGGAACCTCCCGTTCAACTTCTGTTGAAAATGGCGTAATTGATGAGACAGCGGTAAATCCTCAAAGGGGTGTGGTGAAATACATTGTCTTTTAACAAAGCTTAGGTAAGTTTTATTGGTTTTTGATGGGTAATGATGACAAAGTGATGAATGGTGATTTCGCTTACTAGTCGTTTTTTTACACATGTACCAGAACTAAGTAATGCTTGAAGGTCATTTTTTAAGACTTTGCGATACGTATCAACTGAGAATTAGGGTTATTGTTATTTTATACAACAATTTATCAAAATTACCTAGAGAAGTTAAGTAAACTCTGGGCATTTTATAGGATTTTACGACTCTTCATGCTAGCAAATCTGTCCGATATCAAAAGAATAAACTTCAATCCAGCAATCCCTAATATACAATTGTAATTGTTGCTCGATATGAGATTTATTCGACTGCTGTTCTGTTGAATAATTAGTACTCATTGATTTACTGAATGGAGATAAAGAAAAGAAGCAGAAGAAAAAACTAAAAATTCACTTTAACATTTTCGGAACTTTTTTATTCAATTTGGAGTTAAGGTGGTCATTAAATGTTTTAAATTATTTCACTCGAGATTAAACAAATGGCCTAAATACAAAAGATTATACATTACTTCTGCATTCCGATTAAGCTAAAAGAGAATATTTATTTTCAGTTTATCAATGCAGAAGATGATTAATCTTGCTCAAGAGATACATTTTGTTAAATGAAATAGGTTGTGTTTAAGGGATAAAGATTGTTTTCATTCTGAATGTCTAGCAGTTTCTCGATAATTAATCTGTCCTAAAAGTGCGCATCTTCCTTTGTTTTAGTTCTCAATATTAATTACTTCTCGGAAATAAGGCTACATCTGATATTTAGATAATATTTAACTTTTACTCTAGGCTTATATCGATTTTCTCTCTCCGATAAACACTTCGAAGTTACAATTACTAAAAACAAGTGACTCTGCTGTGTAATTCATTTCTCGAAACAGTTTCTTCATAAGCTAACACTTTTATAATATATAAACTATTATCAGTTTGTTCAAAAAAATTTGTATAAATCATTAAGACTCTGTACAAGAATAAAGTATATTACAATTCTACGCTGAACTTTACAAGTTATACCATTCAACATCAAGCGTTTTTTATTTATTTTCTGCCACTAATTACCGATTTCATATAGAATATGCGTGTATTTGTTTTCGGTTACTTCAAATAAAACTGTTTTTCTCGGGTAAAACTTCATGATGTTATAAAGCTAATTTCAACGGAGATCACGGAGATAATATCCTTTACATCTTTTACTGTAAAAATTGTAATTTCCCTTTAACGTTATGTATCAACAATCAATATCTAATTCCAAAATTAATGGAAATTGCACGTTGAAAGCACTACAACTATTCAGCGGCAAGACGGATCACTGAACAAAGCACTAATCTCAGGGAGCAGAGAAGTCCAAATCTAATTTAATATTCATAAACAGTGAGATTGATATCAGATCTTACTTAACTTGGAGAAGAATTTGAAAAACACAGTGGGCGTTGTGTTTGGGGACTCATCTCCATCTCTAATAACTTAATGGCACCCCTAAGAGCTGGTGCCCAAGCAAAGAATTTAATCTTCCAAAATTCTCCCAGATGCCGACATGAAGGGTGGACGTCCGGTTAATGCTCGAAAAAGACTGGAACGCTTTAACCTATGCTCCACGCCCATCGTTTCCGGTTTTGTTGAAAAGCTCGCTCTCTAAAAGCCGATCGTACCTTAATAAGCATGTCGGCGCTGAGTCATACGTTTTGCATTTCGATATCACATGAGTATTCTGAAAAGATAAGGCAAGTGTAGTAAATCATAGTTAAATACGCGCTTAAAATTACGAGTAGAGGAAGTTGTGTATTTGCATGCCAGACACTTACAAACATCTGATGCTGATGCTGATGTTTTTCACCCCCCCCAAGTCAACTTTTGCTTTTGACCAATCTTAAAATGAGGAAACTATATGTATGGTAATAAGTAGCATTCTACATAAAGCCGACACAAATATCCTAGTTTTAAGAGCCAGCCATACAAAAGGAAGTAAATTGAGAAGGGCGGTCACAACAATAGATCCAAAACAAGGTGGGGCTATTTTGTTATCGGGTGGTTGTTTTATGTGGGCTAACCATAAGATAGACCGGTAATTTAAGCATTTTATTCTAAAGTTAACAGTCTCATCTATTGCTTTCATTTAGAATTCACCTTTTTTTATTTATAAACTTCAATCCTCCAACTTTAAATATGCCGTTTCATAATGCAAAAGAAACTGCAAAGAAATTAGATTAAACTCCTTTATAAAAAAAATCCATGAAATTTCAGATTTTGTTACATAAATCATTGTTTTTTAGAATGCCTTATACAAAGTAGATTTCTTTATACGTAGAGATGTGAAAAACCCAGAATTTTGAAGAGGTGGAAATAAGCCCGGGACTTTTGGGGAATAAACCCGGAATTTTGGGAACTTTGAGAAGAAATCATTTTAACAATGTTTACATTTACTTTTTCAACAGTGGCTATTTAAGAACTAGTATATTATTTCTAAGAGACTTTTTTTACTTTTGGCAATATATATATATATATATATATATATATATATATATATATATATATATATAGAGAGAGAGAGAGAGATAGATAGATAGATAGATACATATATATATAAATATATATATAGAGATAGATAGATAGATAGATAGATAGATACATATATATATATATATATATATATATATATATATATATATATATATATATTCAAGAAATAATATAAATGAGCATTTAAATGCTTTTATAGTAGTACTTATGTAAATAATTACCCTGTTAGTCTTATCAAACACATAACTGGTTGCTTCAATTTTAATTGCTAATATAATAATTATATACATTATTTTTTATCATTATTTATTATGTAAATTGCTTTGTGCGAAACTTTTTCCCCTCCTTTTATAATATAAAAATAAATATCTTTAAATTTAAAATAACAGTTTATTCTTTTTTGTAATGCCTATATCATTTAAAGGTATAATCAAGTGAGTTTTGTGACACTACAGAGTATTGCCTAATATTTATGTAATAATAAAAATATTGGATATTTCTCAAAGGAAAAATATACTCATACTTTCATGCTAAACATGATACCTTGCCAAATACAGTTAGTTAATCCCAATTATTCAATTTTTTATAGCATATAATAGTTAAATTTTGTGATCAAAGGCATCAAAGGTGGTGATGCAACTGGACCATATGGGCCGAGCCCGTCAATCCAGAGGTTTCTGTCAGTAAGCACAAAAATGACAACGAGCGAAACATAAACACTCAAGTTTTGAGGTCTACAACAAAGACAATAAAAAAATGGTGGTGCTCATTGTGTCATAGGAATTGGCGACTTCAAAATACTTCAAAATTCCCATGTTTTGGAAATTTTCAAAAGCTCTTCCCAAAAAACCCGGTTTTTTCCTGGGTTTAAACCGGGTTTTTTTTTTTATTGCTCAACACTCTATTTATAAGCTTCAATCCTCCAACTTTGAGTACGCCGTTTCATAATGCAAAAGAAACTGCAAAGAAATTTGCTTAAATTCATTTATAAAAAAATCCAGGAAATTTCAAATTTTGTAACATAAACCATTGTGTTTTAGAGTGTCTTATACAAAGTACATTTAGTAAAGAACTGGAAAAAACCAAACAGTTGGAGATTCCTTAAATATTTATGCATTATTAATGATATCTAACAACGTTGTTTATTAATACGGATCTCTTAAAAATATAGAATATTTCAGAATTTTATAAAGTTGGTATATTTAATGACATAATAGTTTATGGTATTAAATATTTCTTTTGTTCTTTCACAGGTAGGCGTGGCCTGTTGTTGGGTCCTGCCATGGTACTATGCAGGGAGCACGGGTGATGAAGGCGGCCCTTCTCCTGATATTTTGCCTCTACGGGATACAATCAGGTACATTCCATGATTATACATGAACTAGCATATAACCCGTCATATGACGGGATCAATAAAATTTTTAATTTTCCAGAATTGTAAAGTACCCTATGAGACAAGTAAATAAATGGATTGTTTCTTGGCTGAGAATTATCTTGTAACAAAAAATAATCGATGATTAAATTTAAAATTATCGCATATATACCTAATCTATTATTTAAGCCCAAATGTAAAAAAAAAATTATGTACGTAATATTTAAGTTCAGATATAAAACGTATGAAAATAATGCAGACGATATGTAAATAATTTAAAATAAGAAATGATTACATGAGATAGTTAAAGGAATGACGTCATATTGCTAGAAAATATGTTATTTTTACCTATTTATTTATGTGATAAATTTATAGGTTTAATCGCCTGCTCTTAACCGGAAAACAGGGCTTGAAATAATGGTATTAAACGCTCGAAAAGGGGAGAAGGGGTGGATTTCGAACGTTTTAAAGATGCCATTTTTTTCGATTTAAGTAATAATATTCATCGGGGCACCTGGGCCCAAGGCCGAATTCCCAGCCTTGAATGTTTGAAATTCAGTGAAGGTGTGCATCATTAAATAAGGTTCTATTAGTTGAGAAATAATATTAAAATAAACACTTACATAAAGGTTTTTCGCTATCATATGAAGCATATTTATACTAATTTATTTTAGAATCGGATAGGTAGTTTAGGAAAAGATAAACTTTACTGACTTTGAATTTTACTAACCCTAACTCATCAAGAACCCATTTATTCAAGAGCTAATAATGAAAATGACTGCGAAATAAAGATCCACACACACACACACACACACACACACACACAAAAAAAAAAAAAAAAAAAAAAAAAAAAAAAAAAAATTGTATGGTAACATTATGTAGAGGTCAATTCCACTCTTAAATAAAATTTCAATTTAATATAGATCGTCATTTTTTTTCACACTTTCTGCAAATTACATTAGATTTTATTTTTAGTATTTCTATTGTCGTTCCTGTGATTTCTTTTTTTAATTCTGCTTTTCTGTGTTTCAAAAAAAATTTTGTGAAAAATCTACGCAACATCGTTGATATATTTTTCATTTCATAATAACCAGTATCATCCCTTACACATGAAAATAATAATGTTAAAATTGTAATTTAATATCGAGATTTATTAAACTATTATTAATCATAAATTTATACATTGTATCATTTAAGTACAGCTTTATAAAAAAAAGTAATATGTCTTTGACTTTTTGTTTCAGGTAAAGCCAATTCTCCGCCAAAATTTGCCCTAGACGGGGCAAGTGAAATTGTAGTCAAAGTCCGAGAGGGACAAGAAAGCATAGGTAAGAAATTTAAACTGCTCAATTATAAAGTTTAAATTAAAGTTACTGTTTGTTTATAAAGTTCATTTAACACTATATTACAACTTTTATATTTGCACCAGGAATTTTATTATGTTTGTAACCTTTTCCTAGGAAAGTTCTAATGTGAAATCATTTAAATCTTCTTTAAACCACTTAGCAATTTTGCCCTACTTCATACAAGTAACGCTTTTTTGCTCAGTATATCCGTGCCAACAACAGTATTTGAATCTGCTGTCTAAAGACAGCGTCCTACTCATTCTGCTATCATCCGGCTCATTCATTTCAAAAACGCTAGCTTGAGAGAAAATCATGTGAGACCTCACTGAATGAAGCATTTGGGATTAAAATAATAAGAATTTATTACAACAAAGAAGAGTTTTTTTACAGAAAGAAAATTAACTCATTCCGTTTTCTTTCAGGCAAACTTCTTTACCGATTACGAGGAGAAGATGCTGACGGTGACCGTCTCACGTTTGGGGTCGTCGGACCTGTCGGCCAGGAGATCCTCCGCTTCGAACGTCTTGGAAATTCCGAGGCTAATGTCTATCTCAACAAGGAACTCGACAGAGAGGTTTGTCTACTTCAAATTTTAATGCTGAATTGCGAGGCGTGGTGTATAGTTAATAAACTGGCAATAAATTATTGAAAGGTTTAAAGACATTGTAATGATGTAGCCTGTATGTTTGCTCTTAGATATTGCTTTCGTTTTTGTTCGTATGACTCAGTAAAAGAATAATTATTTCGCACAAGGAGAATCTCAATTTTTTGGCAATAAATTTCCTGATTAATAAGATAGTATCTCAATTTCAGTTGTAATCAAAAACAGGTTCTGTTGAATAGCGTAGTACAGTGTTTCCCAAACTTTTGACGTATGTGTACCCCGTCTATAATTTCCGTAACTCTGAGTACCCCTCGTCAAAAAAGAAGATGGATGTATTTTAATAACAATCAAAAATATATTTATTTTCTTTTCTTTTTTGTGACATACACAAAAAAATAAGAAAAGAAAAATAAAATTATTATAATAAAATATAAATAAAAGTTATATTGTAAGTAACATTTATTTGGATCAATGAGAAGGGTGAAATTGTTTGTGCAGAGAAGTCAGATCGTCATAATTTCGTTCCCTGTTTGTTAATTTTAATCTCAGATGTGGTTCCACGTCCAATAGTCTGTTCCTTTTTTTTATTTAATCCTTACAAATGCTGAGAAAGCAACTTTACATAAATATGAAGTATCCCTCAGCTGCACCCCCATCAAACTCTGATTGTAATCCATTGGCTTAGTAAATTTTCATTTAAAGCTGTGCTGCATGATCGACTAACGCTTACAGTTTTAGAGTTTATTACTATTCTGTAACGTACCGCTACATATATTAAAAACCGTTCAATGTTAACACTTTTCAGGTATAGATCAAAATCTAATAACTTTTTAGTTTTTAATAATTTCTTACCTGTGTTAGGTTTTCTTAGTCAGTCACTCTTAAATGGGCATGTTATTTTTCAAAATTAATTTAATTTTCAGTATTAAAGTAAACATTGCAATTAATTTTCTGTTTAAAAATCTAATTTAATACATTTTTAAGAAAGCAAAATCTGTTTGAATAGATCATTTAATTAAAATTTTAATTTTTAAACTCTTTTAATTCTGTATATTTATAAAGAAATAAGCAACTTATTGTTAATTTCAAGCACAGTTTTCTTGTATAGACCTGTTTAAGGAATAGGATGATTTCACGCAGCAGGGCACATCTCAGCTTATAACAATTCTGGCTTTAGTTTCAAACGGCAGGGCATTTTATTGTTTGTTGATTGGCTGTTGTAAACATGAAAATGAATGGGAAGGGCATTATAGTACTTCGTGACGTTGTGACAAATTGCTCTATTAACAATTGTGTCTTAAATGAAAAAAAAAAGCTTTGGCATTTTTAAATCACGGAACTAAAGGAAAAACAAACATGGAGAAAAGCAATTTAAAGTTTTTTATTTGTAATAAAAGTGACCATGAAACCATACATCCATGTGCTTAGATAATTTTTGAGATATTCAAATTTCAAGTCATTCAGAAATTAAATTTTGCTTACATATATACGCATATATATAAAGATTTAAAAAATATTTAAACCAGTCATATATATATATATATATATATATATATATATATATGTGTGTGTGTGTGTGTGTGTGTGTGTGTGTGTGTGTGTTTTGTATATTAAGGATATTGTGTCCCCTTAATCTTTGACATTTGACATTACGTTACCTCAGAAATTCGATCTGTATTTATAGCCATTTGAGTATTCTTTATTTATTACATAGATATTTTAAAGATTTCTCATTGAGTTTGCCTTATAATAGACTTTAATAGACTTTATTTATAATAAAGTCTAATAGCCAATAAAATAATTAAGATTATGAATAATATCGAATTTCTGTAAATTAAAATTGAAATTCAGGTTAAATTTTGTGAACGTATGTTTTGTAATAAATACATCAACATAATGCTCTATTAAACCACCAATTTTTGAAAAAATTATATTTATCCTTATTCCACTTCCTAGTATCGTTCATGGGCTACGATACTGATACAGCTCAAAAAACACGATATTTAAGTCCAGTCCAACACTGTAGAATCGTTTTTTACAGCACTAGTACTGGCACATATTTTAGTCAAGAAACAGTTTTTTTTTCAATACTGCTTCCAGAAAGCATCATTTTAAAAAACATAACAATCCTTTCCTAATATCTAGAAGGAAATCTGACAATGTACAAAATTTAATCGCCAACAATGAAATAGCAAATTGCCAATCAGCAGTTTTTAAACTAAAGTAAATATAACCAATTAGGAAAGTTTTCACTCTTTTTCGTATTTTAATTAATGGTATAGCACTGAAACAATCAAAAAGTTATTTTATAATTTTGTGGTATTTGTTACAATGTTGAGCAATACTAAGAAATTAATTTCTTGTCTTTAAATTTTTCTATCGTTATGAATTACGAGCCACGAATTTCCGTGTTATTCTACCTGATCTGAACAAAGTAACATAGTTTGATACACTTTAATATTAACAAATATTAATTTTATAAATTATTATTATTAACAAAACTCCAATGAAGCTTTTTTTTATGATTTCTCCTAAATTCATCTACTTTGCAAGATTTCTACATTTCAAAGCCAACGAAAACTTCAAACACGTATATCTCAAAACTACATTGTTAGTGTTGAGTTAGTATTGAGCCCATGAACGACACATTAAATCTTATATACAGGCATAGAAATCTGAAAAATTGATTTTAATTAGATAAAAAGAATAAATGAAAAGAGTATGGTAGTATTAATTTTACTGTATAACATGGTGCATGAATTAATTACCTTTTATCTCCATTAGATGGCTGATTCATATTCACTGGTACTCACTCTTACAGACGGCAGGTTGGGCGAAGGACAGTTTGTAAGTATTTTACTTCCCGTTCATATAAAATTTACAAATATTATTGAACTGAGTACACTTAATACAGCAATAACTTTTATATATGTATCTATAAAACTCAATGTATTTTTATACAGTTTGACTCTAAAGTCTTACAACTCCTTAATTGAACTTGAATCGATATTTGAATCTTGAAGCAATGATTCTGGGGATCATTTTATCTCTTATTACTGGATATATTAAGATTTTGTGTCAAAGCACTAATTTTGTCTATGAATTCCCTCGTGAGTTGCTCCTTAGAATAAAGGTTCAAGGTTTGATTCGTCGTCGCAAAATTATTATTTCTTCAGTTTCGTCCTCTTGTCCATGTAGCGAGAGAACATTTAAATGAATCCCTCTATCATTTAGAAGTAATCGACGATTACTACCAAATAATTATACAGTAATTAAATATAGATTATCTCTAACCGACTATGATCAGGGTGGACAAAAAAGAATTACGAAAGATAATTCCCACGTTGCAAAAGTTTAGGAAGTAATAAAAGTTTGATAAATGATCATAACATAAGAAACATTGCTCAGTTGCTAGACAGCACAACTCACAAGTCGCACTTCACATTTAGTACCTATGTTCCCATAGCGGGTTAGAGTTAATTTTTTATCAATCCCAATTAACGTGTAGCTAATGACTGATTAGCTCTAATTAGTAATGGTGAGATTGGATTTAAAGGTATCTGCTCCCCCTCGGTATTGTCATCAAGATCTAAGACATCGTCTTTCAAAGGCCAGGATCTCGCATAATTGACAAAGCAACGTAAAGGTTCTTAAAGGTTCTTTTTATGACCCAGATACTTTAAAACTTTCCCTTCGAGACTAAGTAATACTTGACTTGTTCATTAGTAAAAATTAAACGAGTTTTGTTGTTCAAAAATTGTTTATTTCTTATTAAGGCTACAAAAATCTATTGCGATAGAAAAAACTGTTGAGGTAGAATGTTTTGCCGTTTAACTTAAACTAGCAATTTCAGGTCTGAAGACAATTTTTAAATCAGGCTCAACACTTATGTTTCAGTATTTATTTTTTTAGAAAAACAAATGTTTAGACATCTATTTCACACTTGCAACTTATGACAAAAGACATTAGAAACACTTAGAGACTTTTGTACCACAAATGGATACGTTTGGTGGCAAGATAGTAAATAATAATAATAATTGTCATTGGTATTTTGCCAAACTGGTTTTTAAGCGTTGTACCAAAAAGCATTTTAAATATGGATTTAACAACTGAATCCAAAATTCCGTTTCTGATTCTAAGTTTCCATTTCTTATTCCTTCCCATTTTTAGTTACAATATTACTACATCCAGTTAGAAAGAATTGATATTATCTATCTAACAAATATAATAACTTTGCTTTGGCTAACTACATTGAGATTACGTTTCTTTCCTCCAAGATTTCCACTTGAATTAACATCTGAACTTCACTGTTAAATTAACTTTCGTCCTGTTGCTATGGTAATGGTAGTAAATAAAACGCTTTCACTAGTTTGTAGTGCGGAAGTTGGCCATCTCAGTGTTTTATATATTATTATTCTATGTAAATAACAGTTATGGCCATGAGAGTCGGACTGCAAGTGGTTTGTTTCCACCTGCTGTTACTTTTGTATCTTCAGTATAGATTTAGAAATCCACAAAAGT
The DNA here is from genome assembly GCA_032207245.1 of Pardosa pseudoannulata. Classification (NCBI taxonomy): domain Eukaryota; kingdom Metazoa; phylum Arthropoda; class Arachnida; order Araneae; family Lycosidae; genus Pardosa; species Pardosa pseudoannulata. The sequence goes on from CM063506.1 coordinate 103,885,138, forward strand.
TTTATTTTAAAAAAAGGTGACTACAGATTTTAATATTCGTTGTCTTGTAATTCATGTTTAGATAGTTTTCAGTTTTTAATTGCTAATCTTAAAAAAATATGATAAATCCGTGGTGCATTAGTCGTTAAAAGGCAATATGTAAACATTATATTTCTTAAAATTAAAAGAAATTGGTGTTTTGTTTTCGCAACTAATAATAAAAAAGTTTAAAACCAATTTATGTGATGTAAGAATGTTTTTTTCATTATTAAAGTACAATAAGGAAAAACTAGAAATTGGTTTGGGAGTGGCTGAAGAATCATAATATTTTAATATAGGTTGCGTTGTAAAATTTGATCTGAGCATTTATTAAAAATTTTTAATTTTATGCGCTTTACCTTAAAAATTAAATTTATTGGATTTTTCGTAATTCCTTGGTCTTAAAATAAAAAAAAGAAGGGCATTAAAACTTATCTTAATATCAATTTGTTTTCTACATCTAAAAGAACAACCCCCAAAAAAAAACTTGTTGGTAATTGTATTATATTTTTGAAATTTTATAGTTTAATGTAATAATTACAGTATTTTACTTTGTAATTGTTTGTATTCTCAAAATAAAAAAAAAATATTTTTATAATTTTTTTGTTATTAAATGAGAAAACAGAAATATATTTTGATTAATATTAAATAATAAAGATTTCTTTAATTTTATTTTAGATACGCCATTCAATGCTTATTATAGTGGAAGATGTAAATGACAATGAGCCAGTATTTAAATCCTTTAGATCCACTATAAGTGTCCGAGAGGTAATTAAGTATGAGTTTGCATGTAGTTTAATCTATTATTGCATCTATTTGTTACAGTTTTGATGTATTATTATGCAGTTAAGTATCGTATGTATTTATAAATGTGTGAATTATTCTGTTACATTTAATATATAAATATACATATTCTGTATCTATATTACTTTTATTTTAAAAAATTGTATGTCATCAGATAAAATAAGAATATATGTTTGTTATTCCATATGTTGCTGACAAATTTTGGATAGTTGTCTTTTTAAATTTGTAAGTTATACAGTTTTAAAATGGTTTAATTCAGTGATTAAAACTGATATTTTTTAGAATCTTCTGCATTATTTAGTCAGTTTTAATTTTGAATGCATTTTTTAATAATTAGTTATTAAATAAAATTCATCTGTTTTTTTTTTCAGGACTCACCTCCTAAAATTTTAGAAACCGTTGAAGCAATAGATAGTGATGCTGGACCTTTCGGACAAGTTCTCTATCAACTAGGGGTAAAGGACTTCTTCTATTATAGTTAAATTTGCCAAATATTAAACTAATTTATACTACATATTAATTCTTTATGTATATAATATGTAATGATGGGGATTATTTCAAATAATCTGCTTCTTAGATTTTTCTGAAAATACAGATGTCTTAATAATTTATATGAATTGTATTTAGAAAACAAAGTCATTGTTATTAATATCAGCATTTCAACCAGTAGTTATTTGTACTGTTGCTTACACTTAGTAAAAAAGGGCCGGACACAAATAATGAGCCAATAGTTTAACACAACTTGGAACAGACATTTAGTCACATATATACAAAAGAGTTGACAAAAGCGTACTGACACTAACTAGAGTACTGTGAGATAGCGTCTCTAAGAGCGTAGGGGGTCACTGGACATGTGTGATGAACTCGCTAACCCCTATCTCCTCCCTCGCAGGGGAGCAACTATTTTGTTCACCACAGTACTGTAGCTCTTTGTTTTCTCAAATAGTGCATCATTTCAAGTAAAACTATAAGTTAAAGTCTTTTGTAACCCAGATAATTTTCATACCAACTTGTTCAAACTGGTCTTTAAATTATTTATATTTTGATAAGCAATCAAATATTTCTTAGTATTTAAATAATTTGTTGCAATTCAGCTTATAAATTCATATTATAAGAGCTCTTATGTAAAATTGCATGCTTTATGGAAATTTATTATTACTACCATAACTAGTTATATGTTACTTATAATTCATGATTTGTGTAAAAGTGAATTAGTATTGAGGATATACAACATGAAACAAAGAACATTTTTGTATCATATTTAAAATCTAATTTATAGTAATATTTTTCATCAAGTACATTTTATGTCTATTTTATTTTTAAATTTGATTTTTTAGATTAATTTTCTGTTTGAATTTTAGAATGTTGACAAAGATACATCAGAAACATTTTCAGTTCAAACCACTCAAGGAAAAGGTATAATTAATCTTGTGGGTCCATTAGATTATGAAAGAAAAGGGCTCTACCAGTTAAGAGTCTTGGCAATTGTAAGTAATTTATTAGAATATCAGAATTGAGTATTACACCAGAGTTGGTTGATTTATAACATCTTATTATCAGGGCCTGACTGTAATACTTTAATGCCCAGTGCACAATCCAATTTTTGTGCCCTCCATCCCCATTGCAAATTTATATTGATAAATTATTATCATAATTACAGTCATATAAAAATTATAACATTAAATTAGCAAACATATTTAAAAATTAGCATTAAAGTAATATTCAAAATCAAAAACACCAAATTTTCATCTTGCGTAATCATTATTATCTCTGTTTTACCATGCTAAAAAGCCATGCTAGGACTTTTAAAGACCTAGAGTGACCTACTTTTTTATTTTTACCTTGTCACACTCACAAGCTCTGTGGTTCAGAAAATAAATAATATTAGAATTAAAAATAATTTAAATTGATGAGATGATTTAATTGTCTATAGTGGTACATTGCTAATAATCTGTCTTATAAATATTCAATAACCCATAGGATAAAAAGAGCATTAGGTTTGTTAATGGAAATAATTATCATGTAAATAACAGTAAAATTAAAGTAAATAGGAAACAATATAGTTCTTGACAAACACAATTACCTCGTACAATAATTTATTAAAACTTAACAATGGTAGCTTAAATTTGCAATTTTCCCCCACTTAATATGTGTTTCAAGCACTCAACTAAATTTTCGTGCCTAGGGCACATGCCCCAAGTGCACATGCAATAATCAGGCCCTGCTTATTATGCATAGTTATTTAAATCACTGTAGTAAAAAATTTTACATAATTTATTTCAAGTTATAAATACAAACAAATAAAGAATAATTTTTTTAAATATTAGATATGCTTACAGCTACTGCTAATTTTTATCATTATCTTTTTATATAGGATAGAGCAAATACGGGCCGACGCAATACAGCTACCGCTGCTATTCTTATAAAAGTCGAAGATGTTGAAGACCAACCACCAGTATTCATATCTGTTCCTTCTGTAACTAGAATTCCTGAAGATTTACCTCCAGTAAGTTTTTTTAAATGTAATGTTTATAGTTATAAAAAACATAGTTTTTCACATTAATTTAATTTTCACTTTTTAGCAAGCATAAATTATTAACTCTTTTTTTTGGTTGCTTACTGTTTTATTTCCAGTTTACTAAAACAGTTCTGCCCAACTTTTTTATTACCACAGACCCATCAGCATTTGATAATTTTACCACAGTCTGCCGAGTGAAGGGGGGGGATGTTGATTATTTATATTTTGGATTGTTTAGATTTAATAATTTTAATTTAATTATATTTAAACATGTCTTCAAACTAAAATATGTACACCAACATTTTATTTATTTATTTTTGGTTTTTTCTTTCAGAAAAGTACATGTATTTTCAATTTTATGACTATAATTTTAATTCATATTCATGAAATATTTTAATAAACAATAAATTAACTTAAAATAGTTACAAAATTTCTTCTGTTACAAAGAAGGTATTAATTAGCAGAACCCTGACAAAGCTGCATAAACCCAATATAAATATACCATAGTAAATAATGTTTCTATGACAGCCCCATATTAAGAAAAAATGCATGATCTATGGGCTGGGGTTTAAGGACCACTGTACTGATGTATCTGTTACATAATTCGTTGCATTGTATATTTGAATTATATGATTACCCCTGATCTCTCACAGATAAAGATATAGTAAGTGCTGTCAATTTTATACTTTCAAGGTTAAGAATTAAGTTTAAGCTTCATAATTTAAACAAAAAAGTTTTAATTAAAAAATTTTACAAATAATAAATCTGCTTGTTTTCATATAAATTTCTCTTTACATGCATTATTTCTCATTAAATGTTTTATTCCTATACTTTGTGCTAATTTTTTTCTTTTTCTCTCTCTTTAAATTTAGAATTCTGCTGTGTTATCTGTTAAAGCTGTAGATGGAGACAGGGGCGTCAATAATGCGATAACATACAGGATTTCTAAAGGTTTGTGTTTTCTATGGTTGTTTATTGTCATTAAAAGGGATTCTGAATTATTATTAATAATTATTCTATCATGCAAGTTTATTTATTGACGTTTGTGCTTTCTTTACTTTTTTGTAGGTTCTAGGGGACTCTTTTCTATAGATCGTACCAGTGGTCTTGTTATTGTGAGTGGAAAACTTGATAGAGAAAACACTGATAACAGAAATGGTGCCTTTATTTTAGAAATTGAAGTAAGTACTGCTTTTATCAACATAAAAATTTTCTAATTTTTATTATTAGTAGTTTTATTAAAATTGCAGTTTGAAATTCTATAAAGTAAATTTTAGCTTTATTAGCAACAGTAGCTTCAGCTCAGTCAGCAAAGGCATCTGTCTGAGAAGTATTACATTTTTATTGCTCTCATTTGGGTTGTGAGTTCAAAACTCAAACAAGCCAAAGATCTACTGTGTTCATGAATGGTGTCTAAAACATGTAAAATAGGTTCATGTTCAAACTTCATTAGCAAGAAAATAACTACATTAAATTTACACTACATTAAATTTGATTTTTGATTTTTCTTATATTACTTCCAGGCTCAAGAAGTCACACTAGGTGTTTATCCATCTCCTAGCATCACTACTGAAGTAACTATTATTGTAACAGATGTCAATGATGAAACACCTACATTCTTGAGTCGGCAATATACTGCTGAGATTAATGAAAATGCTGAAGTAAATGTACCAGTTAATTTCATTGGCTCTAGTATAGCTGAAGTTTTTGATCATGATCAGGTTGGTAGTTATACTTTTGCTTATTTTAATGTTAATGAAAAATGCGATGTTATTTTTTGTATACACTTTGTCTATCATTTTGTTTATGTATAATTTATTGTTTACTATAAATTATTGATTAAAATTATACAGTTAATAGTATACCAAAACTACTAGACATTTTTATAAATCAATTTTTACTTTCAATCTTAGTATACTGTTATACCTTGCTTCAGTTATTATTTTATTTTATAATTCATGTATTATTTTACCATTGTAAAGTAAAACAAATTTTGTTTTGTAAATATTTCTTTGTTGTATGTATGCATGGCTATTAATTTTACTTTTTCCTTTAACCATGTAAGTACATTTTTAATTAATGATGTAAAACATTTTTTGAGCAATTCAAAATAAATTTCTTACTGTTAACATTTTTCCCATGAACAGCTTTTTAATTTAATATAAATGGGTAAAATATGAGATAGCTTTTAACAAAGTACAAATCTATAGCTTTTAAAACTAGAAATTATCAAATTTTGTTCTTTAATAATAAATATATACTTGATTATTTTGCCTGAAAAGCATAATGATGTGTGTAATCAGTAAATATAAAACTGAAATAATAAAACTAAGAGATAGTTTTCTAACATTTTTCTGAGCTCAGCTAGTAATAGTAATGTGTTTATTTAATGTAAATTTTACTGAAAACTTCTATAATGTGCAATATTTTTAAATTTCTTGATATATATTGAGGCTTGTGCTGGTGGTCTCTAAACGTAAACCCAAATGTTCGTTAGTGTAAAATAATGTGAACAATAATTTGTCTCACCAGATGACTTACTACCCTTAGTGTTGAGTTGAATTATTATGTTTTTGACACCATTTACAAGGTTTCAAGGTATTTTATGGTGTTACCAATGGTTTTGGAATAAGCCAATTTACCATATCTATTTGCTATATGCAGTTCACAACAGATAGTCTTGGTTGATACACCTTCTTGTAGTTGGGCCTTCATCTTAAAAGTTATAAGCAGACATACCAATTACTCCAGATTCTCCAGAGTTGCTCCATGAAAATGAGAAAATTTAATAACTCTGCACGATTCTCAGATTTCTCAGAAACACAAGAAAACTTTTGAACAGCTAAAAGCTTACAATTCAGCAATTAAATACAAAGTGTTGCAAAAGAAATAATTCTGAATATTTCTCTTTTCACACAGTAATGCTGTATGCTAAAAGTTTTCAGTACTGTGCGGAAAAACCAAACTGAATTTCGGAAAAATTTCAGTGGAGAAATTCTAGAATCCCTGATGATAGAAAAATGGAAATATTTGAATCAGAGTCAATGCTATAAGAAACACTGTTCTGAAAAATAAGTTGTTATAAACCTAAAAAAGCTACTCATACATTTTTAAATGCATAAATTCTAATTTATATTTTATATTAATATTTTAAATATTTAATATTTTAAGTGTAATTATAATTTAGAAATCAATAAGATATGTACATGCTTATAATCTGTATTTAGCATGTTGAAATTTCAAACCATGCTGTTGCTCCTGATGCAAGTCTCTGAATGTTGGTATGTCTGTATATTGGATGCTTTTGTCTTTTTCTTCTTTGTCATGATTTGCTTTAAAACCCTTTTTTCTCAAGCTTTCAGCCTCAACTTTTGGCCACTGTTATGTTTGGTAGCTGATGTCTTTTTCTGTTTGCTATAAGCTGTTATTTCCACTGACAAAATACTCCTCCCTAACACCAAAACAGGTAGCTGTTTGCATTACTGTGGCTCTGGCAAAAGAACTCCAACCATCATGCCTCTTTCAAAATCTGTGAGTTGAGCCATAAAGAAGTTTGAATGACCCAACATAATTTTGCATCCAAAGGCTATCACTACTACAACTAGACTGATAGGTGCACATTCTTGTCTGGTTGGAAGCACTCACTAGAGAGTGGAATACAACAAATCCCTCAAATGTTTATTCCAAAGTTGTTCGTACTGTTTATTCGAACTCTTGTATATAAATATTCTGAACTGGAATTGGGTTGAACATGGAATTTTAATATGAGTTAAGTTTAATTTTTAAGTATAATTAAGTTGTAAATATTTTCCTTTCAGGGCAATAATGGAACATTTAGAATATTTCTGGAAGGTGATGATGCAGTTTTTGATGTAACCCCATCTGAAGGTGTAAATGAAGCCTCATTTCTCATTCGTGTCAAAAACTCTGTAGCACTGGATTTTGAAAGAACGCAAGAATTTAATTTTAGGGTAAATTTTATTCATACATATTGAGTTTTTGTTTTGTAACATTTTTTTTAAATTTAATTTATAAACATATATTTTATCCTTTACATTTTATTCAGTTTTGTGTAATGTTTATATACTTCTAAGAAATCTTCATTGAAGATTTCTTAAAATTTCTTGAAAAAATATTTTTTATTTTCAATTGAACAAAGGAAATTGAGGAACTAAAATAAACTTTTATTTAGTAGGTGATGGAAGTATTTATTTTTAATCAAGGCTTGGATATATTCTACAGTCAAAAGACTTTTGTATTTTCTTTTTTTCTATCTAGATTCTTCATTAAAAATATAATTATAAAAAAATAAATTTTCCTTAGTCTTTAAAAACAATTGAAAGGCCAGAGAGTCCATCAATCCAAACCTAAACAGATGTTTTCTTACGTACTCATTTCTAGTCCTTATTTTGAAGTTGGCAATGCCCACTGGTCCAGGGAGTTGGAAGGAATGAGATTCGACATTAAGGAACTGTAAGTCTTATCTCCCACAGACTTCAAGATAGTCTGATGGCAATGGGCTTTAAATCTGGCTCTAAAATTCTTTTAATGTTGTGATTGTAACTGGAGGATCTCAACAGGTCTTAAACTTTGTTTGAATTAGAATTGTGGTAGAATAACATTTAATCTGATCTATGTGATTTACAAATAACTATTGTTTCTTACTTTTAATTTTTAAAAAATTTTTTACCTTTTAGATTGTTGCTCAAGAGACAGTTCAAATTGCTCCCAAATCAAGTAGTGCTGATGTAACTGTTTATATTAGAGATGTGAATGACAATTTTCCAGAATTTTCAGAAGATGTTTATAGGGTATCTGTTCCAGAAAATGCTGAAGCAGGAACTGTTCTCACTACTATTTCTGTAAGCTTTTATATTCACCAACTTCATATAAGAGTGTTAAAATTGTTCTTACTTCTCATAATATTGCATACTATTAAAAAGTTGAATTATTCTCAATAATATCTAATATTATTGTAAATTCTAATATTTTTAGGCAACTGACAGGGATTCTGGAGATTATGGCACCAGGGGAATCAGATATACTGATATAAGAGGCCAAATTGCTGATAAGTAAGTTCTATGTTGTGACTTATATGCAACTAATATTCTTTCCTTTTACCCTTTTAAGAAACTTAATGTATCCTTTGATATCTTAAATAGAGTTACTAAAATTTTTAAACCAAAACTTGTATAAAATTTACATTAAAAAAATTTATGCATCTTTATTTTATTGTTGTGAAGGACTTTTTCTCATGAAAATCTGTTCTACAAAGGCTTTTAAGACAGTTAGAAGCAGTGCACAGTCACAGAATTGAGATTAAAAAAGACATTATTTAAGGTTGAAGATGATGTTTACAATTTACTCATTCAAGTTGCTGCTGTAACGTCACAGCTTTAAAATAGGTAACTTTGGTAGCATTATAGTAGAGCAGGATTCTTCAAAGACCTCATGAGGATGACATCATCAAACACAAGCGAGATGGAGAAGAAAGAAGAATTTTTTCTGATGTATAAAAATATTTACATCATGTACATTTTCGGCACGGCTCATTCATCCTCGCCTGCCAGACAACAACTCAGCATCTTCTCCCTCACCAAATGACACTTGGCCCTCTTGACATCACTTGTAATCCTCCACACCCCTCTGTCTTTTCTAGAGGAGAGAAGGGAGGCATGGGGACCCCCCAGACAGCAAAGAACACATTTGATTGTCAGAGGTAGCCGTAATACACAACCAAATACAAATTAAAATAGTTTTTCAGTAGCGTGATGCTACACTGCCATCAAAATAATCAACTCTAGCCTTTCATACAAATGATAATCAAATGAGACTTCAACAGTCACAGTGATTCCTTGTTTAGTTGAAATTAGCTCTTTTTGAAACTTTAAAACATTTAAATTTATTATTTAAAATTTTCTCTCTTTTTTATGGTAGATGGCAGCATCTTTGTAAGCAATCTCATTTTTAACTATCTGCTGCTATTTATAATTTTATGATTTGGATAGACAGTTTATCATTTTGTAATCCTTACACATGTATTTGCTTTTTATACATGTACATCAATTAAAATCCCAACAAATAATTTTATAATACTTCACTTTAAAATATTGGGATAACATCATAGTAAATTATTTTTGTATCTCAAAATTTGGCTTCTTGAAAATGGATTTTATTATGTTTAAAGTACAGTCACCCCACAAATGATGAGAGAGTATAACTAAAGTCTCTTTAATTTAAAAAAAAATAAACTTAAATGTTCATCTATATTTAGAGAAGAACCAATTGCCAGAAATAATTCAGACATTAATAGATTGAGTGAAATTTTAGATGACTATTTCCTATGGAATATGACTCAAATGTAACAAAATTTAATCATTAGTATATATTGCATATTTTCTTCTTCAGACTGCATCTGGATCCTGTTACTGGAGTCGTCACTATCAAAGACGAGGATCATGGCATGGACAGAGAAACTACGGCACAGTACTTTGTGACTGTAGAAGCAAGAGACAGCAATGGGCTGGGAAACAGAAACACAGTCCAACTTGTGATATCAGTGGATGATGTGAATGACAATGTTCCTAGATTTCTACAGCAGAAGTATGAGGCACGGTTGAATGAAAATGAAGAAAATTTCTTAACACCTTTAATAGTTCAGGTATAGACAAATTCAATGAGCTTTACTTATTTCTTAAAGCACATTTAAAAAAAGATTTAATCCTTTGACTGCATAATTAAAGTACAAATTTGTTCTACAATTTTGTCACATATTCATTAAAAAAATTAAAAGAATTGTTAACACTGATTATATTTTTATATTGATAGATGTTTTTTTTTATCTCTCAGAAGTGTATTTATTGATTAAAAATATGTTAAAATAGTAAAAAATTTTAAAATTAGCAAAATATATTTCACATTATTCTACAACTTACTATTTTTGATATTGCAATTATATAAAATTCATAGTTTTAGAGGCATTTTCTGCATAGAAAATATGTTTTCTTTTAATATCCATGAATTATAATATAATATTTTATAAAATAAAATAGTGTCAAAATGTTTGCAGATTTGAATCCCACTGTTGACATGGATGTTCATAGCCATTTGGAATTAGCTTTAAGTATATCTTGGTTCCATTAATTTTTATGTAGTAAAATAGTAGAGCATTCCAAACCAAACACCTTTATGTATTTCACTTTAAAATAAAATGCCTTAAAGCATGATGTCATACACAGGGCTTAATATGTTATTTTATTTTTCTTACACAAGGTGTGGATATTTGGCAGGTGTTTTCAAGTGTCACAGAAAAGCCAGATATTTTTTAAAGTTATAGATTTAAGTTATAAATTGTAAACCTTTAAGTAGATGTACTGATTTTTGCTGCTAATGGGTTAAAAATAGAACCACTAAAAGTTTAAGTTTGTTTAAAACTATATGGATGACATAAATTTTTCAAAAGCACTTTTAAAACACTTACTGGTAATAAATATTTTAAATGTTTAATAACTGTTCTGTATATATGCTTTTTCCATTCATCTTATATTATTAATTATTACATTTTTCTAATTATTTTTTTCATATTCCACTTAAAATTCTTCAAAGCTGTTAAAAAATGTATTTCTTATTTTTATGTTTCCCATATTGTAAATGATTCGATATTGCTGATATTGCATTAATTTGCTTATTAAGGTTTTTTTAAAAATTGTTTCTATCTTCGCTCTTGTATTGTTCGATAAAATCTTTTTCCTTTGCTGTAGTTAAGTAGAAAAGATGTTTTTCAGCTTAATAATTTCTTAAAATGCCATTCTCTTCAATGTAAACTTTTTTTATCAAAGTAGCTGTTTTTTCTCCTGTCGGTTTTATAGAAAAGTTTTTTATATGTTTTGTGCTGTGACCAGTAATTAAAATTTTTTTAAGCTATTTTCATTTATAAGTTTTGTTATATTTAAAAAATGTATGTTTTTAGGCTGTGTGTTGAGTCATCTCATGTTCGATCTTATGAGCTCTGTTTCTATTGATGCCAGAACAGGAAAATTTGTCTGTAGTAGTTTGAAAAGATGTGTGATGTATCAGAACATTTCAATAAAGTTAATTATGATTTAGGAACATTCTCTCTTTACAGTGATGTACCAGTTTTATTATGTTCAGGTATATTTAAACTTGTTATTAATTGTAATTATATTTATATGTAATGTAAAAATATACTTTGACCTAAAAAAATTAGTAAATTTATTAAACCACCAAATGCAATTTCATATTTTTTTAGCTCATTAAACTTGATCATCGTCAAGCTTATCAAATTGTTGATGGGGATAGATCTAAGAATTTCAGTATTGATGCCAGAACAGGAGAAATTAAACCTCAGTCAGTAGTGGATTTTGAAAAGATGTCCAGTGAAAAGGGTGATATCAGAACATTTCAACTAAAAGTTAGAGCTTATGATTTAGGAACACCATCTCTTTACAGTGATGTACCTGTTATTATTTATGTTCAGGTATATTTTTAAACTTGTTATTAATTTTAATTGATATATATATATATATATATATATATATATATATATATATATATATATTTAGAAAATGTTGGTTAGTTTGATATTAAAAAATTATTAATGATATAAAATAAATAGGTAGCTACTATATTACATGTTGTTTTATTTAAAAACGTAAAAAGTGAATTTATAGAAACTTATTTAAAAAAAATAGTTACTCCATTTTATTACTCATTTATCTTATTGCTTAATATTTCAATTTTTTAAAAAATTATCAATTTATCTTGAATGGTATTTATGTGTTAGTTTTGTAATTTCTAGCATTATACAGACCTCAATATTATTTAAAAATTTCAATTTTGAAATTAGACTTAGTTGTGATACTAATGTTATGAAGTATTATTTGATATAATCACTTCAAAATATATATCACTGTGCTTTACATTTTAGATATTAATGCAATGTTTTTCAGTGGAAAAATATTTAAAATGGGGTTTATTGGTTAAGATTTCACATATTTCTATACAATCAAAACTAAATATCCATTGTATATGTTCGGTATAATCATATTTTTTTACTAATTAGCAATATGCTTTTTTATATGCTGTCTTTCATGAGTTTTTAATCAGTAATCTCTTTAACTTATACCAAGCAAATTTGTAATCTTTTAAAACTTATTTGAGCAACCATAAATACTTGATTCTTTTCCTGTAAGCAGTAAATAAAGCATAATTTAAAACATGCTTATTTAAATAATTCTATTGCTGAAAATGAAATTTTAAGTAGTTAAATAATAAAGGCAGTAGCTGTCAATTTGAGTGAAAATGTGCCTCAAATTTCTATATGATCTTATACTTTGTTTATAATGTTATAATAATCCTACTTGTTATAAATTTACATTTTGATTATTTTATATAGGATGTGAATGATTTTCCACCAGTATTTGTCCAACCTTTTTATAGTAAATCTATACCAGAAGATACACCCTCTGGAACATCTGTGGTACAAGTAAAAGCCCTAGATGGTGATCATTCATCATCCAACAGTCAGGTTGTATATAGAATACAGTCTGGAGCTCAGGATAAATTTGTTATAGATGCTGATACTGGTATTATTAGTGTAGCTCGGGGAGCTAATTTAGATCCTGATAGAACAATACCCAAATCCAATTTTTATCTCTTGGATGTAGTTGCTTTAGATGGAGGCATTGGCACTGAGCAACAGCAAAATAGAGTGTCAGTTAATATTTCTATAATGGATGTTAACAATAAAGCTCCAAAATTTGTGGATCCAAAGCAGGTGAATGAATTATTTTTATTTAATAATTAAGCTTTATTATAACATTTTTAACATTTTATTTAATTGGATATAAAAAACTTTATTTACATGTTTGGGGATAATGCATTTTTAATATTAAAAAAAATGGTATACAGCATGGGCGGCCAAACTTTTGGGATCTGTGGTCTACTCCACATTTAAAAAATCAAAGGCGATCTACCAATGGCAGAGCTAAATTAACGTAACGTACATGTTTATATATTTATTTTTGGTAACAAGAAAAAGTGTAAATTATCTAATTTTTCTAAAAAAACTTAATATTTACAAAATAAAAATTTAGTGACGAAAAAAATCAAAGTATTCATATAACAACAATTGTGATGCAAAAATATTAATAAAGGCAGATATATTTTGATAAATAGAAGAGAAAAATTGTAAGCAAGCCAACACACGCAAGTCTACAGAGATTACTTATCTATTAACTTAACTTAATGTTGCCAAAACAGGAATTACAAAATACTATACATGAATAGATAAAAAAAAAGACATTGAGATAATAATCATGGCAATGCTTCGGCAGGTAAAAAGAACATGTAAGATTAATTTAGTTCTGACAAATTGACCATTTGATTCACTTCATGTAGTTGAAATTTTGCACTGTATATCTGCGACAAAGTCTCCAGCGACATCAGACATAGCCCAAAAAGTCGCCAAGTTTGGTGACAAAAACTGTGTATATTGAATCAGTACCGTATAATCTAAGCATCCCACTTTGTCAAGTTGTTTCTATTTAATTCTCCACTGTAAAACGGCAAATTCATTGTAGTATTTTGCACAGTTTGTTTTAGGTTTGGAAGCGTAAACTGTAGTAAATTTGTATTTTAAATAATTCATTAATTCTATGTCATAAGTCATAAATTAAATTGTTAATATCTGAGGTCATTATCGAGATAGTCGCACGGACTACCTAAAATGTCTTTGTGGTCGACATCTTGGCCACGTTTGGTGTAGAGCCATAAAAATGTAACTTAGCTATGAATATTATCAGTATATTTTATTACAAGTAATAACTAAATCATACACATCATCATTTAAACTTATGTTTTTAACTATCCTGCTGTTGCAAGGTCTCACAAACTCCACAACCTTCATTCCTAGCATTTCCATCCCTGAAAATTGCAAATGATCCATGCCTTTCTCTATACCTTCCTCCAGTATGCTTTTAAGATCTCTTTCCAAGTTTCACTTCTAAAGCAATTTCTTATTTTAAGATCTGGGATTCCATATCACAGCAGTTGTTGGGATATTTCAGATTCATAAGAAGTTCATTTGTGCATTTATAGTATTTTTATGATTTGTGACTTACAAAATATTTTAATGATTGAGGTACGAGGCACATCCAGAAAGTAAGTTTCCCCAATGTTTTCCCCTTTAAAGTAAATGTAATTAGCCATGTCAATTGCACATGCATAACAGATCTATGATGTATTAATCATATGCCAGATGGATAAGCGCTGATTCATGCCAGTAGCGGGGTAGTAGTAATTCAAAATGGAAACTCTAATTCCTTCTCCCGCAGCCTGCAATGTTCAGTCAGTGATCTTGAATGCACAAAGTATTGCTCCAATTGAAATTCATCGTCAGCTCTGTCAGGTCTATGAGCTGAAACTGACACCCGAACACAAAATTCAACACTTATGAGCAGCACTGACCTTTCTGTTAAGAGCATCACAATGACGGCAATGAGTTCCTCGACAGGATCATCATGGGCAATGAGACTTGGATTTCGCACTTTATCCCAGAAACCAATCAGCAATCAATGCATTGACATCATAGTGGATCTTTGGTCAGAACCAAATTCAGACAAAAGCTGTCAGTTCAGAAAGGGATGTTCACGGTGTTCTGGGACAGAAAGGCTGGTTTCATACACAGGCAGCAGAGTTCTACAACAGGTATACAAAAATTGATCCCACAATACGACAAGTGTCTCAATTCTGGTGATGGCTATGTTGAAAAATAGCTGAAACATTGTTGTACTTGTTGCCAATAAATATGTCCATGAAAGTGTGAGTTTTTTTTCTTCTTTTAAATAGGGAAACTTACTTTCTGGATGTGCCTCGTATATTTAACATTCTTTTTACTTCCCTCAAACACAAGTAGAGTCAGACAAGGGTGGAATGATAGTGCACTGCCTTTCAATACTGGAGTCTGAAGGTTTGAATCCTGCTTTTGGCTTGGATGTTCACGACCATTCAGATTTAAATTAAGCATTAGCTCCCTGTCTCATTAGAGTCAAATGAAAGCTGGAGTCCATAGTTCGAATTATGTTGCTGACATGGATATTCATAGCCATTTGAAATTTGATTTAAACAATAAGCCCTAGTCTCACTGAGCAGCATATAGCAAAATAGTAGACCAAAACACTCCAAACCAAACCCGTCTCATTAGTCCTCATGTTGAAAAAGAATAGATGGTAGTATTAAACTAAACCAAACTGGCATTAGCCCTCAAGTTTCAGAAAAGTAGACTAGTATTTCAAATTCAACCAATCACCAATAGAAAATATTGTAAATAACTGATCAAATCAAGACTTCTCTGGCATTCAAAATTCTAAGGACTCAGTGTTCAGGATTCTGGATCAGAAATATCTGGTGATGATGATGATGATGATTCTAAAACTTCTGCTGGTTTCCAGGTAGATAAACACTATTATGGGTAAAATATGCATATAAATTTCAAATGACTTGCTCAAGAACCAAATAAAGTTGACAAGACATTACAACACAACATTGTAAAGAAGTTGCCAGGTTTGAAGAAGTCAAAATTCATTTTTATACTTTGACTTCTGCATGTTATATGGTCATTATTACTTTTAAATTGTAAGCATTGCCGATCTTTTTATTCATCCTATTATTTTACCAGTTGTAAAGAATTCTACTTTGCAGATTTTTTTCTGTATTTCTTTAGGAATAACATACATATTTTTTAAAGTAAAAAAAGTTACCTTATTTTTTAAGGAAAAAATGGATACAAGAAATTAAGTTTTCATAAAAATTAATTTAGTTTTGCTATCCATATTTAATCTAATTAAACAGCTGGAGATAGTTTTATTTTATCTTCACACAAGGAGTCTCATAGACCCAAGTACAACATTTGTATGATAAAATAGAGCCAAAGCAGTTAAAGATTGAGATTTTGTTCAAAGGCTTAATGCACAAAAATTTCTTAATTTCTTCAGTTGTTTAAAAAATATTGTGTTTTCCATTTTATTAAAGAATTTTATGTTGTTTATTATTTCAGCACCAACAATTTTCATTTTCTAGATTCTGTTTCCACTGTTCTAAATAATGTAAAAAGCAAGCAAAATAAAATCTGATTTGCAAGAATTTGTATGTCCATAGAAATTTATGTCTCAACTTAAAAATTATGCTATGAATGTTATGATTAATTTAATATTTTAAACATTTTGTGGTGTCTTGCCTAACCTATGATAAAATTTTAAAAATATTACTTACAAAGTAAAAATATTTTGCCATATGTGTTCTTTAGGTATTTATTTTCTTCTTTGTTAATATATTTGTGTTTTCTTCTTTGTGAATGTAAAAACTTAAGTTTTTTATCTGTTAATTGATCATTTTGAAAAGGATATTTACTGTTTTTGTATTTTTAATTTAATTTATTTTCTAGGTTGTAATTTCTGAAAATGCTCCAATTGGTACTGTTGTCACTAAAGTATCTGCTACTGATGCAGATGATCGTCCTGTTTTGAGATTTTCAATAGATTACCGATCCAGTGAGGGCCGAACAGAAGAGGGAGCCCTAGTGTCACCATCAGAGTATGATTATAATAATATATTTGCAATAAATGCTGTAGATGGTACTGTGACTGTTGGAAAACCTCTTGACAGAGAAAAAATGGAATTAATAAGGCTTGTTATCAAAGTTGAAGATCTAGCTGCTGCTACAGCAGGTCAAACATCTACAGGTACACTTGCAACTGCATATACTATGATTTTAATTTCAATGAGTAATTTATAAATCTTCATATTAATAACCTTTTATTATTTCACAAATTCTGGTTTGCATTGTTACTACTTTTACTCATGTATAATGTACATGGATATATATGTAATATATCAAAATTAATTAACTCTAATATTTCTTTTTAAAATCTCCTCTATTTTAATTCCTTTAAATCTTTTTCTCAGCCTCAAATAGTTTAATTAATGGAAATTTCACTTAACATTCCTTTTTGTCATAAAATGTAACTTTCTGTCCATACAGCAGTTTCCAAGCTGTTGGCTGAACTTTTTGCGTTTTGCTGATATTGCATTTAATTTTAGCTTATTAAGTTGTTTTTTCTTAAAAATTCTTGTTGTTATCTTTGCAACTCTGTCTGATCAAGTGAACTCTGTGGCTTTTGGTTGTATGTTGTCCAGTTGAATGGATGTGCTTTGTTGCTGCTCTGTAATAAAGTTTAATTTTAGATTTAAGCCATTGTGTTCAATTGGCCTGACTGCATTCTCATTACTTATAGCTGTTGAGCTTTCGCTATTAAAGAGTTTTATAAAAAAATGGATTACATATATAAAAAAAAATGTGTGTGTTTGTTTTTAATTTTTTTTACCCATACGAACATAGAATGGTATCCATCTTATACCTGTTCATAGGCTGGAAAAGTTTGTCACTCAATTTGAGATAAAAATGATGAGTATTTTAAACAATCCATCTTTGGCACTCTCACCAAATGTTTTACATTTGCGTATATACTACTATGAGGGTGCTACTGAGTCAGCCAGTCAGAGTATTAAGATTAATCACATGATGGTACTACAAGTGAAACTAAGTTATGTAAAGGAGTTATATAAGAATAGTTGAGCTAAGCAGAAATTAATTGGTATTCTCAAAGTCGCCTAAGTTTATCACAATTAAAGCAGCAGCAAAGACATCTTTCCAAAGAATGTATCTTTAGGGATAGAATTGCCAGAAGTTTATATTAGAATACAGTTATAATTAAGTCAGTTAGTTTGGTTAAAATATCCTTACACAGACACACACAGATATATGTATGAAATGGTCCAGTGTTAAGGCGAATGGAAAGCAATCTTTCTTGATAATAATAAGTTTATTAAATCGTCGTTTCATTTAAAGCAAAACTTGCACCATTTTCATTTATTCATCGAAGACACATGTAGTGTGTGTTGCCAACTCCATGTCCATGCGCTGACTGACTCTTATCTGTTTGCAAACTCATCAAATTCTTCCAAAATGTTTCTGCCTGAATGGATTATCCTAAAAGCTTACAGGAGCATGGGTCTATTTCATTTATTTTATTATTATAAAGAGTTCCCTTTTTAAAATGGTTTATAACTCACATAATTTCCAACTAACCCTTTTTTAGAACATATATATATATATATATATATATATATATATTTTCCTCATAGATTAACTTTGAACTAAAGAAACCCAATTTGACTAGTGCTTAAGAGGAAAAAAAATTTAAAGTTCTCATACAGTAAAAGCTAAATTGTTTATAAAAAGTGCCTAAATTTTTTATTCTGTAGCCACTCTGACTATCAAAGTTGAAGACGTGAATGACAATAGGCCTCGTTTCCAAAAAAGGCAGTATAGACAAGCAGTCACAGAAAATACAAAACCTGGTTCACCAATAGTGACTGTAGTAGCTGAAGATGCTGATAAAAATCGGTCTTTGACTTATTCCTTGCAAGGAAGTCCAGACATCATTGGCCTTGTAGGGGTGGATAGAAAATCAGGTATAAAGTTTATTTATTACTTCTTTTCAAACTCCCTTTCTTAACTAAAGACATAAAAATGTGTTAAATCTGTCTTTAAACATACTGTAAAGAGCTTCAAATTTTTATAGGTTATGTTTCAAAACTCTTTTTTAAAAGCAACACCATCTAAAACAAATGCATAATTAAAAAATGTTTTTAATAAGATGCTTTTTATATAAAAAATCTGTTATGAAAATAAATAAAACCCTAAATTAAATTGTAAAACTTTTGTAAAATATATTTTCTTTTTTTTTATGAGAATTATGTGCATTTATAATGCAGATTTAAGAATTAAATTTTTAATTATATTGTTCAATATAAATGTAAACTTACATTGGTACTACTTCATTTAATTATAATAAGATTATGATTAAATAAAATAGTACCAATGTACCTTTATATTGTTGTGTCAGTTCAAAACAAAATAGACACTCGTGTATCTGTATCTGAATTTCTACAGACTGTGTCTATCTTAATTTATATTCCTATTTTGTCTCAACTTAAACAAAATATGTCTAAAAAAATTTATTTTGTACCTCTTGTAAAATAGCTTTATATAGTTGTATAGTGTAAGTATTATTGTGATTTGTAACAAATTCTACTTAAAGTATTGCAAGAAAGTCTACTTCAAAAGTCATTTGTTATACTCAGTGATGTGCATAAACTTACTCTCATTTTGTAACTTTTCAAATAATGCCTTAAAATATTATAGTTAATGCTCTGACTTAAAATTAATATTTTAAGTTGAATTTTGCTTTATTTTATTGTATTTTACAACATATGTTATTTAATGTTTTGGTAATGTTAAGTTTTTACCATACTCAAATTTTAAAACTACTGATATCATTAACTTTTGTTAAAAATATAACAGATTTATCATAATTTTTCTACTAGTTTTTAACTGAACCTTTACAAATTTGATATGTGTTTGAGAACTGCAAAAATGCAATCTTGCTTTAATCCATAACCAGTAATTTTGTATTTATATTGCACTCTACATTGAATTTGTTATTGCCACTTCATTTTATCATTTTATCTTATTTAAAAAATAACTAAAATATTTTTTAATTAAAAAAATAGAATCTTTGAATTTTTCAAACTTTTTTTCAGTGCATTTTTATTCTATTTACCACATTTAAAAGCATTATTTTAAGTTTTCTGGAGCTTTAGTATATTGTTTTTTTTATAAACAGGTAAATATGTTATTTAAAACAATTACTTTTAAACTTTCATTATTAATATTTAAGTAAAGTTATTTTTTAATTCTTTGTTTTTTAAGTAAAGTTATTTTTTAATTCTTTGTTTACAAATAACAAATTACTTATAATTCCCTAAAATATAATTTAATTTGTTCGAATGTTTTATTTATGTTACTTTTTTATTTCCTAAGTTTGGTATGGGGCATTAAAATGTATTTTGTATCAATGATTAATAAACTTGATAAAATTAATTGAAATAATTGCTGCAAAAATTAAGTATGTATATCTAAATAATACTGATATCAGAGAACAATTTTTTCTGACTGGAAATAGAAAATATGTTTGGACATAGTTATTATTTTTCTCCACTGCTGATACTAATTCATATTATTATTTGAGTTTGGGATTTCTTATGGTATATGTCCATTATCATTTCTTCTGTCTTTGATTAACCTAGTAATCATGACTTAAATGTATTATTTAGGATGTTTCATATCCTTTGAAATTCAACGAATACTGTCAAATATTTAACTCAAACAATATAATTTTTGATAGGCATTTCTGTAGTAACATCTAATATTTCAAGACCTATGTTGTATTAGTCATTATTTGCATTTCTAAGTAATTGGTTTGTATGCATTCTAACAGTCATTTACTTATTTTTGTATGGTTTAATAAAGGACTTGCCTCTTTGTACTTTAGACAGTCCTAAAAGTTTATGGAAAAAAGCATATTAATGTTTGAATTGCTATAATTCGTTTAAGCTGTGTTGTATCAAAATCTTGGGAATCATAAGGTAGGCTAATGACTTAGGTGCCAAATACCTGTGATTTGTGTGAATGAAAAATTATTTATTTTTAATTATATTAATTTAATTAAATATATAATAATCCATATAATTAAAACCCACTGAAAAAATTAATATAGATCTATCTTGATTATAACGTTCAATTGATTTCACATAGACCCCAGATATTTATTAAATCATTTATATAGTGTGTAGTTAATGTGTCAAGTAAACCATTTTTATATAACATATGAATTTTTTCCTATTTATATGTACATTATGAAGATTATTTTCTAAATACTAATTAATTAAATATATTTTGATTTATTTTACTCAAACAAAATGACTATTTTTGAATAGTTTATCTTAGTATTCAAAGAAACTGAATGACAGAAAAAAATTTCAATTTTATATATTTTAAGCCTATATCATGTAGGACACTAAGTTTGTTTTATTTATTTTTTGTCCATATTCTTTTAGAATACACATGAAACTGACTTTATTATATAAGTAGAAAAATTTGGCATTTTTCTTTAGAACTTATGAAACATTCACTCATAATCATCATAAAAAACAGTATTTTTTTAATCATAAAAATGTTTATAGTAAATAGCAAAAATAAAAATGTACATAGTTAATATATGTAACAAAAGTATACATAGCTTCATCCAATAATAAAATTTTACTTTAAATAGTATGTTTTTAAAGTTTTTAATTTTTTATTTCAGATTGAGTGTTTGTTGTTTGATAATTAGTAGTTTTTTTATTGCTTTGAAATGCATATTGATGGCATAATAACAAGTTCTAATGTAGCTTGCAGTATCATTGTAACATAGTTTTTTGCTATTAACATGCTTTAATCAATGACCAAGGTGCAAGGGCTTACATGCTAACCATGCTTTTCTATTCTTCTCTGCTCTTTTCATGTAGAATCTACTGGTTTGCTGTGGCTTCATCCAATAACAGGTGGGTTTTTACAGCTTAATAAGCAAAACAAAATGCTTCATAATGAATATATGCTTAAATGTTAAAGGATTGTTTGTGTATTTGTATGTTACCAAAGTTCATGGGTTTCACTGGCATAGTTTTTAGTAAAACTTACTAATTCACTTTAATGTAAATATGTGCCTAAATTAAATATGAAAAGTATTGATTTTTGAATAAAAACTATTTAACCCTCTGACTGCTCATCCGGCGATTTCCACAAGCAATTCAAATGTAGCAAAATTTGCTCATCCCGTGATTTTCGCGACATGTGTTTTTCTTCCTTTTTTAAGAAGCACATTCTGCCTTTTTACCATTTAACCAGTGGAATAAATTATATACAGTATTAGACATTTAATTAGGTAATAAATAGAATTATATGACTAGAACTATAGTTATATTAGATAATAAAATTATAGATAGTATGTTATAAATAGAAATTAACTGTATTTCACTTGAAATTTATTAAAAACTAAATTTTTTATGTGATAGCATCTGATTTTTTATGTGATAGCATCAAATTAGTTTTTCTGAAAGCTTAGTTTCTCATGATAAAAGTCAATATAAAAAATCTTTTCAAGAAAAAAAATTAGTATTTCAGTTCTCTAATTTATATAAATACTTAAACTATGCAACAAAAAAACGCAATTTTTAAAAAGATCATAGTTTACAAATTGAGCAGTCAGAGGGTTAATGAAAAGTTACACATAAAAAAGTATTTAGTTTTAAGCTTTTATTTTTATTTATATTTATGAAATTTTATTTATTTATATTTATTTATTTATTTTAAAACTTAACTTGAAATGATAATGTTCCAAAAATAAAGCATACCATAAAATAGAGGATTTTTTTAAGTTTTAAAATTTTTTTAGAGATAGAAGATTTAAAGGATTTTAAATTCAAAAATTACATGAATGCTATATCTGTTCATAGTGTAGCATGTAAAAAGTTAGCACTGAAACAGTGTCTATTTTTTGTTCATGTTGTCTTTCATTTCTGTTGTTAGCACATATTGACAAATAAAATAAATTACTCTTTCTGTAATTCCTAGATTAAATTGTTTTTCTTGTAATATTCTATGTAAGTTTTATAAAAAAATTTTATGTTGGCGCAGTAGCTGTTTGTTCTGTTTTTATTTCATTTAAATTCTATAAGCAATTCTTATTAAAAAAAAACACTATTATGCTGGTTTTATCAAATGAGCTGTATGATAAAAATGTGAGGTTTAATATAATATAATATATTTAATTTTTATCCCTGAAAAGAAATATCAGTACAGTTGCACTGAGATTAATTGTTGTAATATTAATAAATGAAATTTTTCATTTTATATAAGTTATTTCTTATTGATTCAATACATAACAGATTTTCCTTTAGGGTTACTTGATTTATAACATATTTAACTCATTTAACATATCAACTACTTAAGGGGAAACTATTTTTATCCTAAACATAACTGGCATAACAGTCTATATATTTATTTTAGTATTGTTTATTCCCAAGAATAAAATTTAATCTTTTTAATGCATTAGTAAAAAACATCTTGTTTTATGAAAGTAAAACCTGGAAATTAACTGAAGCACAGAATAACAAACTGGATTAAAGATAGAATAAATGTCTCAAAAAAATATTAAAAATTTAGTGACCTTATATAATTACTAATAACTAATTATACAACCCAACAAAACAAAAACCCATACAAAATACCTTATGCAGTAGAAGATTGAAGTGGATCAGTTGTGTACTATGAATGCCTCCTTACAGAATACCATCAGTTGTTCTTACTTGGGTGCTGGAGGGAATGATATTGCATGGAAGATCCCCAAACAATGTGGAGAGGAATGATAAAAAGTAAAAGAAGATAGGTAGGGTGGGCAAGATGGGCAGAAGTAAGATCCTTTGCCCAAGCTTGGAATGACAATGCAGACTGGAGGTTTTATGTGTCATTTGACATGAAGTAGAATGATGATAATGCTGATGATTCTTTATTCCACAAAATAGTTCTTTAGTTATCAAAAGTTTCCACACATCACACAGGTAGTACTTAGCATCCAGTATTTCTAGCATATCATTTGAATGTTGACTGAATACTCAATGGAACCTGTATGCTGTGTTGGTTAATTAAATAATTCAAATTCTTTAGCTAAAGACTACTATATATTTTTCTAGTATTTTGAATATATTTCTTAAAGTTATTTCTATTTTGTAGGAGAAGTCAGTGTGAGTAATAAAATTGATCGAGAGATGTTTTCGTGGTTAAATGTGACTGTCATAGCTACAGACAGTGGAATTCCTCCCCTCTCTGGAGCTGCTGACATATTTATCCAGGTACTTTTATAATTTAGATTGTATATAATAATTTGAAAAGAGTAAAGCTGTTAGTTTATAAAAACTTATTAAGCAAGTTTCAAATATTATATTTAGTATATTTGATATCATTATTTACATGTGCATGTGTATATATAAAATTATAGTTCTAGCTTTTATGTATGTTCATGTAGGTTTTAGATTACTAAAATATTAAATTAGCTCTGTATTCACTCATCATTTTTATTCTGAATTTATATTTAGTATATAGGAATATACACATATAAGTGATGTTAATATCTTTTGTCATGTGATATTATGAAAAAATCTCTGTCAAAATGTTATTCTCACTATTTGTGCTGTGTACTATAGGGTACAACATATTTTTACAATTTATATTGGTGGTAAGATATAAAATTTTATAGCACTCTCATCATGTACTCAGGAATGCATTGAAAATACTCAATGAGTTAAATTATGGGTTTAATGTATGAAACAGAAAAGGTATATGTCAACTGTGTATACTACTCTTGAATATAATTTTCTTGGGTGACATATGAACAAATATTAAAATGATAAATATTGGAAAATATCCCATTGGCCAGTCTTTTTGATTTGAAAGATATGCTTTTTTTTTTTGTTGTTCAGCATATGAGGCAATGTAACAAAATAATTGGAAGTTGTGGAGCAAAAAAATGGAATGGGGTTCTTGTATAATTGGTGAGACTCATTAGGGATGACAATAGTATCTTCAAGAAAATATATCTTTATTTTCATCTTCATCATTCCTGTTCTTTCTAAAGGAATAGACCCATCACTTCACTCTGTTGTCACAGAATGTTGCACTATGCATTACATCACAGTATAAGAAAATAATACTAAACAGCAAAACTTATAAATCTCTTAACATATGAAAATCTGAAAAATTCAGCTCTTACAGGACATGCACACACTTTTTGTTCTGTAATTTCAAGAAGTAGACATCAGGACTGTGTAAAACTTAACTAGCCAGGTCTCTTGACTGAGGTTTGACCTAGAATACAAGTGATTGCTTCAGAGCAGCAGTTAAAATGGGAACACATGTAGGTTTTGCCTAGGCTCATCAATTTTAAAGCCCCTTATAATTCAATGTGATCAATCTGAGTTCTGATTATAATTTCTTGTCTGATGATGAATGTTCTCCAACTGCAAGAAACAACTGACATTATATTCAGTTGGAATCTTCAGTCTTAGGGACTTTCCGGTAGTTTCAGTAATATACTTTAATAGATAATACTTTAAGACAATAATTTCAAATAACAGAGAATAATACTGATATTTTATCTAATTTTTTCCCTTTATATTGACAGGTTTTAGATGAGAATGATAACAATCCCGTGTTTGTAAATAGTGCAACAGACTTTTCTATAGCTGAAGATACTACCTTAGGAACAGAAGTTGCTCTAGTCCAAGCAACTGATGCTGATGTTGGAGAATATGGCAAGATAACATATCTCTTAGATACTTCATCTACTCAAGGACGATTTAGAATAAACAAAGAAACAGTAATATATTTTATTATTTCACCCTAATTTATAAATTCTCATTGTACTATTTTAAATGTACTCAAAACTTTATGTAAAATTATAAGTTGCAAGTATTTGCTTTATATGTGTAAAATATCAAACTTTAATTATTTTTTAATCATAAATACTGATCTTTTTTAACTGTAATAACACTATTTTCGTATTTTAATACACTACAATTTAAAATAGATTTAATTTCAAATATTAGCTTATTCTATCAGAAAATAAGATGCGAAATTTTACATAGAAAATTAATATCAAGTTTTTTCACAGATAGGATTTTTATTCTGTCCCTAACTATACTTTTCTTTTGTTGATTTTCTTTCTGTATTTACCATTATAGTTCAAAATGCATTTAAAAGGTTATATTATTTTATAATAATCAGTAGGTAGACCTTTTATAGAAAACTAGACATTTCCCATTTAACCTTTGGACTTGGTAATTAAGGTTGCCAAATAAATATTAAATTTACATTAAAATTTAAATTAGTTTTTAAATTATTTTACATATCAGCAATATAACAATTTTGAAAACAAAATAACTCATTTTCATATAATGAATTGGCACATTTTATTTAAATTTAATTTTTTTTATATAAACATTAGAAATATAAACTAAAAAAATAAAAATGTTACATTTGGCAATATTTGTCAATTTATCATTGCACTTGACTTGAAGTGCAGTTGTTTACATTTTAAAGAGAAACAAGGTACCTGTGAAAACAAAAACGTTAAACATGTGACATAAAAATAAATTGATGAACACTTATAATTTTGCTAATGATACCACCATTAGTCCTAGCCTTAGAATAGATTGAAATGGAAAAAAATTATGAAACTGACATTAAAAAATAAAAAATAAATATGTCAAGCAAAAATAGATAAAATTAAATAAGTAAAGGGAAAACTAGTCATAAAAACAGCAAAACTTGTATTATCTTAAGATACACTTTAAATACTATCAGATGACTTTACTTAAAAATTTGAATAATTTTAGTATATTATTAAAAGAAAAATATATGCAATGGGGCTTGAGTATAAAAATGCTAGGCCCAATGAGGGTAAAAAAGCATTATATCTCCATCATGACCTTGACCTGCTTAAAATCCCCCTAGGGTTTACCTGAATCACCATGCAAAATTTCTTCAAGATCAAAACAGTCATTTCTGAACACATAGCAAACATATATACATACAGAGAATTTTATATGCTTAGATTATACTTTAAAAATTGAATTTAAGAAAGTTATAATGTTTTGTAATATCTTCTCATATTTATTAACTATTTTCTAGATACTTAAAGAATAGAAAAATTGTATTTCATATTTCATTGAAACAAAAAAAAAAGTTCTGTAAAACAAAGCTTTTAAATTTTGGTTTTAAAAATATTAAAAGAAAAGTTAAGGAGCAAAGCCATATTAATAAGTATGTTTTGCTATTATAAATAATAAAATATATTATGTTATAGGCATTTATTAATTTTATGTGTTCATATACAATATTTCTTGGCAAAGTTTTTAAGTATGTATCAATTTTTACAGTACAGAAGTTTGAAATATATATTGTTTCAATGTAGGGTTCAGTCACTGTGGCCTCACCTTTAGATCGTGAAGAAAAGGATACCTATACATTAGTTGTTCAAGCATGGGATAATTATGATTATGGATTTTCAACTGGTGAAAGTAGGAAAGCTTTTAAACAGGTTTGTAATTTCAATTGTTAAATAAAATTATGAAAATTAGGTAATATATCTTGATTTTCTTTAGAGGAAGTCAAGGCTCTTCATGACTCTGAGAAAAATATTTTAAGAGCCTTTATATTATGCAAATTATAAATTTAATGTAAACTTGTCTTTGAATTTTTAAATGTTTAGTTTTCATAGTGCATGATCGTAGAACTTATATTTTAATTTTTAGATAACAGTCAAGGTTACTGATGTCAATGATGAAGCACCTGTTTTTGTGAAGCAAGAAGTGTGTGCTACTGTTACAGAGTTTCACAGAATACGTGATACAATTTTCATGGTTTCAGCTAGTGATGCTGATGATCCCTTAACTCCAAATGGAAAACTTCAGTTTTCTATAGTTGGGGGAAATGATGAAGGTTTGTCTCATTTTATGTGGTTGAAGTTAATAGTTAAAGAAATTCAAAATTTCAATGTTTGTTAAAATATAAAGCAGAATTAATTTTTAAATTTTTAATTCAATAATTTTAGGTCACAGAAAGATTGTCATTTATGCACAATGCATATGATACTCTAAAAACAGATTCTAAATTTTGTATGATTTTTGGTCAAGTGATTATGCATTTTTTTCTTTTAAAATTTTTCTTTAACAATCCCTATAAATTAGTCATTAAATTTATCGTTTAAAGAAAAGTTAATTTTATTGATTTAAGTTTTATTAATGTAGACTTATATACATATAAGAGATAAATTATTTCATGCAAGTTGCAAAAATAATCATAATGCATTTTAAGTGTTTAGTTCATTTGTAAAATTAATATGTATTGTGTAAAATCTATTTAATTATGAAAATATATAATGCAGTAAGAAAATAACACAAATCTCAGTCATAGTTGTTCTCTTATAATTTTTATAATCTGCTTAGGACACAAAAACTATTTAAAAAAAATTAGCTTAGCTAAAATTGTTGTCTTCAATTGATTGTTGTCTAACAATGATTAAAATTGTATGCAATTTCTGTGATTTAGAAATTTGTTTTACAGTCATTATTGTATTTATTTATTTGTACAGAATTATTTAGTATTAGAAATCAAGGTTTAAACCAGCTCAAATAATGTCTAAATATTCCCTTATTATATAAGATATCGAAATTGTTTTAAATATAAAAATACAAATTGAGATTGAGGCTACACATTACTGAAAAGATTTTTTAAATAATCTGTGTTGTAACTCTTCTCATATAATTTTTATAATATGCTGAGGACAGACACATAAATAATTCTGAAAAAAATATTTTTAAAAAATTCTCCTATACAGTGTCTCTAACATTATTTAAATCTGTGTAGCATTGTTTGTTGTTTAAAATATTAATTTTACATTCATAATTTTATTTTTAATACAGGATTGTTTGGCATTGAAAATCAAGATTCAAACACAGCACGAGTAGTGTCTAGGTACTCCCTTAGGGGAAGATATGGAAATTACAGTCTTGTACTCCAAGCACAGGATTCTGGGAACCCACCTCTTCATACAACATCCCGTTTCCATGTATGTGTGACTGATGTCAATGACAACAGCCCTGTGTTTGTGAAACCACCTCAGAATTATACGATTAGAGTTCTTGAGGTATTTTTCTTTTTTCTTTCTAATTTTCAAAATAAGCTTTTAAGGAGGGTGAAATGAACAATAATATAAATTTTTAAATTATTTCATGACTTCAGAATTATGTCACAGTAACCCCTGTATGCAAATTTATTTGAAAACAAATACTTATGTTTGGAATGTATTTAATTTGTTGGTGCACAGAATAGTATATAAAGGCAGTAGAAGATATGAATGACAAATTAGATTTTATCTGTAACTTAACAAAATATATGCATGATGAGTCTTAGTCGTCAATTGCATGCAATGGGAACCCTTTGAGAGTAGATTTATTTGAAGATTTTTTGCATATAACCCACATTTAATTTGTTGATATATGGATATGTAAAATGAATGAATGAATTTATTTTCATGATATTATATGAATTCGTTTATTTTTTGCGATATTATATGAGTTTATTTATTTTAGTGATAGGCCTGCATAGTTTTAACATTATTTAAGTTACATATCAAAAACATTGTTGTTAAAGTAGATATATTTTTAATTTAGTTCATAACTCAGATCGATGAACTATATTAGACTTACTTTGTGAGAACGTATACATAACAAAAGGCAGCTGTAAAATGTACCCAAGGGGTTAATTAAAACAACATAGATTGTGCTAAAATTATAAAAACATGCAATTTAGATGAAAAAGTAAGTAAAAATTGATAACAAATAGCTATTTTATAGCCTCAAAATAAGCCTTGTTTGTCTCTGCACTGCAGAAATAAGAATCATTTTATTGTCATACAATTGTTATTACTTTAATTTAAACAGCATAAAGTGTGCTGAATTAAAAATATAAAATAGGGATTGAAGCATAAATTTAAGTAAAACTTCACTTAATAGCCCAAAACTAAGCTATGTTTGTTTCTGCATTTAAAGTATTGCATTTACTGCTATAAAACAACTGTTTGCTATAAAATTTTATTTAATTGTATGCCTTAATCATGTTAAATTTTTCATTTTTAAGTCTATTTTGACTCAAAGGCTTTTCATCACGTCTGACAAAAAATATATCTTATATTATAGTTATGTGTTTCCTCTTGCAAGTTTTTTATAAAGATAAAAGATATAACTATTAATTTTTCAATATTCTTGTTATAAATTAAAATATAAGTAATGGACATTTATTAAATTCAATGACAGGGTTGGATAAATGCTCTATTAGTTTATACTGTTGCATGGAGTAAAAAAAATCAAGGAATGAAAAATTTCCAAAATAAAATTGTGAAAACAAAGTTAAAAGAGTTTCTTGATTAAATAGAGAATTTTCTGAAAAAAATTATACAATAAACGACCTTTTACCTTTATTATGTCCGATATACTACCGAAATCCTCATTTTTATGTTTATTATTATTGTAGCATAGTACTATTTAAACATTTGCCAAAATAGTAAAGTTATGAAAAACTCAGAACAAATTTAATTAGTTTTTGGTTTTTATCTATATTATACTTCTTTTGCTCTAGGTGAGTTTTATAAATAAAAATTTATTACAAGTATTTGTGTAACTACTGGGGTTAGACTGTGTTTTATTTAACCCTTTAAGCGGTCAATTTTTTTTACTAGAAATGCTTCCAAAAAAGCCATATTTTTATTGCATATAATTAAGTACCATACTTAATAAAATAAAAATAACAATTTTTGTTTTTAACATGGGTTAGTCAAGTCATCTGTTGAAAAACATTAATACTAAATAGTCTCTTTATAATAATGAAAATACAGGAAAACCAGAAAAGGAAAGGAGCAAATATCAATGCCTGTACGCCATACAGGCAAACCAGTTGAGGTCAATTTTGGGTAGCACGTACACTGTATGGGCAAACCACTTAAGGGGTTAATAAAAAATCTAAAATATGTAATGAAAGTCATGGTACCTTTTTTTAGAATGCTTTGCATTCCATAGGGAGCAATTTATTACTTTTGCACAGAAGGATTCAAAAATTAAATCTGACCTTGTTCAATGTTAAATAAATATTACGTAATTCACATTTTTTTTTTATCTTTCATAAAATGTATTTAAATTTATTAGATATGCTTATATCAAATACATAATAGCTATAATTTGTTACTACTGAACCTATGTTTTTAAATATGACCTTTGTTTTCTAGAATGCCACTCTTGGCAGCAGTGTTGTTGAAGTAAGTGCAAGAGATGCAGATATTGGAGCAAATGGTGAAGTTAGGTACAGATTTAAAAAACTGGCTAATGGACACTGGAAGGCTTTCAATATTCATGAAATATCTGGAGTGATAACAGTTCGAGAACCCCTAGATAGAGAAAGGCAAAAAGTTTATGAGGTAAAGAAAATGTTCTTTGATATTTTACCTAATATTTTAAGTAGTTACTGATATATAAAACAGTCTTTGTATAATACAGCTATCAGTGAGTAAATTAATTTCTGGCATGTTAAAATACACTTACTTCAACAGGGTTTATTGGAAATTCCAACAAATAATGTTTGTTCATCTTAACTGATCATACAATGAATATGTTTTACTGTAAATAATATTTTCTATGCGTTGAGTGTATTTAAAAGCATTTATTTCATTTTGAGGCATCTGAAAATATTCTTTTTAGGTTCGTGTTGAAGCATATGATTTAGGCCAGCCAACATCTCTTTCTACTGATCTGGATTTAACTATATTTGTAGTTAATGTGGACGATAATGCTCCAGAATTTACAGAAGATGATGTAAGTTTCTAGATTTTTGTAATTGCAGATGAGTTATACTGATTGTATTAAAAATGTATTGCTTTATTTTATTGTTCCAATACTAGAACACTTGACTTTTCAGTTTTTGCTCAAAACACTCTATGAGCTTATTAACCATTCTGGGAACACTATATAACAAACTAACTAAAATAACTTAAAATATTAACTGTCAAATATTTAATGTTTATTTAATTGTCAAAATAACTTAAGAGGAAAATACAAATGCATTTAGCTTTGTTTAGAAATTGAACCCTAGTTTCATTGGCTATAAGTGCAAAATGTCAAACATTATGGGCAGTTGGTATTTTTTAAAAGGTAACTTTTTTAAATTTTAAAGTGTCTTATTAGAATTTCCATCTTGAATTTTTTGTTCTGAACAGAGGTGGAAGGTTTATGTCATATGCAAACATTTAAAGCTATAAGCCAATGAAATAAGTTCTTAACACTTTTAAAGCTTATCTTAGATATTTATTTAAAGTAGTTTTTTTTTCAGACAATATCTCATAATATATGTACATATATATGTGTGTGTATGTATGCATGTATATGTGTATACATACATATATATAATTAAGTTGTTTACTTATACTATTTTTGTATATTCTTTCTCTATCAGTATGAAGTGATGTTCACAGAAAATCTTGAAGCTGGGAAAGAAAGTTTTAAATTGATAGCAACAGTTGATAAAGATGATGATACTGGATCCAGGAAACCAATTCCTTGTTATTTTATTGTTGGTAAGTATATTATTTAATGACTTGCAAATTTGTCTTTTATATCAAACTCAATTATTTTCAGTAATTTAACAATATGTTGTTTGAAACATGTTTTTAATTCAACGACACTTTACTTATGAACTGTACTACCCCCTGAATTTCTATCAAATCTGCAAATAAAATTTTAATTTCAATATATTTCAAAAAGCTTCAATGTTCCTAAGTATATTATCTCATGACTTAGAAATTTGTTTATTATATCAATATAAATTGTTTTCTTTAATTTACAATATTTTATTTTTAAAATTTTTTTTATTTAATGTTAATTTACTAAGTATTATACTAAGCCCTGAACTTCCCGCAAATCTGTAGATAAAATATTTATACCAGCATATTTCAAAATATTTCACATTTCCTCAATTTTCTTTAAGATTGTTAACTGATATATATATTTTTGTTTCTACTTCATTTAAATTCAGTCTGTAAAACTTACTTTTCAGAAACTTCACCGTGCTATTTTTCTCAAAGATATTTTAAATTAATCAATAAGATTTATAATTAAAGAAAGATGTTGAATATAATTTGATATGAAAATATTGTGTTTCACTTGAATAAATTAAAACAGGTGTATTAAACCTTTGAGGGATCTCAAAGGGTTCCCCACTTTGGGGAATCCTTTGAGATTTTTGTTTTCTTTAAGGAACCTCTTGATCAAAGAGCAAAAAAAATAGGATATCATAGCTGTATCTTACTCAAATTTAGAAAATTATTTTATCATAATACAAACATCTTAATAAGATAGTAAATGGTAAGGTAGCTTACTAGGGCTTTTTTGCTTTTCTAAAAAAGAATTCGAAAAATAATAAACTAAATCAATATTTTAATAAAACAGATTTGTAGAAAGAAAATTCTTTTAATGATTTAGTTGTGATTGTTTTTTATTGCAAAGTATTTTTACGTCTGTAATAATTGTTATAGTCTGCCGGTTGAAAAAAAGTTTTACTAAAACTTTGGCCCTCTCCCTAAGTAAATAGTGATTACTTACAAAACCCCTGTCAAAGTTCAGGGGAACCTTAGAGTACTGTGAAACCCAGGTTGAAGTCTTCTGAAGTAAAGGAAGTATTGTAATTGTAAAAAAATTCAGATTTTAATGACTTTAGTCATTTTGACCATCTTTTAATTAGTCTTGACAAGTTTCAGTGTTATGTCTGTATTTAGGTAAAGAAAATTTTCATTTTGAAAATTTAAGTATTGGTTTTTGATCATCCTTGAATGCAGTTTGACTAGTTTCAACTTGGCATATGTATGTATGTATATCACATAACTCAAAAATAACCTTGTAGAAAGTTGAAATTTTGTATTTAGGATTGCTTGAATATTTAGTTGTATACCTCCCCTTTTGATTGCAATTACCACTCTGTATAATGAGAAATTTCAATATAACATGTATTAGCACTACTGGACATAACTTAAAAAGGATTAGCTGTAAAATGTCAAAATTTTGGATTTAGGACAGTTATAATATCTAGTAGTGCACCTCTATTTTTTATTGTCATCTCAACACTTATTAGGCTGTATTGAGGGTTGTATTGTAACACACATTAAGGTTTATAACAAAAAATCTCAATACAGTGTGCAATTGTATTATCAGTCAATAATAATGAAAACACAAAGATATGGACATATTCGCATGCAAGTCCATTTGTTATAAATATAATATGTAATAGCATAATATGTTATATAAAAATACATATAAATATTAAGATAATTCTGAAGACATATCCTACAGTCAGAATAAAACAATCTGAATTATTTAATAGGCATACAAGGAAGTCATGATTTTGTTAATATTTCAAAGCTGGAAGTATCAAGATATATAAAGGAAATTTCTTATTTTATATGAGATGTTATTCATTGCCTTAATATTTTTTCCTTAAATATAGAATAATTTAGTTCTAAGGAATCAAAATAATAAAAAAAATTGTATTTGAACAATAAAAAAACAACTGGTAAAAATTAATAATATCAAATTTTTATATAAAATGCTCATCTGAAATGTTTATTATAGGTGGAAATTACCTAGGCCGCTTTAAGCTTGATATCTTTACTCATCAGTTGTATGCTACTGAAACTCTTGATAGGGAAGAAAGGCAAAACTACACTCTGATTGTTCAAGCTTCTGATGATTGCTTTCACCAACCATCTCCTGTCGATCGCTTTGATCCACGGGATAATTCTTTGTTACAAGTGCATATTGGTGTTAGAGATATGAATGATAATGCACCACGTTTCATCAAAAGAGTTTTCACAGGCGGTATCACAGCTGAAACTGACTTTGGAACTGCATTCATGATTGTAAAAGTAAGTGGTATCCCAGTTTTAGTTAATTCTTTTTAAGGCATTCAGAAATAGTTTTCTACCATGTAAAAGCAATTACATATACATAAAATTCATGTATACATAAAATTAAAATATGCAAAATTCAAAATATTCATGTCTTGTTTTAATATGAAACCCTAACTTGACACATGAAGCCAATGACACATGAACTAATAGGGATCCAGTTTTTAAGTTAGACTAGGAACTACTTTTTTATTCAGATTCTGAATATGATGTTTTATTATTTTCTTAGAGGAAATATAAATAAATATGTCTTTATTCATCTTACAATTTTGGTAACATTATTAATCATAACTATTTATCTGCAGGCTGTTGACTTAGATGTTGGAAAAAATGCACAAGTGACATATTTTATATCAGGCAATGTACAGATGACTTTGTCAGAGGGCTTGGAATCTTTAAAAGTTGCTCCCTTCATTATGAATAGAGATACTGGTGTTATCAGTTTAAATTTTGATCCACAAAAGGGAATGAAAGGTTACTTTGACTTTGAAATCATTGCAAATGATACAGATGGATTGTTTGATACTGCAAGGGTATTTGTAAGTATTAATAAACATTTTCATGCATATTTTTCAGAATAATTTTGTTATTAAGCTTGTGTTATATTCAATAAATAACAACTCAGAGTTCAATTGTTTTGTGTCATTGTCTAATTGTTTTGTCTTGGAGTTTATTTGTTTTGTGTTTTTAATACATTCCTTTTTTAACTGCTATTCATAAACATATTGCATTTTTATTATGTAATATTTGAAATGAAAACTAAGAATTTTGTCTTGTAGTATTAATTGCTTTTTTGGCAGAAATACCACATTGAGCTCCAGGTGCATCTTAAAAATTTGTCACAAGACTTTATTAGTATTAAGATTAAAAACTATGTGTAACATTATTAAAGCTCGCAAATAAATAATTTTCTGAATTCATATATGAGGATTTTAAGACCACCTTTATCAAATTATAGTGAAACCTTAGTTATTTAAGCTAATTGGGACCATAATCACTTTTAGTAATCAAAAATTTGATTGAGATTAAATTCAATGTGACATTTTTTTTTTATTAAAAAGAAAGTGCTTAATAATTGTCTCTAATTTAGCTCCTTGATAAAATATCATTTCTGAACAATGACTTATTACAAACTC
This sequence comes from Pardosa pseudoannulata, assembly GCA_032207245.1. Classification (NCBI taxonomy): domain Eukaryota; kingdom Metazoa; phylum Arthropoda; class Arachnida; order Araneae; family Lycosidae; genus Pardosa; species Pardosa pseudoannulata. Next base: position 103,921,194 of record CM063506.1, read on the forward strand.
TCGCATTGAAAAATTTAGCAAAACCTAACTCTAATACTAAATTTGATTCTTTTTTCAGCAAAAAATTGTTTACTTAATTAAAAAATTAAAAGCACAAATAAATAATCAACTGAGTAAACAAAGGCCTAAACAAAGTTCTGTAGGGATATAATTTGATAATGACTCATCAAATTTAATTATTAGGTCATTACTTATTACCTTAGATATTGATTATTTATGTAAACCTTTTAATCTTTTTTTTTCTGTAAGAGGATATTTTATTGTTATTTATACTTTTCCAATCCACTCTTATCATAGATTTATTTACTAAGAGAAGATCAAAGGGTTCGTTTTGTATTAAGGCTGACTCCTGAGGAGATTAGAGAGAAGCTTGAAAAGTTTAGGGAGTAAGTAAACTAAAATCATACTTTTTTAATGTTATTAAATATGATTATTTAATAAATTATTTTTCAGCTTAAAATACAGCTAAATTTTTCCATGCCTTATCTCAAAAAGGCATTTGTTACTTTTGTGTTAACTTTATTCAGTGATGTATTTAATTTCATTAATGAATTAAAGTACAATATTTCTTAAGCAAATTGTTCCTTGAAATCACTATTTTATGTTTTATAATTTTTATTTAACTGGAAATTTGTTTTATTACATTTTCTGTCTACCTTTATGTGTTTGTATAGTTAATAATTATATTCAAACTATTTCAACGCTTGGTCTGAGATAAGTTAACTTTTGAAAATAATCATATTACATTATAGAAAGACTTTAGATAAAAGATTGGTTACAAAAGATCTGTTTAATCAGAGAGACTTTAATACTCACAGTAACTATTTTATTTTTAAAAAGTTGTGTTACCCAGAATACCAAAAATACTGAGAGGACAAGTAATAGGGATTCATCAAGTGTTCATCTTTACTATGAACATTGGCATGTAATAGGATTGCCTTGTTCTGATAGTAAAACAATCATCTGATAGTTTACTAAAGAATATAGGAACCAGTGATCCAAATTAATGGTTTGATCTGCAAAATAATGAAAGAAAATTCCATTGTCAGTCCCCAGGGACTGAACTGCAGGAGCAGAAAGTCCAAGCCAGGTGGTCTAAGTCAGGAACTGACCCTGATTGAATGAAATATCCACTATCAGTCCACAGAAACTGATGCTGCCCAAACACAAAGCTCCCTCTCAGTGCCCAGGGACTGATGCCATGCTCACTTATTTTAATTGTATTCCTTATTACAAATGTGCTTATTCTAACATATTCCTTTCTAACTTTCAGAGTACTGAGTAACATTACTGGAGCAATTGTGAATGTGGATGAAACAAAATATCATGAAAACAGAGATGGCTCTGTTGATAAGAAAAAGTGAGTTTATATTATAAAAACTCTTTGGATTCTTTTGTTATAGTTTTGCTTTTTCACTTAAATTTTAAACAAATCTCTTATAGTTTGTTGTAATGGTTATTCATTTATTCTTCTTAGGAGTGATCTATATTTACATTTTGTGAACAGAGAAGATAATTCAATAATGGAAGTTGCAACTGTCCTTTCGTAAGTTTGAATAATATTTTTTTTTCAATTACTTAAAAGCATTGCTTTTTTGTGTGTGTATTAAAAAATTTAAAATCAGAATACATATGGCTGAAATATTTACTTATTTTTTTCCTAGGCTGATTGATAAGAATATAGAATTCTTAGATGAACTGTTTAAGGAATTTAATGTCTTGTATAGTGAAGTAAGTATAACTTTTATTTAGCATTAGAATTAACTAAGTTCTAATCAGTTAATTTTGTTTAAATATTCTCAGTTAAAATTATTCATAATTGAATATCCTCTTTTATGTTTAAATGTTAAATGAAATTTATTTTGTGCAGACTTTTGAATATCCTAATATAAGATTTCCAATTATAAGATATAAAGTTTACTTATATTTCTTTACTTGTTTATGTATAGTATTTGTATTTTAATTTTATAACCATTCACATTTCATTTAAAATATTATTTTTGCAAATTTGTGTCAGCATTTAAAAACTTCTCTGAGAAAAGATTTTTAAAATTTTTGGTGCCTTATTACTTTAAAATTATAAAGAGTAATATGTATATCTGTTTCTCTTTATAAATTATTTTTCTCAGTGTTATTGTTATTAAATTTTTATACATTAAAAGGTCTTATGAAAAATAAATATTTCATAATTAAAGAAATATATACAAGGATTCAAAGTAGTAAAAAAAATTAACTGTATCAGCATTTCATTATTTTGCTAAAAATACATTAAATCTTATGAGATAATAAATTTATCCAATATATTTTAATGTAATTCTAGCTTTAACAATAAGTAAATTTTATAAAAAATAGTATATTAATCCTCTGACTAAACTCATGTTATATATATTTATCTCATGCATCTCGATGGCCTAATGGTTAAGGTGCTGCCTTCGGAACCGGAGTTCATGGGTTCGAATCCCACTATGGCATGGATGTTCGTAGCCGTTCGGAATCGGCTTTAAGCAGTAGGTCCCGGTCTCATTAGCCCTCTTGTTGCAAAAAGTAGACCGTAGCACTCCAAACCAAACCATGCATCTTAAATTTTAATACAATTTTAGATATCACACAAAAACAAATTAAATAAAATCATAATTTTGTTAAGCATCTTACACCAAACACTTGTGAAATAATATATATATTCTATATGTCATTCTAATGCAAGCATAACTTCCAGAAAAACAAAAATAATTCTTATAAATCTGTGGTAACTTTTTGCGTATGTTTTTATTACGTCATAACATCCTTTCTCCATTTATTTAGCCTGCTGATACTGCCGTTGCTGATACCAATGTGGAAGCTCAAGTGAGAGCTTGGTTGATTGGACTTTCAGTATTCCTTGCCATTATGCTGGTTCTTGTAATTTCCCTCTGTTTAACACAAAGGAGTCGGTGAGTTTCACTTTGATTTTTTATTTTCTTAAACTTCTCAGTACAGAAATTCTGTAGTGTATATGTTGTAGTCAAACAGGAAAATCAGGCTTATTGACATCAAGTCATTTTGTCAAGTGCTGGATGAATTGAAAAATCATCCAGCACAGGGATGGACAAACTTTTTCGGCCACGGGCCAAAACTCGAAAGTAAATAAGTTTGGCGGGCCAAGATAAATTTTTCTAAAATTTTAAAAACAATTTACAAGTACTTGACCATTTAAATATGTTAATGAGATGAATGATATTGCGATTTCATTTTTAAAAGTTCCTTATACTGGAGTTCGAAGTGAGATGTACTGATTTTAAGGAACGATGCTAAATGATCATCTGTCAGTCTATTTCTGAAATTATTCTTTCTAAGGTTCAAAGTTGAAAACTCTTGTTCACATATAAGAAGCAAATATACCGCTGATATTCTGGGCGTGAGGTAATAAATTTGGGATATAATATTTAAGTAAAGTAGAAAAGAAGATGGATATATATATTGTATAAATATATATTTCTTTTAATTTGCCTCGAACTGGGAACTTAAAATTCTATCTGCAGGCCATAGTTTGTCCATCCCTGATCTAGCACTTTCTAACAAGACTGATATTTATCTACACATATTTTTTAAAACATAATTTTGACTTCTTGTTTTTGAATCCTATCCTTTAACCAGAATTATGGAATTATGACTGAATGAAAATTTTCTTTTTAATTTTTGTTAATCATTATCTAAATAAGATGAAATGGGAAATTGATCCTGATGTTTAATTTATATATACTGCTGTTTTCCATATTATATTTATATCAGGGCACAACATGCATGTTATAGCATATCAGTGTTAGTACTTGTACATACATATATTTAGTTGTGAAAATTACATTTACTAATAAATTATACTGCATATGTATTTGGAATTACAATCAATTTAGAAATGTTGGTTAGTATTGATATATTTAGCTCTGATTAAAATCATCATTATCTTAAATGTAAAAAAGATGAAATGGGATTGATCCTGATGTTTAATTTATGATATACTGCTGAAGTTTTCAAACTCTAACTATTATATTTATATAAGGGCTGATTTTTTCAACATGTTATAAAGCATAGTTATAGCATATCAATGATTAGTACTTGTACATACATATATTTTATTGTGAAAATTACATTTAGTAATAAATGATACTGTATATTTATTTGAAATTACAGTCAATTTAGAAATGTTGGTTAGTATTGATATTTTTAGGGCCTGATAAAAACCATCATTATCTTAAATATAAAAAAGATGAAATGGGATTGATCCCGATGTTCAATTTATAAAATACTGCTAAAGTATTCAAACTTTAATTATTATATTTATATGAGGACTGATTTTTTTCAACATGTTATAAAGCATAATTATAGCATATCAGTGATTAGTACTTGTACATACATATATTTAGTTGTGAAAATTACATTTACTAATAAATTATACTGTATATTTTATGTATTTGGAATTACAGTCAATTTAGAAATGTTGGTTAGTATTGATATTTTTAGGGCCTGATAAAAACCATCATTATTTTAAATATAAAAAAGATGAAATGGGATTGATCCTGATGTTCAATTTATAAAATACTGCTAAAGTATTCAAACTTTAATTATTATATTTATATGAGGACTGATTTTTTTCAACATGTTATAAAGCATAATTATAGCATATCAGTGATTAGTACTTGTACATACATATATTTTATTGTGAAAATTACATTTAGTAATAAATGATACTGTATATTTATTTGAAATTACAGTCAATTTAGAAACTTTTTTAATATTTATCTGGAATTGCAGTCAATTTAGAAACGTTTTTTAGTATTTATCTGTAATTACAGTCAATTTAGAAACGTTTTTTTAGTATTGATATTTTTAGGGCCTGATAAAAACCATCATTATCGTTAAATACAAAAAAAGATGAAATGGGATTGATCCTGATGTTTAATTTATAATATATTGCTAAAGTTTTCAAACTTTAGCTATTATATTTATATGAGGACTGATTTTTTTCAACATGTTATAAAGCATAATTATAGCATATCAGTGATTAGTACTTGTACATACATATATTTGGTTGTGAAAATTACATTTAGTAATAAATTATACTGTATGTTTTATTTATTTGGAATTACAGTCAATTTAGAAATGTTGTTAATATTGATATTTTTAGGAGTATAAATTCTTGGCTTATACCTTTATTCCTTCTTTTTAATCTAGATATGAACGAAAGCTTAAAGCTGCTACAGCAACTGCATTTGGTAAGTAGTTTTGTCATTTGCTTTGATGTAAAAATTAAATATTTTATACTTTATTGGACATATTGTTTCAGTCAATTTCTATTTTTAACATGAGTAAATTCTTTCAGGATCTCAAGATTCTGCTCTAAACAGAATGGATGTGCCCAACACCAACCAACATTCTGTTGAAGGGTATGGAGATTATTTCTTATTTTAAATTTTAGCATTCTTGAATTTTTTTTCAAGCTATTATCAAGCTTTGAGAATTATTTAATGATTTTTAAAATAATTTTGTCTATAAATTTGCTTGCATGACATTTCCTGAACTGAATAAATATCAGTAAGTTTGAAAAACTTCTTAAGAGTTATCCCATAGTAACTAGTAAATTTGAAATTTTCCTTTGGTAATTCAAATTAATCTTTTTTTAGATCTAATCCTATATGGATGCATGCATATGATAATGAATGGTACAAGGGGGAAGAAGAAATAAGGTAAGTTATACTTTAAGAGAAAGGTGTCTTTTTGTAAACTATTGCTCAGGTAGCACAAATATATTGATCATTGTTGTACAAATATTGGCCAATATTTTTAATATTGCTGAATGTCAGGCATCAAAGTTTAGACATCTGCTGATTTTGGCCTACATAGTGTAAAATTATAATTTAAAACTGTTTAAAAGAGTTATTTGTATTGCTTATAAGAGAAATAATATCCTATAAAATGAAAGTTAATAAATTTTACTTTTCTGAATGTTTTTTTTTTAATGTTGTGAACATTATCATACAATGTCATAAAAAATTTTTTCATAATATTCAGCAAGAGCTATCAGTATTTACAAAAATAAATACAGTCTGTATCAGTTATATGGTAGCTCAGTGGTCCAGAAAAATCAGATAATCTAAGCAGGGTGACCATATATGCAGAACAATACAACCCTATTGTGCATATACCGTGCATTTTTAATCCATAACAGAAGAGCCTTATCCACATTATCATAAGCGCTGATGTTTTCTTTCTTGATCACCAATTACAACAAGCCGAACGATGGCAGATTGGTTAGGGTGCTGGCCTTTGGAACTGGAGTTTGTGGGTTCAAATCCCACTGAGGCATGGATGTTCGTAGCCATTCGGAATCGGCTTTAAGCTATAGGTCCCGGTCCCATTAGCCCTCGTGTTGCAAAAAGTAGACCGTAGCACTCCAAACCAAACCAAACCAATTACAACACTTGAGGACCAAAGTTTGCCAGGTAAAATGTTGTTTAATGTCATCCGGGTAATCGAACTTGCTTTGGAAAAACAGCCATTAAAAGTTTTGATTTTTAAAATTTTCAATCAATTCATTTTTGGCAGCAAATGATAAAATTCTTTATTTTCGAAGCCATAATTAAAAAATGAACATTTTTACTCGTGATGTATGATCCAAATGCAACAAAATTTTTCTTTATTTGTTTCTTCTCGGTTTCAACTTAAGCGGGGAGAGATAACTTCAACCAATAAACAGACAGAGGTCCAACTTTTGTCAGGGGGCAAGAGAAATGAGAGAGGTTAGAAACTCCAACAATTAGTCTACACTAACAAGAAAGGGGGAAAGGGAGAGAAATAAAGGCTTGCACTCTTCTCCGAGGTGCTCTCCGATTTTCCACTGACTTCTTTAAAAAAAAAACAAAAAGAAATAAAAACGGAAACTTGTTGAAAACATGAAATTGACCATATAACCAATAACAAGAAAAAGAAATGATTGTATAAGCAGTGCACTTTAACACATTTTCCCTAGTTAGATGGGACTTTGAAAACTGACCATATAGCTGGTACTGACAGTATTATTTTTTGACATCAAATATCTCATAACATTCAGCTCATTACATTAATTGAATGTCAGTAGAAGTGAACTGATTTTACCCTTTCCACTCTGTATGAAGCAACACTATGAATACTATGAGTAATTGTAATTATTGGGATTATTCAGAAAGCTGTGAGACAAGCAAAATAGAACTTGACCGCTGCAGATTTTTGTACTGAGGTGCCAGGCAATACAAGTTTTAAATCTAAAGCTTCTAAACAAATACAAATATCCTTTCTTCAAGAAGAATTAAATGAATTAGTTCACTTATCAAAATTACTATAGGGGGAATTAATCAGGGAAAACATTGACCAACATTGTTAAATATCTAATATGATATTTAGAGATATTGGTAAATATTGACCAACATTGCTAAATATCAAATATGATATTTAGAGATATTGGGAAATATTGACCAACGTTGCTAAATATCAAATATGATATTTAGATATATTGGGAAATATTAATCAAAATTGCTAAATATCAAATATGATATTTAGGGATATTGGAAAATATTGACCAATATTGCTAAATATCAAAATTGATATCCAGGGATATCATTTTTGGTGTCCATTTGATGTAGACTGGTATTATAATTTTGTTATTGGCTGATATTTTTGTGCTACTTGGGTATATTGATAATATTTTTTAAAAACATTAAGTCTTCCTTTTATTATTGTTTTCTCCCTTCTTTGGGACCATGCATAATTCAACTTAGGAGTGGCTCATGTATAGGCACTGCTGATCTGCAGCAGCCCCAATTTTTGCCAACATAAAACTATTTTTACTACTTTACTTATATTTGTTCAAATCATCAAATGATCAATCAAATGATCATCTGCTTCCAAATGTGTTTAAGTTGACCTCTTTTCTTTTTCCTATCAGGAGCCCAAGTTAACCCTTTGCCTTAAAACAACATGTGGGAGATGTGATCGTACTCCTGTGCCTAAAATGAGAACCTCGTATCTCACACGTGATGATTCTTTCTGGCCAAAAGTGAAAAGCTCATATCAGACATGTTATTGTTCTTAGGCGATAAAGTTTTTGTTTTTGCGTTATTATTTGTTACAGTTGCACTACAAGAGTTGGTCGTTTATTCTTAGGCATAATTGCAATAGAGTATATATTTTATGCAATAAATAATTAACTGTTGGTGCTTAAAAAATTCTTTAAAAAATTTAAAAATTTAACCTAATGGCAAAAAGGAAAATTGATACTAATAACGGTGCTGAAAAGTGTCCTGATTATGCCTTAGAAACTGAAACAGATAACAATTTGGATACATCTGAAGAGAGCATTGTAATTTATCCAAAATATGTACAAAATTTAGTTAGTGATGAAACTGCTTCTGGTCATGACGCATGAGAAAAGCTTTCATCAAAAGTGGCACACACAATCGTCACTTGATTCATAAGGCAAGAGGTTAATATGCTGGGTTTAGTGGAGGTGTTTATAATATTCATATCCTATGTACTACTATCTACGTTTTTGTATTATTGTTGTTTGAGCTATCTTGAGCTTGTTTTGTTTTACATGCTTTAGATGTCCTAATCGTATGCATTAAGAAGGTAATGCAATTTTATTGAATTTATGGAAGATTTAAACTTTAATTTTAAACTTTGTTTTCTTTTTAGCCACAATTCTGGAGATAACAATTCCTTAGATGAAAATGCAATATCAGAAGTGAGCCCACCAAACTCTAAATCTGGAAACAACCTCCGCAATCAAGCACTACCGCCAAGCCATCAAGGATCTGAGAAAAATTACCCAAACAATATAAAGAATGGTACACGGCGACCTGCCCCAAAGCACCCCAATTATGGTGGTACTAATATACCACCTGCCAAGCTCATTGCACCGCCGCTCGGCAATAAACCGGTGAAAAACGGTAGCCATATACTTGACTCTGATGATGCCAGTTCTGGCTTACTTTCACATGACTCTATTGATACCAAACGGCAAAATGACTTAAACAAGTGCAATGCCGTCTACAGTTATGAACAGATCCCCAAGATAATAACTCCTCCACACATAACAAACCTGGAAACATCCGAATTATAGACTTGTCATCAAATGGGAACAACATATCTACATGAAAAGTACATTATACTTTTGTGTAGTTTTTTAAAGTGCATTCCATTTAATTAACTGGGATTTTCTTTCACAAATTTTATATATCTGCTTATAACAACAGTTAATGAGGAGTTCAAGATTTTTAGCATTCTGGCAGAATGCTCTTTTTCTGGTTCATTTATTTTTTGTGGAATGGTTAGAACAAGAATCTATTTATTATTATTATTTATGAAATCCAAATAGAAGGTTTGCTTTATAATTATTTTTCAGTAGCATGAATATATATGTCAAAACATGACATTTCCTTTGTGTGAAATGAATTGAGAAAATTGTTTAAAATAGTAAATTTTATAATTAAATTTTAAATTTGATTTATCAATTGTTAAATATTTGAAATTTAAAGTGGTGAATAACAACTGTATGATTAGAAATTTATTGTTGATTTTATAGTAAAGTTAAAAAACTGTGGCAATCTTAATGATATTGACTATTTTCAATAAATTATTTCTGTATTTAAAAAGTAATTTTCATATTTGTAGCATTATTTGGACATTTTACTTCATTGTATGTAGTATTTATAAAATCTGTGTATAACTAATTAAAAACATTTTTATTATACTTGCCTGAAATAGTAAATAGCATTTGACTAAATGGCAAATTTTTTCTGTTTCTGAGAACAATAACATCCTAATTTAAGTTTTGTTAAAAAATAATTGTTTATGTTTATTCAATTGTATACATATCTTATTTAAAAGTCTTGCACTTGCCTCCTAAATGCGAAAAAAAATTGTCTTATAAAAAAAATTCTGTAATTGATGCTACAGAATAGTGTTATATAAACCGGTAAGGTATTATGTAAAGTAAAATATGTCTGTGAATTTTAAAACCAAGTTATAAAGAAGACAATCATGTTGTCTTTCATTCTTGTAGTATTTTTTATGAAACTAAGCTGTCTGCCTCATTAACTGTTGCTGATTCATCTTTTATGGCTTATAAAGGAAATTTTTTATTATTTGTTCCTTCTGAAAGTAATAAGGGTTTGTTCTTACTCTTTCAGCCGTGCTATATGTGATATAAGTTTACATATTTACTTGTATTTATCTTCTAAATAAGTACTTCATGTAAATGCTATTTAAAGGATCTAAGTAACATTGACAAGGAAAACTGTTCTTACTTTTTAAGGTTATTTACTATTTATTTGAATGATCTTAATGCATCTGTAATTTAATCAAATTTTAAAATCTGTACCAATGTTTTGTTACCTAATAGTTTTATATTTAAAAATTTTTTTAATTAAAAATCTGCAAAACATGTTTTTATTTTCAACTTTGGGCAGAGTGTCAAATCTTAAACATCAAACCATTCTATTACGATTTACTCTACAGCTTGAGCTAATAGAAGAGGTCTATTAAGGTTAAATTTGAGCCCTTTAATTCACTTTCCACGCAATATTTTATCCTAAAATTAGACCCTTCACAATATTTTAATTTTAAAAACAGACCCTTCAGCAAATTCTTGCTGTGAAAAATGGACTTTTCACAAATCTGTATTATCAAATTTTAACATTGGAATTTATCTCTTTCTTTAAAAAAGTTATTGCAGTTTGCATTTCTGATGATTCTGCAGTTACCATTAATAATAGTGGTGTTCTAAAAATGAAAAGATTTATTAATCTAAAAATATCTTTGATGATTAAAACTTTGACCTTTATTATTATATGATTTTTCAGAAAAATTACTGTGAAAATTGGACTTTTCACAAATCTGTATTATCAAATTTTAACATTGGAATTTATCTCTTTCTTTAAAAAAGTTATTACAGTTTAAATTTCTGATGATTCTGCAGTTACCATTAATAATAGTGGTGTTCTAAAAATGAAAAGATTTATTAATCTAAAAATAACTTAGATGATTAAAATTTTTACCTTTTTTTATACGATTTTTCAGAAAAATTATGCTTTCTTTCTGAAATTTTCTCTTTTGTGTGATATGCCTAGAAAGACTTGATTTAACTGTTGAAGGATTTTTCATTGTAAAAATATTTGTAAAAGTTTTTTTTATTATTATAATTATTACTGAAGTACTTTCAGTGTCTCTTAACCGTATTTTTTTAATTTGGTTTGTAAATTTCAGTTTAAACTTTACTTTTCAACCATTCTCTATATGAATTGAGTAACGGATAATTGTGTATATTCTAATACTATTTGTATGTGCCAGAATGTTGTGTAGAGTATGGAATTTTGATAACATGATATATTTTATGCGTTAGGAATGCAGTTAAGTTTGACCTCTGCCTGGTGTGATTATCACTGAATTTCTAAAATTGAACATATTTTTACAAAACATGTCAAAGAGTCTTTTGCTTATATGCTGCTTATTCAGCTAAATATATATTAAGCAATATTTACCAGAATATATGAAAAAAATATTCATTACCAAGTCTCATCCATACCTACAGATATTTTTGTATCCATATGTTGGAATAGTTGATCTGTTCATGAACAATTGTATATTTTTAAGGGATCTAAAGGATTTTGTATATATGTATTTACTTTTTTATATCATTCTTTGAGTGTTGATTTCATCCAAAATGTATACATTATGCCAGCAGCACATGTGCTTATTTCTTTAGCCACATGTCCTAACTTATTCAAAGTTACAAAAAGGGTGACTGCCAAATGATATTTCTCATTCAAAGGGACTTTTCTGGTATGGAGGTATCATTCAGATTTTTCTAAGAAGCATTCTATAATGAGAACAACTTTTACATGTAAATTGCATTTTATCATTTTAAGGAATGTTTTGTGAAATAAAATCATTTTTTATACTTTGTCTTTAGATTTTTTAATGTATTTCTTTAGATTTATTTGTCAAATTTTTTTTTTATAATAGACAGGAAAATAATAGTTGCTATGTTGGTGGCTTATTAGAGTGAAAGTTAATGTTTAGCATTAGGGAAACCTTTAAGGTATCTGTCTACGTTCGGAGAACTTTTTTATTTAAACGTAGAAACTAGTTCATGTTTTTACATTTTTAGATTTATTTTTTATATTATCATAGAGAATTGCACTTAAAAAATTTATTCCTGGAGAAGTTTTTATAAAATTTCTAATAAATGAAGAAAATTTAGTAAAAAAAAAATCAGGTTTTTTTTCAAAAGGTCTAATTTTTTAATAAATTAAATTATTTCAATATTTTTTTGATGCAACACATTTCTTATACACTGGACTAGTGAATCACCTAAAATCTTTGCTTAATTTACATTTGGTAAAAAATTTTGGTCCTTCAAAATCATACACATTTAATTTTTAATGAATTTTCATTACCTTTATAGCTAACTATGAGTGTAACATCATTAAAAATTATCCAAATGTAAAGCTTTTAGGTCATTTACTAAAAAATACTATCAAAAACATTCATAACAATTTTCAACAAAATATTTTAAGAACTTTTTGAGAAATCACATTTCAAGTTTCAACATTTTATTAAAAATGCCGTTCTGAGAAAAACGCATTTGAAGTTTATGAAAGCAACTTTAACTATTAAAAAATTAAAATACATGTTTAAAATTCCCCACACTTTCTTGCTTCAAAACTTTCTAATTGCTAAGTTGCTAATTATTAAAAATACTAGAAAAATGTTTAAACTAATCTTCATGAAAATTTAAAAAGTTTTGTCCAAAAAATGCTGTTTAAAAGGCTTTAAATTCACAACTTCCAGTTCCGAAGTCGCTACTTCTGTTTTGTTTTGACAGCTGTCACTGATGTTTAAACAGCTGTAACTTTTCTTTAAAATGCCGTAGAGACAAAACAAAAACAGATTTAGAAGCCTAAAAGTTGAAATTTTACAATAGAGAAATAAAAAAAATTATGATTTTTGGCAAAAATGACATTTTTAACGTAGATGTATACCTTTAACTCTTTACCTCTCCTCTAGAACACATACAATATATATATCCAGTGCTTTATATGCTTATATATCATAAGTAATGCACAATGAACTATGCTTTATATACAAGCTTTTATATATTTTATATTGTGTATCCTATGTGATGTACAATCATGTAAAGCATTAGATGTGTATATCATATGTGATGTGCAGGAGAAGCAAAAGGTTAAAACTAAAATATTTTGAAAAAAAATAAATGTTGCTAAGATATTCAAAATATTTGGTATAGTATTCATGAATTATTAAATGTGAACTGCCAGGGCAAATTAAATACTAAGATAAAATGATGCACTGTTGCTTCTAATCATTGTTGTACTCGATTAAGAAATTTTCCTCAGTCAAGATTAGTAAAAGGAAACAACATATCATATATAAAACCATTACACTTGTGCATACATTTCATTCAAAAACCTGGGCAATAACATAAGCACGTGAAAGTCAAGTAGCTATCTTCAAGAGAAAGGTTTTAAGAAAGATTCTGGGTGGAGGGAACATTAATAGCACACAGAGGCACAGATACACTAACAAGCAGTCTTAGCTGTATAAAGAAGTAGATATTATCAACTTTTCAACGTGAACTGCATTAAATTTGCTAATAGCATCTTTAGAATGGACACCTTTTCTTTAACATTCCGTTCAAAGTAAGTTCTTCAAGTTCAAAGTAATTGGTACTTGACATAGAGCAAGGCTCAGACTAAGGTGGGTTGATTGTATTGATGAGGATTTTAAAGCACTAAGGATGACTAGTGAAGAGGAGAAGGAATTGAAAGAAGATTTTAAATAAGACCATGGCCCACAAAGGGCTGTTAAGTCAACAAAGAAGAAGTTACATAAACTAATGTACTTTTTCACAAACTACTGCTGTTAACTGGTCTTACCAAAAGTATGTAGGTATAATTAGGTGTTAAACCATAAGCGATTTATTTTGCAATTTAATGTACTACTACACACAAAAAAAAAGTCAAATCATCTTCTATTTATGACAACTTTTGCTTCAGGTATTTATAACTTTTGATTATTACTTCAAATTTGAAAATATTTATATCATTTTGCAATTGTTGAATCCAAATTATACTCCTCTATAACATCAGATGATCTCAACCATCAGCACTAGGTCAGCTTGGTCAATCTAGGTGATCAAACATCAGCTCTCAAAATGGTCTTAAAATTTCTTTATGACTTTTATACTTTCAAAAAGATTTGTCTAAATTAGTATCTATAGAGATTGAAAATTCATAAATAAAACTGTTTCAGGCACCCTTTGATTGCTGATGTCACATGAACTTTATTCAAAGATGTATGTCTAACTTCAATTTAAATCTTTTCAATATTTATTGTATATAATTGTTAATAGGAAAGCTTTCACATTCTAACATTGTAGAGATGATAGCCAAATATGTCTTTTAATATGAAAACTGTTAAATTTAATTACCATTCCCGATATAGATGTTCATAGCCATTTGAAATTAACTTAAAGTAGTAGGGCCTCATCAAGTAAGTCCTTGTATAGCAAAGTTAGCTTTAATGATTTATTTCACTATATCATTAGCTTATGATGAGTTCCAAAGGTATGCTTCCTCCCTTCAAAAAGTGCTATAAATAAATATAAGAATGTATGGTAAACGGGGAGGTTGCAAGTGACTGTACAGAATTTCTTAATTACCTTGTAACATCAAGGTTCTTGTTTCAGAGTTTAAACATTAAATAAGCTTAAATTATGTAATTAAAATAACATATATAAAAACATATAATAAAACTCTGAAATTAGGATTTGTTTGAACATCACTTAGGAATTTATTCAGTTTTCTTTAAGTGGATTATATAAGGTTTTGGGTGGTTTATAAGGTTTATTTCATTGCAATTGACCCATTAGGAAAGAATTAATACAAAGCACTCTTTCTTCATTGGAGGCATAGAGGGATGTTGTCATTGTGAAAGCAATAAATAAACAAGTTTATTAAAATAGACTAATTATTCCTTTACCATGCCCCCCCCCAAAAAAAAAGATATTTTTTTAGTAAGCAAAGCTTAGAATGCAATATATACTAATAACATGTTTCCTCACCCAAGAAATTTAACATTGCTGTAGTATTATGACCTAAAAGGATTTGCCCGCTTTCATAGATGCCTATTAAAAGGTTAGGGAAATGTGCCTAATTTTGTTTCTGAAACATTTTTTTTTTATTGGAATGATTAAAACGAACAAATTTCTCTGCAACCTTTTTATATGTTACATAATATTGGTTTGTTAGATTAATTAAAATGTTGCTTAAACCCAGACATAAGTATCATTATTGCTATGATTGCAAAATCCGAGATTTAATACTGTTCTTCATAAGAGAAAAAATTATTTTACAAAAGCCTTTATTTTTCTATATTAAGAATTAAATCCTATAATTAAAAAAATGTCTTTATCATCTAATCCTCCAATACATGAAAAATTTGTATACTAATTTAACAAAATATTGTAGTAGTTAGTATTTCATATTATCTCTAACAGATGGCAGCACTACACTTTTAATATTAAGAAAGTAGTGAATTTATACAATTCCTCTTATAGTTTTACCTATAATTTTATGGATTTAGAATGATTCTATTTTTCATGTCTACAGTATACTAATATTTAATATCTAGATTCAGCTTAATTTTGCATTATAAGTTGAAATTATGGAGAAATTCAAACATAATAAGAGAATAATAATCTGGCTAAGTATAAAAAGTACTGATAGAATGTGCTGAAAAAACAATTTATTTTTACTCTTATTTATTCTGACTTTGTTTTTGATTCAAAGCTTTCTTCTTTTAATAACGTGTTATTTATGGAATATTTTAGTCATATACTAACGGTATTAATAATTTTAGAAAATACTTTATTTTTGTGTTCATAGATGGCAGCACTAAAATGTGTCAAGCTAAATTCTATTTTTAACATACTCCGAAGATTGCATATAATTTGTCCTCTCAAAGAAATTACGTACGATCTATCACATCAGTTGCTACCTAATAACGCTAATTATTACTAATAATTATTTTGATTTATTCTCAGTGAGCCTTCCTGTCAATTCAGAATTCTGAAATTCGAAACCTATTTTGATATAGTTAGTTTATGTAGTTCACTTATTCGTTTTAGATAATAACCTTTACGGTAGAACGTTAGCAGTACAGTAGCTATAAATTGAAGGGGCAGCATTATCGCTAAAAAATGTAGATTAAGAAATGAATAATTACACCTTATACCAGAGGTCTCCAAACTTTCCAGCCTTAGGGCCATACTGATTACTCCAGTAAGTTCCGAGGGCCAAAACCATATTATTATTGTTGATGGTGGTAAAAAGTGAAATAGTCCACTGATGAAAAAAAAAGTCCGAAAAAGTACGCAACGTTTAAAAAATGCTGCAAATCGGACTAAAGTCCGTTTCGCAGACTTTGATACCATTGCGAATCAAATTAAGATTTTTCAGAATCCTTTTGATACTGACATTAACTGATGAGCATCTTAAATCTCTTTTAATAATTGGTACAAGTAAAATTAGTCCACAACTACAAACTATTGTCAGTGGAAAATCTCAATTACATAAATCTCATTGGTATTTCATATGTCATTATGCTTGTTATAAGTTATGTTTTTATTTAAAATGTATAAAATGTTAGTTGGATTCATTTTAATAATTTGTTAGTTATTATATACTGAAGTTAAATTTTCTGCATATTATACATGTCTTTACTCATTACAATTATGTGTTTCTTTATCCAACTTTTCACAAAAACAATAACAATAAGCCTACAACAATGTTATGAGTAGTTAGCCCATGACCATATCAATGTAGATGTCATATTAATAATTATTCAACTTATAAAATTAGAATACTTCAGTAAACTAAATTTAATTTCTATAAAAAATATGTTCTCTAAAAGGAGTTTTCAAGTATGCTAGCTCTCCGCGGGCCGGACAAAATCTGTCCGCGGGCCGGATGTGGCCCTCGGGCCGTAGTTTGGAGACCCCTGCCTTATACTAATATTCTCATGATTTGTAAAAATTTCCAAAAGAACAAGATAGTGAAAAAAAATTTTTTTAGCTATTTTTTGGGATTTTCAGTTGCTATTACCTTCAGTTGTGTAAGTTCATAACTATCGCAGTTAGTTAAATTGTAATTAAATTGAAAGCGTTTAATTCCTCGGTCATGAAGCATAATTCGGATTATTTTCAAAACTAGACGATGAAACTTGTTTGGAATCTCAGTTACTTTAAAGTACTTTTTTGAGTTTAATGTAGAGAAAAATATTAACATGGACTATTAGTTGAAATTGGTACTGGTTATTGGTTTTACAAACCCTTGTCTTCACTTGAGAGGAATGGATTTGAACGCACTAACTTCCATTATAACCTCAAATGCTTCTCAAAAATTTATTCCTCAGAATTTTTCAGTCTCGTTTTTATTCTTAATCTTCTCCACAGTTATCTTAAAAAGTCTAGGATGAACTGAAGAAAACAAGTTGCTAGATTTGTTTTTCTTTTTAAACCGTATATTAAGACTCAATAATGTTTTTCTCGATTGATGTTCGTATCAATTGTACGGAATATTGGTAGCAGTTTAAATAATAATGAGAACTATTTTTCGAAACCAAAAGAAAACTCTTCGATCTCTTTTCATCAAGTTCTTTTTAGTGTTGCCATTCCAAAGAACAGAATACATGATGCAATTTTGCGAAACCAAAAGAACACTCTTCTAACTCTATTTTCTTCAAGCTCTTTTCAGTGTTGTCATTCCGAAGAACAGAATACATGATGCAATCTCTACAATCTCTACATCTATTTACAAGTATGTTATGAAAAAGAAAGTAGATTAATATAACATTATTAAATATATAACATATTAATATAAGAAAAATTATATAAAACACAAATTTTAGAAATCATGAATAAATGATATAAATATTTCCATCCCCATAAAAAAAAGATGCTATTTGCAGAATTCACTATATTTTAGAACCATTACAGGAAGAATATATTAGTAAACAGCTCAACTGTTTTTGTTTTCAATACTGATTCAGCGAAATATATTGCACGCACTTAATATATCTGATGGCGTTTCAAGATTCAGGAAATCAAAACGTTTTGTTCTGAATACTTTTTGGGATCGAAGTTTGTCTGTAAAAGTGATGGGATAGCAAAAGAAATATTTATTTGAGAAGTAATGTCATCACTTTATATAACTGTACACATATGGAAGATTTTGTCAGTTACCTTTCTGTCAAATGGTCGCTTCACAATGAACACAATCGAATCGAATGTTTCCTATTTGACTCCAGCTGTCAATTGTGAATTCAAACATTAGCCGACAACCAAACATCGAAAAGAAGTTGAAACTAAATAGAATATTTGCATGGGGCATTGTATGATGGGTAGAAAAAAAAATGAAAAAATGACTAATATATAAATGAGCAACATTCCCCTATCCCTTTTGTTGTCTGATTCTAAAAGAGTAGTTATTGTGCTGGATCCATTTATGAACTTCTCAACTCACTATTTATTCATCTTCACCTGATTTCCCAATATTCATAGCGTAGTGGAAACAGAGCAGGCCCAAGCAGTTTTGCTGTTCCGGACAAAAGTGGGAAAATGCTGCCTCCTTCCCCTCTGTGATAAAAAATGCTAAATCTAATAAAAAAGTATTATAAAATAATAATAATTCAGGTTACTAAGCTATAAAATTATATTTTGAAGAATATTTTATATGAATTTTTCATAACAAAAGTAGTATTTTACAAATTTGAATGAAAATGCAGTCTCTAAAACTTGCCATCTCAACACGAGCCCGGTTTTCCCTAAGGCTACCTCTGGTGGAAATAAACTCTTACCTTTTCTCCTTCATTTTTATTCCATGACAGAATAGGAAATTTAAGAATAGTATCTGTTAATCTTAGCATCTTTTTAAATTGGCCGTCTCTGGCAGGGGTCCGGTTTGTCAGCCCACCATTTGAGTTTGATTTGGAGTGCTATGCTCTACTGCTTTGTATACGAGGGCTAATGAGACCGGGACCTACTACTTAAACGGATACGAACATTCATTCCCGAAGTGGGATTCGAAACTGCGAACTCCTGTTCCGAAAAGCAGCGCTCTATCATTCGGTCATCGATCGACCACCCCCTGCTGGGGAAAATAAATACTTATCTTTCCCCTTCTGTTTTATTCGATGACAGAATAAGAAATTTACGATTAGTATATATTAATCTTAGTACCTTCCTAAATTTGCAGTCTCTGACAGGGGTTCGGTTTCTTAGACCTTAAATTCGCCGCCTCTGACAGAGGTCCGGTTTGTCAGCCACAGACCCTCCTATTGTGCAAATAACCACTTATCATCACATTTCTTTAAAGCATTTTATAATTACGTGCAAATTTTCAATTAACAGTTAGTATAATTATATTTGTTAATTTTCATTAGAAATCAATATCCAAATACAATAGCAAACAATTACTTTATGCAGGATACGAATACATTGACAAGAATCGAATGACAAACTCAAATAATTTTAAAAAGGAGTTGGAACAGTTTTTAGTCTTTTTAGAGCAAGACAAGCAATCAGTTAATAATATCTACACAAATAAAGAATTAGATGAAAGCAATTTTTTCAAACGTGAAAGATATTTTTTTTTTTACTTTTTTTTTATCATACCGATTTTTAAAACAGTTTTTCACGAAAAGTTTTGGCTCCTCCCAGGGTAGAACACGCTGTATATATAAAATTGTTTCAAACCTGTGTTAGTAATTGTAAATCTTCAGTATATTAGCTCTTCTGACTTAAAAACGTATCCAGATTATATCTAAAAGCGTCAGTAAAGTATACATGTACAACCGAATTCCGTGATTTGTATTTCTGTAGCATATGAAAGGATTTGGAACTAACTTTTCATGCTTTACCAGATAATTTCAAATAAGGAAATTCCATTTATATATAGATCTACGGTGAACAACGATTGTGAATATTGCATTTCCTTTTTAAAAATTGAAATTTTACCCCAACCTTGATTGTTCAAACAATATATAATACACGAACCGAGAATCTTTTCAGTTATACACAACATGGCGTAAACATAATTTTTACATAAAGAATTTTTAAGCGATATTATATCTGTTCCAATTAATTGGTTTCTGGTTGATATTTACTACACTAGATGACGCTGTGGTTCTAAATTGGAGTGAAAAATTACCTAGATACTTCTCGTCAGGACTGGACTAAGATACTTCTTATGTGATCGGGACACAATGCGATTTTTATGCGCCTTCCTCCTTCCCAATTCATAACAATGAAATTACAGCATAGAACTATTTTATTGAATTAAAATTTAAATAAATACAAAAATAAATATAAGTAAAAATATCTTTATTGATATGAAGGTAAAAAAGTGCAAAATATCAACAATATTGTCATACATCGCCTCCTTTTCTTAAAAGTTTTGGGCGAATTTGTGAAATAAAAAAAGAATCAAATGCAAAATGTCAATGTAAAAATTACAATTGCAAATTCAAGTGTTATATTTCATCTTCATTTAGCCTCTTCAACAAAAATATAAGCTTACATGCTTTTTTACTTCCCAGTCTAACTGCTGCTTGAACTAAAAAAAAATTCTCAACGTGTAGGAAAAAATTCTTGGTTTTAATAATTTCTTTTGAAAAGCGTGATTTAAATCAATTATATCATGAGCTGTAGTTCTGTTGCACACACTTTTTATAGCAAATAAAAAAGAATGCTGACTGTTAAGTTTTTTATATTATTCAAAAATATCTCATTAAAAAAAGTCATACTGTAAAATTTTTATGCCCATACAATAATCAGACCCTGATTATACCCTTATACTACATATGATTTTTTCTGACCTGTTTCTAACACTTGAGATTTGTATAACTATTCTGCCAATATTTTTTGATAATTTTCATCCTCCTAATTCTCGATTTGATCAATATTCATGTAATTTTATACTCTTATAGAAAAAAATCTAAACTTCCATAAAACAACCCAAATAGTTAGGAGCTCTTAATTGATAGTCTCTCATTATCAACACTTTAACAACTCTGATTGCTTATGCATGTGAACCAGATTTCATAAAAATAAAATTTTGTTCATTAACAATGCATGTACACACAACATTTAATGTAAAAGATGCTTAGCTGAGGTTTTTATTATAAATAATCTGGCATTTATAATATGAAACGATTTTTATACATTTAAAGTGGTACTACATGTCCCCTTTTAACTACTCTAATATATTCATCTTTTCTTAATCTTGATTCTCGTTTTGTTCAATATTTATAATCATACATTTCCAAGAAACTAACTTCTATAAACATACTATATAATCAGGAGTTCAAATATAGTCTATCAACTCTTAACTGTAATGCCTGTTTTCTGACAAAAGTAATCAATTTTATGTATTATTTAATAAATGCATGAACCCATATAAACATGTCTTGAGAATATAAATTATCAGGCCTTCCACAAATATCTGTAAATATTGATATTCATTAAATGAACTTAAATATTTTATAAATTTCTATATATGATAACCAATAAATTAAAAATCCAACTCCCCATGTTTTTCTTATTAAAATTTACACACAATTAGTCAGTGCCGAGTATATTATGTAGATCTCTCTTAAGAGTGGAGTTTGGTTAATAAAAAATTTTTATGTAACATACCAACCACTTTATTAAATTTTTGTATAAAAGTGTATACATTATATTTTGACAAAAAATATAATACAAATGTTGAAATATAATGTAGTAAGATACTGTGTAAGCTTACAAAATATCTTTAAAAATTTTTATTGTCTTAGTTTTTTGGAGGGATTTGAACCTTCAAACCCCTCTCTGTGCATCCTACTGAATAGATTTCACATTTACCCCCCTTCATGCTTATTAGATTTCTAGCAATGGCAACTGTAGTAAAAAAATAAATAAAGATGACAAAATAGTGTTCAAATAAATTTTTATTCAGTCTGTTAGTTTTTTGTTGGGATTTGAACCTTCAAACCCTTCCCTGTGTATGCTACTGAATAGATTTCATATTTATCCCACTTCATGCTTAATAGTGGATTTCTTGCAATGGCAACTGTAGTAAAAAATAAATAAAGATGACAAAAATGTGTTCAAATAAATTTTTTTATTTTGTTTTTCTTATAAAATATAAAACACATACAAAAGTTGTTCATCCAATAACACATACAAGCACAACAAGTTTTCCAAGCACTTAGCCAACAGAACAAAAATACAGAAATGTATCTCCTGAACACCGTGTAAAATACACATGCAAACACTCAGAGCTTTGGTTTCAAAAATTGGATAAGAACTACAAAACTACTACTAAACAGCATAATACCTGAAGAAATCTACATGAGTACACAACCTTCGTTCTGGTCTAAACTAAATTACAGTATTGTAGAACAGAAGAAAACTTAAATCCAGGAATGATCAAAACAAATGTTGCAGAGTCATTACACTAAAGAGAAAAACACAGGACATAGAATTTTTCTTATTAAAAACAAATTTCATTTTTTGAAGCAATTTCTGGTTATCATATGCAAATCTATGCTTTAAAAATTTACTAATAAATCAAAAATGTTTAATAAGAAAATTACACAAGATTAAATTAAATATATATATATGGTAATTGTTTAATACTATTGTTACTAGCTGATAAATTAAGATTGATTTTACACAATAAAATTAATTCATTTATATATAAACAATTAGATTTATTTTGTACTCCAAAGATAAACTTATAATTCATTTTTGCATAGAGTGAAGGGAAAAATTATTATAGATCACTTTTCGTAACAGCAAACATGATTCATCGAACATCTAGTTAATGTCCAAAAGACATTTTGGATGCCCAATACAATTTTTGCTTGCTGTTAGTGTAACTTTTAGAAAAAATTTTTTAATTTCAAATGAAATTCATCATATATTTCAAAAACAGTTAATTTTAAGTAAAAATTAAATAAAAATCTGCACTTTAATAACAAGAAATTGCATTTCACTGCATGGCATATTCTAACCGGAAAAATTCAATCGTAAAGGAGATCATTTTGACTAGTATTACATATTTTTTTTAAATGTACACTATAGTGACAGGAGCATATGGCTGTTGTGCAAAAATTATAACGGCTGAACCAATTAAAATGAGTTAAGACTGAGGTGTCAGCCAGAAGACACCTGTTAAAGCATTTACACACTAAATAAGATCACAGAACATCTCAAAAATGCCTCTTGGGATAATGAAAAAAGTTTACAGTTCACAGGACAAAGAGTATGAGTCAATTTGAAATTTATATACAGATATAAAAGTATTACAGTAGTGTGGAGACATAACAGAATTTCACTAAGACACAAATACACCCAGAATTTTTGGAAAAGTGCATTCTATTCTAGGTGCAGGAATTTTTTTTTTCTTTTCTATGATTAAAAGAAATGAAGGGAGGGTGGAATTTCTGAAGTATTATTGCTGGACAATGTTTCATTCAGAGAAGGATGGATTGCAATTAGAGGGATAGAAATGTTTATATTACAGTAATCATACTGCAAACTTGCCAATGAAGAGTTACACTATATCATTTTAATAATTTACTAGGTTTATAGTAATTTGAGATATATATATAGGAATATTTTTTTGGACTAAACAGTCCCTAGAAATTTTTATGGATTACTACATTAAGAGAAGTGAAAAAGCAAGCATTAATGAATGACATTTTGCTAATACTTGTCACAATAGAAGGGGGGGGAGTTATATTCCTTTTATAAGACTAATAAAATATTTAACAATTCCATAGAAAATAGCACAAGTAAGTTAGAGATAATATACTAAACATATTTAAATGGATTAAATTTTACTTTAAAAAGCAGATTATCTTTAATTGCTAAAACTAGTTCTTTAAATAATGACAAGCTTTCAATTTCATTTGTTAAATTATATGACAAGCATACTTTTTTAATCATTTTCATTACATTCAATGAAAAGGATTTCTCTTATATAGCTTTAAACTAACTGTTATGTGATGTTACAGATTCAGCAACTTTTATTTTTAAGCATTTCTACCCCTCAAAATTATAATTGACCTTGGCTTATTTCAGTACTCTCCTACTTCAACCTAGATTCATACTCTAGTAGACTGCTTCACAGCAGTTGGTGATCATTTCACAGCCATGGATAATGTGTCATGTTCTTTGATTTGCTTTTGAAGTATACAAAAATGCCTAAAGAAAAAAAAAACTCGTTTCTATTTTTCATAAATTCAGAGATAGTGATAAATTTCTGGAAATCTGAGATTTCCACAGAGCACAAACACCTGTGCATAGAACTTCAAAAGCCAATGGAAACTATACAAATTTAGCTCATTACTTCTTGATTTGTTTTTAATTTATCCTTTGAGACACTTCAATTACAGTTCAATACTGATCTGCTACAAACAATTTTCCTATTAACAATATAGAATTTTAAAATCCTGAATGAAACATTGCAAATAATACAATTCCTAAGTAGTATTAATTTAGCATTATATACCTTAGTGTTTAGAGGACCAGAAAAGATAGGAGAAAAAAATTACTTCCACACATTCATCCCTCAAAATTCACACACAATCATCTCTCATTCAATTAACATTTAACAATGAAAATACTTAGTTGAACTCCCAATGATAAAATTTTATCACATTCTGTTTAAAAAGGATTCACAGTTTTCATCACTAAGACCAACTTTGCAGAATTCCTGATAGTTTACAGAAATCACAAAAATCACTTGGAAGCATTATTGCATTAAGTTATACAGGAATATCAATAATTATAAAAAAAAAAAACCTATTTTCATTGAGTTAGATTAACAAAATCTTATTTTCTTTTTCGTAGCTGATTTTGCAAAGATAGAAAGAATGAATTATGTTAAACAGAAGAGTTTAGGAGTGTCAAGCATGTATGTAATCAAACCTTGAACAGGTTTAGTCACAATCCAAGGAAGAATTTAGAAATGCTACATGACAATTAAATATATATCAATTAGAAAGAAAAAGAACGCATATCCCTTCCACTCAAGCCCCTCAATTTTCAATATAAAAAAATAATAGAAGCCCTGTATACAACCAAAATTTAATGAAAATATTTATCAGGGTTTCATCTCAAATGACATGACAACTATTTAATGGTTTTTCAAATTAAAATTCACTGTGGTATGTTTTGTTACTTTTTGAAACTATGGAGAAAGATAATAGTATCATCTTAGTTTTTAATGAATTAGACAATCCATCTAAACTCTTAGTTCCCAATCATTTTTGGTGGCAGAAACCTTGTTGGGAGAACAAATTTTCCAGCACAGCTATCCTTGAAAGGGTTTAAATATAAAGGAAAAACAATGCTTCTCTTTATGTCATATCAAATGAAAGTGAATATATTATTCTTAATCACAGTCGTAGAACCCAGTTTGAGAATTGCAGATTTAAATCACCATTTAAAAAACTAAACAATTTTTGTTTATGTACAGACTATATCTAATAGTCCTGTACATAATTATCTTTGAACCCAATATTAAATTAACTAAATTACAATGTTCTATTTAAATATTACCTTTAATATTTAGTCGATAAATCCAAAATATAAAATATCTCGCATTTCTTTCTAATGATAAAGCTACCAACAAGGGATACTATTTTCTAGTTCTACCTAAATCCAAAATAAATTAGCTTATAAAAAATGCAGTACATTTTAAAAGTTAATCATGTGAACATATGCTAGCAAAATTCTTCCTTAGTTGGATTGACACACATTAAGTATTAGACAATGAAAAAACAAAGGCACGTTTCCACTCACTGTGAATTCATAAACCAGTAAAGCTTAAATTGTGCGTTACAGTTTATCACCTGTGGCTTTAAGAATCAACGAATCCACTTCGTTTTTGTTTCCCAATTTGAGATAAAAGTAAAGCTGAATTAAATTTGATGGCACTTAAGAAAACCACAAGAAAAAACTGATGTTACTCAAGTTTTTCATATCACGAAGTCTTTCACCACTACCTATGCAGATACTGCATAGTTTATAGAAAATATTAAGCCTTCTAATTTAGTTATTAACAGCAGTGGAAAGTTTGCCGGGGTAGTAATTGGAGCATATATATTTTATGTTCAGAAGAACAGAGAATGAAGTTTATACCTATCACAGACAGTCTAATGTAATCTTTTGTACAGTGACGCCATCCAGCAGCAATCACTGGTACTAAGCATCAATGGATAATGCAGCAATGTCTCGCAGCGCCTAACGCACCCCAAGTTTCAAACATTAGATCATTCAGTTTATGCAGACCTTTTTTATTAGTATGCATTTATTCATACTCTCATTTTATATTTTTAATAGACTCCTAAAAATTACAACAAAAAAACTTTTTTAAAAGGTTAATTTTAATTTTTAATATATTCATACTTAAAGAAGTCTTACTCTTTAGGTTAATTTTTCTCTTTTCTTTCTTTTTTTTTTTTTTACAAAAATCTAAAGTCAAATTACAAAAATGCCAATTTCTTTTCTAAGTTATTCAACTCATGTGAAGAATTTTATTAGTGTATAAACAGGTGCAGGGCTAAACAAAAGAAATGCATTTCCAAATGAACCATACTGCACAAAAGCCTACTTTAAAAAGATTAGGGGTGCGTAGACCATCAACTACAACAATATGCTGCCTTCAGAGAAAAAATTACACACATAAACTACAAAACTCAAGAAAGGAAACTTTCTCCTAAAATTGATTCACTGATTGGAGGAGCGGTAAAGCTTCTTTTTGTCCAGCAGGAAGTGACTGCTCACCACAAGGCTCGAGCGTTTGCCCAAGCTCTGAAGTAGCTTGTCAGGAATGAGGTGTCTGAAGCCCCACCAACTGGCATTGTCTTGGAATAGTGTAAGGTGGATCTCGAAAGTTGCAACTGTGTTTGGGTCACATTTAATTAAACCAACTTTCCTTCGTTCAAGCTTCTTAGCATCCTGAAAGAAATAAATATGAATATTAATAAAAACTTAATAAAATCAGAATTACAGTAAACAAATACTTATAATAATTTACAGTTATATTGGTTACTAAATATCCCTTCACCTTTCATTATTTGTGAAAGAATTTTTATAGTTAAAAGAACCTATCTGATTTTTTAATACTTTTAAAGCAGGGATGGACAAACTTTTTCAGCCGCGGGCCAAAAATCAAAAGAAAATAAGTTTGGCGGGCCAAGATAAATTTTTCTAAAATTTTAAAGACAATATACAAGTACCTAACAGTTTAAATACGTTAATGGAATGAATGAAATTGCGATTTCATTTTTAAAAGTTCCTTATAATGATGTTCGAAGTGAGATGTACTGATTTTAAGGAACGATGCTAAATGCTCATCTGTCAGTCTACTTCTGAAATTATTCTTTCTAAGGTTCAAAGTTGAAAACACTTGTTCATATATAAGGAGCAAATATACCACCACTGATCTTCTGGGTGTGAGATAATAAATTTGTAATATAATATTTAAGCAAAGTAGAAAATGAGATGTATATATAATGTATAAATATATATTTCTTTTAATTTGTCTCAGACTGGCAACTTAAAATTCTATCTGCAGGCCAGATAAAACCTTCCGGCTGGCCGTAGTTTGCCCATCCTGTTCTAAAAGGTGATCAAATGCTTTAAAAATTTAAATAAAATTCAAAACAATTTTTTAATTTTCAGAACAAAAATTAGTCATGGAAGGTAAATGCTGTACTAAATTATAACACACCAACCTGAAGATGGATGTAGATTAAGCACCCCCGTAGACCACAAGGTTCATATTCAGAGGCAGTGATGACTTGATCTGCAATCCTCCATATCAGATCATGGGGCAGTAAGACTTCCCCACAATGCAAATGAAGAAGTTTTGCCTCTCGCAGAGCTTGTTCAAGTCTTTCTACTAAAGCTTGGCAGGCCATCAGCCTTTCTGACGGCTCATCATCATCATTAAAATAAAGGACACCTAGGGGAAAAAATTAAATCAACATTTACTTTTTTCTAATCCAGGAATAAAATTTATATAAGTTTATTATTAATCTAACTTATTTGAAAACAAGTGCATAACTCTATAGTGCCACTAATACTTCAAAACTACTACACTGGATGTTTTTAAATATTTCGAAGAAATTAGTCTGCTCTTATGTTCATTGCTATAGCAGGAAAAAACTATTATCACGCCGTCCTGGCGAGATCAGTTTTAGCACTTCCTAAAGATAAGAGGTCTGTTGACAGCGTCGCGTATAAAGGATTAAATTCAAAGTGGTTAGAACCGCTTTTAGCCGGCTGCGATCTCTTCCATCGACAACTTTCTATAAACAGCCTTGAAACGACACACACGGAAGGCCAAAGCCAAAAAAGAAAAAAAAAGCATCAGTGTGTATTAATAAAGTTCAGCATCAACGCGTTACGGAAGTTTTTTTTTTCTTGTTTTGATTTCTGTTGTAACAATCTATCAACGTAATTACTTAGCATCACACCACTGAAATTTAATAGCAGAACTTATTAAAAAATTAGTTTTGACAAATAAAAATGTTAAGTTCGCATTGTGAAAGGTAAAATATCCCTGATGAAAAAGTTTTTGGAGTAAAATCTAAAAATACGGCGTCGAATCAAAACTTCGCCGCCTGAAGATACGGCTGTTCCAATTTTGTACTTGAAACTTGCAGCGTGGCATTAGGAAATCGAGCGGCGCATCATCGAAAAAAAATAATTCCTCGCTAACAAAAAGACCGGCTGACAAAGTTTACCGCTTGGAAAATAGAAAAAAAAAAAAATGTAAAATTTTACTTCGAACCTAGATATCTGAAAAAGCCTTCTAAAATATATATTTATATATTCATATATATAAGTGTGTGGGAAGTTAATTTCAAGATAAAATTTCAGCTAAGAATTTAAAAGAATCTCTAAAGAATACAAATTGAAGCAATAATTTCCGTACATGCACATATCTGAAAGTATTTTATTTTAACGAATGTATGCTCAATTTACTTCCGTACAATTTGTAACCAAATTTATTCACGTTTAGGATAAATGGAATAAATGAAAGAATGATCTATTTTCAGGGGAAGACTACGCTTGCGCAGCATGGAATATTGATCAAACTGTACTTGAAAATATATTAAAAACAAATCATAACATTATGCGCGGAAAGCTCGGAGAAGTTGTCTTAATATCCAGGTCAGAGAACAATCATTTCGGGAGTCAACATTTAAGTTTACGAAATATGCATACACTAATGTTAAACATAAAGAGCGACAAATACAATACACGAGATTTAGAAAAAAGAATTATTTACAATTCTTTTAACACGAACTAGGTCGCTCAACCCATCAAATTCAACTGCCGAAGAGTAAATGTTAGTACGAAAGCTTCGGGTCTTATTCAGTGGGAGAGGCTCGAAGTCGTAACTAGTATTCAGCAGTCTAATTTCAAATTTTTGCACCTTTTGTCTTTTTTTTTTTTTTCTACTAGCAGTGATTTCGCTTTCAAACAGGTCACGAGAAGCAATTTCTAAAGAAGATTGTGTTGCTTTTCAAAATCACTGCAGCGTGACACTGTAATATCTCGCGATTCTTTAAAATCTAGCTACGTATTGTAGAATTTCTTTTCTAATGGAAATGTTCAATATACTTGGGGAAAATCGAAGTTCTAGCGCTTGTAACATGGTAGCAAGCTCACAAGGAAACTGGATCGATACAGTTGATTATTGACTCAGTTGCGTTTTGGTCACTGAACCGCGATCATCAGATTCGTTCAACTCTGTTCTTGTTTGCGGATTAGTCATGGTAGTTCCTGATCAGCCTCAATTTTGCCTATTTTAAGTTTTAAAAAATCCACATCCTAATTTACATTATGCAAACTTATTTTCTATGAGTGAATTAAAATATCAGTGCAGCGATCAGTCACTATAGCGCCTTGTATAAAACATGGAAAAGCTATATAGACAGCTTTGCAGAATCTTAAGATTAAAAACATTTTAGAGGAACAGTACACTAACTAGCCGACTTTTACTTTTTTTTCTACTCAAATAAAACTTATTTAATATAAGGGCATTTTGAAATGAAAATTTCTTACTAAATTCACGGTGTAATGAGGGATTAATCACAATGCAATAACAATTTTCTAAATTATAAAAAGAATAGATGTTATAGATATGGATTATGCTAAAGAACAGAACAATTTTTGCCCTCATTTAAAGAGCGCATAGTTTAGGCAATTTAACACAGCTCACCCAAAATCACAACAAAACAAATTCGATTTAGCAATACATAAATTTATACTGCTACTGAAAATATAATAGAGATCGAAATCTGCAAAACCTTGCAGCATAGAATACATTTTAAATGGTAATATGATTAACATTTACAGAAGGCAAAACAATTGAATGTTCACTGGTTGACTAATACAGTATCACAAAAATATACCAAAAAATTAAGATGACGATCAAGAGGAAATTTTAAATTCAATCAGATGGTTATAAAATATCAAAAATGAAATTCATAATAAAGACTGATGACAGAAAAAAACGATTAAGATTAGGAAGAAATATACAGCTGCTAATAATAAGCGATTTTAAAATATAAGAAAATGAGACTTACTGTTCATGTTACTGTTTAAAACTTCAGAATTGTAACTATCTTGAGCAACATGAGGTCTACTCCAGACCACTGGTGGATTATTTGGAACTTTCATCTTCTCACTTTGGTTAAAGTGTATTATAATATCTCCAAATTTGTCAAAAATTCGCGTAAGAGGTAGGCTAGTTGACTTAGAAGAAGCAATATTCCAACTCATAACTCAGAAGAGAATGGCATTCGGTAAGATTATTGACTAAATTTAGAACATATTGTCGGCTATTTAATTTTATAAAGTGAAAATATACCGGCAAATTTTCTTGCGGGAAAGCCGGAGATGCTTAGCACCATTAAACACCAACCTACCACTCCGAAGAAAACCAACCGAATGACAGCTGAGGATTTCGGGTTACTGAATTAAAGTCAGCCAGTTTCGCCAAACAAGCCGGCGTTTTCAAACTGTAGCCAAGTTGGCGACAATGTAGGACAGGAAGATGATTCTGCTTTGCATCACGTAGACACGTAGGATTTTTGTATGGTTTTTAATTTTCACTTAATTTCTCCTTTTTATTTCACAATGTTTAGTGTCATCTTCTTAACTTAAATTTTTATGAATTTTAAAAATATTTAAACATATTTATGTGCTCAAACGGCATTATTTTCGCTGAATGCACACAGTCACGATTAAAGAAAACTACTGTCCAGTTTTCATATTAATGTAAAATAAATTATGCCATAATTATTCGCCAGGAGTTTTGTTTGACATTCGAGAAATTTCCAGTATTTTTAAGAATTTTTTTTAACAGGGTATGGTTTAATTTGGAGTGTTTCGGTCAAGATGGATTTCATCTGTATTTTAAACGGATTAAGAGTTATAATATTGATTTTATAAGTATAAAAGTAAGTGCATAGGTGTACAAACAATGCATGTACAAATTAAAACAATGAGGTGTCATAGAATTAATTAAAATACCGTGATACAAATACATGTTAATAAATATTCTAATCTAAGCAATACTTTTGTTATGCGTTGTTGATTTAAAAAATACCTTAAATAAAGACAATTATACAGTTTTAAAAATGTTCCCTATAATTTTCTTTTGGATATTTCTTAAAGCAATAATAAAAAGCGATATTATAATATTTACCGATTTGTATATAACTTTAATGTTTTATTTTTATTAAAACATTTATCATAATGACGTTGAAGCTTATGATAGAAGTTTAAAGAACTATTTTCATTCAGAAATTAATCAATTAAAAGGTATATCTTAATTGATTTTAATATTTTTCAAGCATACGAGTTGTTTGGAAATGTTAAGATTGATCTTCTATAAGGGTTAAACATTTCGAAAAAATTACAAAAATATGAGGATAAAATGCCAAATATTGGAACCCACAGCACGGTAGAAACAGCTGATTGCGACCTCAGTTTCAGGGATTGGATCTCCAGCGTCCAATCAGAAGTACGGGTGGTGGTCCTACTCTACCAATCTGAACGGAGCGCTCGCCATAGCAACAGAGAACGCTCGGGCTGCTGAAGGTGTGCTGAAGGTCACACGTGTGCGCTTAGAAGCAAGACACGGGTTGCCATATTTTTAGAAACATCGACTTTGGCGAAAACTCGAAAGGAAATAGTTATGGCTCGTTGCATCAGATTTTCGCATGATGTTACGAGTCTTGCATCATACGGTCTTTTCTTTCTTTATGCATTACTTTATTGCAGTACAGTTAGTTACAGTTTATACATAATTCATAACTGAATAACGAAAACTTAATTTTTTTCACAAGTTATCATAGAATTCGCATCCTTATGAGGATTCACATTTCTTAAATAAAATTCATTTTATACAAACACAAGAATAAATATGTGTATGTGCGTGCGAAAAAAATTCAATTTCACTTGAGATTCCTTCAGCTATTTTTTGTATTTGTTCTTAAAACATATGTATTTGCGTTTACTTAAGAATGAATTTTAAGTGACTAGAAAATGAATGATTCATTTTGATTTTAGCACCTTATAAAATATATAAGTTTAATTATAGTTACATAACATCCTTAAAAGTAATCTACAAAATGAAATAATTTTGCTTTAAATTCGCATATAAATACGTACAAGAGCTATATCTTTCCAGCTTCTCCCAACAAAATTCAACTTAATGTGGCATTGATGTCTTGTGTTTTATTAAAAATAATAATGATACTACCACACTAAATAATAATACTATCAAGTGATAATAATGTTTGATTATTATTTTATATTATGTGCTCATAACTTTATTTAATCTGCTCGTGACTTCGTTATGTAACAAAAATGTCATTCCATCGATAGAGATAATTATGTTAAGTAGTGTATTAAGATGTCAGTGTGATATCAAAGAGAATACAATTTTGATCTTAAGTGGCAATGTTTATGCAAGTGTTATGGTCTTATGCACGTAGAAAGGAAAAAAGTAATAAATAAAATAAAAGTAACCATGGAACTTCGACGTAAGAGGGCGCTACTAGTCAGAGGTAAAAGGAAAAAAAATCTTTTTCTACCGGCCGGCAAGTAAAACAAGATTAGAAAGAGAGTATTTGTTTCACATTCAAGGAATTATTTGAAATAGCGATACCTAAGCCGATATTTAATCGTCATTTAAAAGATATAAATTCATATCCTGTCTCACCATTTTGTACAAAGAAAAGTTATATATTTAAAAAAAAATTATATTACAATATTCTTCCACTTTTTCTTTTGAATTGATTCGTTTTACTAAACTGTTGTACTATGTATAACTTCTACTATTACATTTATATAGATTTTAAACTTTATTTCAGTTTTAGTCAAATATCTATGAAATTCTTTGAAATAACATGATATCTTTTATTTATGTGTTGAGATGGGTAGTAGATTAAGCGATCGTACGAAAGGTATATGTTTTTCTTTCACAGAAAAACGTAAAATTTCAATTTATTCTGAAAACACAGATGAAGGTTATTTAATAAAAATGCATATGAAAGCATGCATTTCGTTACGTAAGCGGGGAAAATATACAGATCAAAGCAAATTGTGAGATTTAAAAATAATATTATTTCTATAGTATAGATTACTTTTGTTAATTCTCAAGTGAAAAGAACTGCTACTTCCCTTACACTGTTTCTAGATAGACTAAAAAAAAAAGAACTACGACTTCTACTCTGATCCTTTCGATTGATGAGTGCGGTGTTAAAAAGTTGCTCCGCTCTATAATGAGCCGATGTAAATTTATAAATTTGTGCTTAATTAAAGTGTTTTAAAATATTAATTGTGGAGTGTTATGTTCGAGTGAAGTGTGTTTTTGCTAGGCAGTGTATGAACAATAAATAAGACATTTCATAACAACGTTCTTCTAAGAAGTGAGATGTTGAAAGAAAGATAATTTCCCATAGCATTGGCGAAGGGAACTTTCACTTTAGAAATATTGCAGGTAAAAATAAATAAACCTCTTATTATTTGATCTAAAGTTAGTGCCAGTTTATAGCAAGAAATATTTCCGTATGACTTCGACTAGGTCGGGTGTAAGAAGTGACTTGTAGCAAGAAACAATCTGTAAATTATTTTGCTAATAGAACAGTTTTATTAAAACTGACTTAATCAAAATTCAGTTTTTAAATAAAAGTTTCACTTTTTAAAATTTGTATCTACTGTTTTAATTTCAATATTTCTGCTCGAAATTATTTAATACTTTTACTGAAACTTATTACGCGAGATTGTGCACGGAGTTATAGATACATATATAATATTAAATTTTACATAAATTTTAATACAGCTATTAATATTAAATTATTTTATTAAATTATCTTAATTATTTTGTGAATTTTTCAGGAAAAAACTGTTTGGGTTCAGTAATAAACAATGTAGCTTTCTTAAGAGTAAAAGTGTTTCCTAATATTTTGTACCTAGAAAGGAAAGTTATACTTTTGTCTTTCTCTAGAATAAAAGTTTTTTAAAAATATTTTTGTATTAAGCAAGGAAAGTTATACTTTTTACTTTTATCGTTATTTCTGAGGATGGGTAATCTACTATATTAAGAACTTATTTAAATAGAATTGCTTAAAGCGCTAGTCTACTTTTTGCTACTCGATTGATAATGAGATCAAACTACTACTTAAAGCCAATTAAAGAGCAGCGCTCTACCCATTCGGCCATCGTTTAGTTTAAAGCCTTATTTAATGAACTTTTGGGTAAAAGTGTTCTAAGTAACTGAAAACTGCATTATTCTTTTCTAAAACAAATTACGTATTCCTTGCACTGTATTTGATTTTAAAATTATATTTTATTAAAAGTTAAGGTTTATATAATTTTCCATAAGTTTGGGGCAAAACCTTTTTACTTTTCATATAAATGTATGCGGAGAAGGAAGGTTATCTGGTTTAAAAAACTAAGAGTCCATGCACGAGTAAGTTACATTTTTATTTCCTTGTACGAAGTAATGAGCGAATAGGTAGGACGTTGCTTTTCAGTTCCGGAGCTCGTGTGGGACGATTCCCCCTGCTGGCTTGGATTTTCGTAGTCATTCAGAATCGACTTTAAGCTGTAGGTCCCTGTTTCGTTAGCTCTCGTGTAGAGAAAAAAAAAAAAAAAAAAAAAAAAAAAACAAGACTTCCTCTCCAACCTTGTACAGAAATAAAGAAGATAATCGCAAAAGAATTCTGTTTACGTGAACGACCATATTGAACTCACCTGAATCAGTTTTGACTAATTTTAGTATGACGTCCGAACGCATGTACAAGACATTAACTGTGAAGCTTGAAAATATCCATTTTGACCATCCATAAATAAATTTTGACTAGTTCAGATATGATAGCTGTGCGTACATATCTCGCATAACTCAAAGGTGATTAGAAAAGTAGAATGTAGAAATTTTGTATTTAGGGGTATTGTAACATCTAGTTGTGTACCTTTCTATCTGATTGCAGTCTTCTCTTTATATAATGAAAAATGTCAGTATAATGGGTATTAATGTTGCAAGTTTTCGTCGAAAGACTACCTGAGCTTGACTTATTGGAGAAAGATTAAACTAAAAAAAATATTGGCAGACGATAAATTAAAAATAATAAAATGTGGTGTTACTAGAAATATAAATGAATCGTTTTGCTCTATAACCAGCGATTAAATAATTTTAAGAGTAGCAGTTGAATCAGCAGTTCCTAACTTCAGTTGCCGAACGACGGCCGAATGGATAGAGCTCTGCTTTTCGGAATTGAAGTTCGTGGTTTTGAATCTCACTGCTGGCATGGATGTTCGTAGCTGTTCGAATCGGTTTCAATCAGTATGTTCCGGTTTCATTAGCTTTCATGTAGCAAAACAATAGACCGTAGCTGACTTCAGTAAGGCTGGATATCTTAATTATAAAAAGTCCATATAAGTTTCGGTTTCATTGGCTTGATGTGCTAATCTATGAGGGATAACCATTAGAATGTGTGAAAGGTTTTTTTCTTTCCAATACGTCTGTACAGTATTTGCCCATA
Organism: Pardosa pseudoannulata; assembly: GCA_032207245.1. Lineage (NCBI taxonomy): Eukaryota > Metazoa > Arthropoda > Arachnida > Araneae > Lycosidae > Pardosa > Pardosa pseudoannulata. The sequence goes on from CM063506.1 coordinate 103,957,407, forward strand.
TTACTCCCTGGAATTGTTGACAATTTTAATGTGAGCACCAAATAAGCGGTTAACATAACTCACTGAGTGTTTATCATAAATACTGCTAAGTATTTCTCTGTAATAGAACCCAAACCCACTGGTTAGAAGTGCATAAGACAAAGGCAGGGTTAAGAGGCACCGGAGAGCTTAGCTCCATATCCTTTGTTGGAAAATAATTCACTGTGGCATAATTGACTCTCTCATCTATAGACTCAAGTGGGAAATATAAAGTAGTAAAAATAAATGATGCGTATGTATGTGTATATATATATATATATATATATATATATATATATATATATATATATATAATGATAAAAAAATTTCACGATGGATAGTTTAACTCTGGTGTTCAGTTTTCATCTTGATTAAGGGTAAAAATTTGTTGAACGTTTAAAAAAAAATGGCGGGAATCTTAAACTTTGTCTGTGATCTCGCACGTGTGCATAGTTGTAAATGTATAGTGCAGATCATCAATTTTTTGAAGTCTATATTAGACCTTGAAGTCGTAAGAAAACTCTTTATATGCACACGGTTGTGGTTTAGACAAGAAGCACTTGGAGTGTAGGCGATAAAAATGGTTATTTTTTATATTTGGAGTAATAAAATTTCTTTGCTCATATGACTTTCGGAGTTTAATTGCTACTGTGCCTGGTGGATTTAGTAAGTCTACATCATGTATAAGTTATCCTAAATATAACTCCAGTTTTTATATTTCAATGTGTATTATTCCCATTTTTACACACACACACACATATATGCAATGTGTGTTTTTGTTGGCTTTGAAAGGAAACATCAAAATTGGGCGATAAAAACGTTTATTCAAGCAATTCATCCTTGATGCCCTTCCACTAAAACGTTTAACATTTTATGTAGCCTCCATACTATGGCTAGTTGTTCTCCACTTCCTGATGGTGACCTCGAACGATGGTTCACGGGTCGCATCCACACGCTGGGCCACTAAATGAGCTGAGCTCATTGATTCGTCCATAGAGTCTACTGCGCACTTTAGTTGCGCATCTGGGTGCCTTTGATCTTTGGAGAAAAACTGCCTCAGAAGCCATCGTCCGCAAAGGCTATTTTATTGTCTGCCGCCATAGGCCACGATAAGCCAAAGCCCCTCCAGACGGTGGTGATGGCTTGAAGTGGACCATAGTGTGGAGGGGCCTTTAGATAGTGGTGTAAGGGCGCAAGTGAGCCAGCCTATGAGAATGCGAAGATTTGTGACGTGATGGACGTTAAATGAGTTACATAAAAATAATAGTTGAGCTAAGCAGAAATTAATTTTGGCGTTCGCGAACTCTCTAAAGGCTATCATAGTTAGAGAAGAAACAAAGATATTTCGTCAAAGGTTGTAATTTTAGAGATAGAGCCAGTAACTTATTTTAGAATACAATTACAGTTTGGTTGAATAGTTTTCGCATGGGTTAAATTATCGTTGCATATACATTTGTGTGTGTGTGTGTGTGTGTGTGTATTAAAAAACAAAAGCCAATGAAAGGATCAGAATTAACCACAAAACCTTTGACTGATAGCATTACATAAGAGTAGGGCCGTAGCCAATAATTATTTTCGGAGGGGGACCAAGGGAGAAAGACATCTTTATTTGTGAATGGTACTTCAATTAATGAAAGGGAAAGCAGAGAATTTCCGAAATACAGTGCTATATTTCCGGCTAGCGGAAAGGGAAGACTTTTATGGTCTGAGCGGTTTTTTTTAAGAGAATAACTGTTTATGTTCATGAACCTCTAGGAATATAGCTCACACATACATAAACGTGGGACATTGTCTATCTACAAAATGGTCTTTCAAAATTTCGGGGGGGACCAGTCCCCCAAATCCCTCCCCCTGCCTATGGCCTTGCATAAGATCAAGAAAGACTTATGAGGAAATTAGGATCTGGGTTTGAAGTTCGAAAGAGGTTTTTTGGTTTTGATTTTGGGGTGCTACGGTCTACTTTTTGCTACACGAGGACTAATGAGACCGGGACCTACTGCTTAAAGCCGATTCCGAACGGCTACGAACATCCATGCCATAGTGGGATTCGAACCCACGAACTCCGGTTCCGAAGGCAGCACCCTAACCATTCGGCCATCGTTCGGCAAAGTTCGAAAGAGGAAATAAACACATAAAATATTGGTTTGATTTGGATCGCTACGGTCTATTGTTTTGATCATGAGGATTAATGAGACCGGGACCTACTGCTTAAAGCCGATTCCGAACGGCTACGAACATCCATGCCAACAACGAGATTCGAACCTGTAAACTCTGGAACCGAAGAGCAGCGCTCTACTATTCGGTCCATAAAATAATGGAAAAGTACTAGTAATATATGTAATCTAACTAATAAAGGACCGATGAATAATCTTCAAAAAATTCTTAATTGGAATGGCAACATATATGCAAGTACTATATAGTGCATCAAATATGAAAAATACAAAATAAAACTTACGAGCTGCGTCTCTGGTGTACAATGGATACTCCACAGCCATGGAGGTATCAAAAGAACAACATCTGACCCCGAGAGGCATCCTTGCCGAAAACACAGTTCAGATGGGAAGAAAGGGTGGAAAAATATGCCTAGATAAAAAGCCCAAGATACGATGCTTGAGTCATCTTCGAAAATTCACTTATTAATATTTTTTTTTCGCTTCTTTCTCTTATCTCTCAGGAGATAAGAAAGTTAAGGTTTCTTGTTTCTGCCTTAATGTAAATGTGGGTGACTCGGTTGTTTATTATTTATATGATCTCGCGATCCACGTGCCGGCGGTATTTATAGAAAGGAACAGAAAGTGTTGCTAACTGTATGTTCATTTCAGTGGCGTACCTATAACTTTTGTTTAATTGCTACTGTGCCTCGTGGATTTACAACGTCTAATTAGTCTACATCATGGATAAGTTATCCTAAATAACTCCAGTTTTTATATTTCACTGCGTATTTTTCCCTTTTTTATAGATACACGTATGCAATGTGTGTTTTAGACCCACTTCAAATTTAGAACATCTATGCTGAATAGTTTACAATCGTTGGCTGTGAAAAGAAGCGCCAAAATTTGGAGATAAAAATGCTTATTCAATCAATTCGTCTTTCACACCTTCCCACTAAAACGTTTTACATTCATTTATATAATGGTGTGAGAATGCAAGTAATCCAATAAGAGGGCTTAGAGTTTGTCACGTGGGGGACGTTACAATTGAAACAAAGTTATATAAAGGAATTATATAAAAATAGTTGAGATAAGCAGAAATTAATTTTGGTGTTCAGTCAAACTTTTGCCGCTTTTTGTGAGATAAACAATATACTTCTACTTGATTCACAGGAGGGAAAAAACACGAATTTTTTTTAATTTTATTATTAAAAAATTAAATTTTCTTATTACATTTATTACATTTTAGCCATTTTGGAAAAGATATCTACCCTGCTTATATTCTTTTGACACAAAGGAATCTACGAACGATGGTTGAATGGCACAGCGCTGCCCTTTGGTGACGGAGTTCGATGGTTCGAATCCTGCTGCTGGCATGGTTGTTCGTAGCCGTTCAGAATCGGCTTTAAGCAGTAGGTCCCGGTTTCATTAGTCCTCGTGAGCAAAACAGATAACCGTAGTGTTCCAAACCAAACCAAAGGAATCTAATACGGCCGGCTTTAATTTAATAATTTAGTAAATTTAATTTACTAAATGAGTTAAATTTAGTAAAGAGTGATCAAAAGTCATACACATGGGAAAATTTGGTGAGCCAGTCAAAACCTGGTATCTGGCGTCACAAATTACTATGATGAAATAGAAAAAATAAAATAGAATGATTTTATTGTATGAAAAAGATATTTTTACAAAACAACAAGATACCATTCGTGTAATTGAATAATAATCTGAATTTATTTCCCTTTTTTTATAAAAAAATGTAAAAACAAAAAGATCACTCATTGTGATTGATAATGGTGAAGTAATGAAACAGTGGGATAAGGTGGTATTAGGAGTGAGTTAATCCCTTTATCAACCAGAACAGTCAGACGGTCTCGCATGAACTTCACTTTGCTTTATTTATTTATTATTTATTACTTTTTTATCAGATTTCTCATACTTCTTATCATATTGTTCAACAGGGAAATCCGAAAAGAAAAGAAGTACAAACGTGGAGGCAAGTCAGCGGTTTTGGTGGCTGGTGGAATCATTCAGAATTCACCTACAAGCAACCACGATATGAAGTAAGACTTATATCCGAACTAATTCAGTGCAATCGATACCTTAAGAAAAATTAACTATTTGAGCTATTTCTGGACCTATATACCACCTTCCCGAGTTGGTGCGACACTTCTGGGCATCTGGATCAAAGATAGAATCCTACATAATGAAGGGGAAAATATCTTCAAAGAATTGATCGTGAGGGTAGAAACACAATAGTTAAAAATAGTCTTAGAATAAATGCAAATTTAAAGATGAAACCGGAAAAGGTTAATTTACAAACTCTTACTCTTAAGTGAAATGATTAAAAATTTAAGATGAATGACTCAAGAATATAAAGAAATAAAATGGTTTATTCGTAAGATCGTAAACGAATTTTAGAAGATAATTTAAAACATAAAAGTAATAGATGCGACGATTATAAGTGAAGATTAAAAAGTAATTAAGGTGAATCCTATATGTCATTAGATGTTTGAATGAAACACGATTTTAGATTTCATTGCATATCACGTGAGATCTATCATTACGTTCTACCACTGTAAAAATCTACTTCCACGAGACAAAAGATAACTACTACTTCTACTTCTCTCGTAGAATATGTTGTAAGTGATAAGTGATATGTTCGTAAGTTGCTAGCCTAGATGATGGACCAGTGTGATTTTATATGTTTAGCTTCATTAAAGTGTCCTAAATTTTTATTTGTGAAGTTTTTATATTTGATTGGTGTATGTTATACTGGGAAAAGCATATAACATGAACATAAAGAGCAGATAATTCACGACAGACTTAGTAAATTGTTGGCAGTGGTGGCATTTTTTTTTTCAGATAAAGAATAACGTAAATTGTCTCTGAAAGTTGTTTCACCGCTTTCCCTGGTACAATCCAGCGGACTGAAAGTTTGTTCCGTCTGGACGGAGCCACAACCAAAAAACTAAATCTCTTTCTTTGAATTCTTGCTTTTATACCTGAAGATTGTACTGTAGTTTTGGTTTCCCTTTAGTTTCTTACAAATTCTGTGTGGCAAGTTCTTGATAGTGTTTCAGCACTTCAACTCTGAATTATGACCCATTTATAGAACAAAATAGTGCTTAATTTATATAATGGTATGAGGATGCAAGTAATCCAATAAGAGGGCTTAGAGTTTGTCACGTGGGGGACGTTACAATTGAAACAAAGTTATATAAAGGAATTATATAAAAATAGTTGAGATAAGCAGAAATTAATTTTGGTGTTCAGTCAAACTTTTGCCGCTTTTTGTGAGATAAACAATATACTTCTACTTGATTCACAGGAGGGAAAAAACACGAATTTTTTTTAATTTTATTATTAAAAAATTAAATTTTCTTATTACATTTATTACATTTTAGCCATTTTGGAAAAGATATCTACCCTGCTTATATTCTTTTGACACAAAGGAATCTACGAACGATGGTTGAATGGCACAGCGCTGCCCTTTGGTGACGGAGTTCGATGGTTCGAATCCTGCTGCTGGCATGGTTGTTCGTAGCCGTTCAGAATCGGCTTTAAGCAGTAGGTCCCGGTTTCATTAGTCCTCGTGAGCAAAACAGATAACCGTAGTGTTCCAAACCAAACCAAAGGAATCTAATACGGCCGGCTTTAATTTAATAATTTAGTAAATTTAATTTACTAAATGAGTTAAATTTAGTAAAGAGTGATCAAAAGTCATACACATGGGAAAATTTGGTGAGCCAGTCAAAACCTGGTATCGTAGCGTCACAAATTACTATGATGAAATAGAAAAAATAAAATAGAATGATTTTATTGTATGAAAAAGATATTTTTACAAAACAACAAGATACCATTCGTGTAATTGAATAATAATCTGAATTTATTTCCCTTTTTTTATAAAAAAATGTAAAAACAAAAAGATCACTCATTGTGATTGATAATGGTGAAGTAATGAAACAGTGGGATAAGGTGGTATTAGGAGTGAGTTAATCCCTTTATCAACCAGAACAGTCAGACGGTCTCGCATGAACTTCACTTTGCTTTATTTATTTATTATTTATTACTTTTTTATCAGATTTCTCATACTTCTTATCATATTGTTCAACAGGGAAATCCGAAAAGAAAAGAAGTACAAACGTGGAGGCAAGTCAGCGGTTTTGGTGGCTGGTGGAATCATTCAGAATTCACCTACAAGCAACCACGATATGAAGTAAGACTTATATCCGAACTAATTCAGTGCAATCGATACCTTAAGAAAAATTAACTATTTGAGCTATTTCTGGACCTATATACCACCTTCCCGAGTTGGTGCGACACTTCTGGGCATCTGGATCAAAGATAGAATCCTACATAATGAAGGGGAAAATATCTTCAAAGAATTGATCGTGAGGGTAGAAACACAATAGTTAAAAATAGTCTTAGAATAAATGCAAATTTAAAGATGAAACCGGAAAAGGTTAATTTACAAACTCTTACTCTTAAGTGAAATGATTAAAAATTTAAGATGAATGACTCAAGAATATAAAGAAATAAAATGGTTTATTCGTAAGATCGTAAACGAATTTTAGAAGATAATTTAAAACATAAAAGTAATAGATGCGACGATTATAAGTGAAGATTAAAAAGTAATTAAGGTGAATCCTATATGTCATTAGATGTTTGAATGAAACACGATTTTAGATTTCATTGCATATCACGTGAGATCTATCATTACGTTCTACCACTGTAAAAATCTACTTCCACGAGACAAAAGATAACTACTACTTCTACTTCTCTCGTAGAATATGTTGTAAGTGATAAGTGATATGTTCGTAAGTTGCTAGCCTAGATGATGGACCAGTGTGATTTTATATGTTTAGCTTCATTAAAGTGTCCTAAATTTTTATTTGTGAAGTTTTTATATTTGATTGGTGTATGTTATACTGGGAAAAGCATATAACATGAACATAAAGAGCAGATAATTCACGACAGACTTAGTAAATTGTTGGCAGTGGTGGCATTTTTTTTTTCAGATAAAGAATAACGTAAATTGTCTCTGAAAGTTGTTTCACCGCTTTCCCTGGTACAATCCAGCGGACTGAAAGTTTGTTCCGTCTGGACGGAGCCACAACCAAAAAACTAAATCTCTTTCTTTGAATTCTTGCTTTTATACCTGAAGATTGTACTGTAGTTTTGGTTTCCCTTTAGTTTCTTACAAATTCTGTGTGGCAAGTTCTTGATAGTGTTTCAGCACTTCAACTCTGAATTATGACCCATTTATAGAACAAAATAGTGCTTACCTCTCTTAACGTAGCCTCCACACTATAGCCAATTGTTCACCACTTCCTAATAGTGATCATGGACGATGGTTTACGGGTTGCATCCACACGCTGGGCCACTAAATGAGCCGAGCGCGTGGATTTGTTCACAGGGTCTACTGTACTCTTTAATTTCGCATCTGGCTACCTTTGATCTTTGGAGAAAAACCGCCTCCAAACAACACCTCCTAAAGGACTCCTCTTTTAGGAGGTGTTGCTCTGAAGCCATCGTCTGCCAAGGCTATTTTATCGTCTGCCTCCATCTACCACGATTTGCTTGGTGAATAATTGAAAGCTTGAAAATTTCGACTTTTGTTAATATTGGAGGTCAAACAGGGATTTACTTGGTAATTGGAGAAATGAGACGGGGATTAACTCGGGGATTGGAGGTGGTAATGAATTGGTAAATGCAAGAAATATTTTAAACTTCTTCACTCGGTCCACTAATAAAAATTGATTTCCTATTAGTTTCACGCAGCACAACACATCTCAACTCGAGCTTTCCTTTCAAACGGAAGAGCAGCATATCGGTTGTACATTGTCTATCTTCAACGTGAAAATGAACGGGAAGGGCATTAAAGTGGTCCCTAACGTTGCGTGAAATCACTGTATACTAAAAATTGTTGAATGTTAAACATTTCTCTCGCATATATCGCTATTTAAAGACGTCAAATTTGACCGAAAATCTCTCGAATGGTGAACGAGTTAGTACCCGTCTTTGGTATGACGGGTGAATTTCTAGTTATGGATAAATAGTGAGTGTTTATGAATTTTATACACAAGGGACTCACTTGAAAATAAATCGCTTTTTGTTTCTTCCTGGAGTAAAAAATCTATAAAGCTTTTTAAAGGTCTTATTACAAGTTAACATGTACGTGTTGAAAAAGCAACATGTTCAGTTTAGGATTCGGAACATTTATCGGTTTTCGGATCATTTTTCCGTAGAATACATAGATTTCTCGTGTGAGAGCGGAAAATTTTTCAACCGATTAAAGACCTTATCAGAACCTTACCTTTAGGATGACCTTATCAGAAGTCAACCTACACCAAAATAAATAGATTGAAAATTTCTTGCTGTAGTAAAAAAATCAGCAATTCTACTTAAGAATGTGCGGATTTCTTGTGTTATACCAAAAAAATTTCAACAGATTTATTTTGGTTCAAGTCAACGTATGATACAGCCTTTAATCG
>CM063506.1:103973568-103991068 GCA_032207245.1 Pardosa pseudoannulata
CTTGGCGTAAAATTATATTAACTCCTTGACATTATTACAGAAAAATAACCGGAATTTTTTGCTCCCGAAAAATACTATTTAATTTCCTTCAACTAAACACTTATATTCAAGCAAGAAAGAGAATCATTTTGAAATTTGGACTGCTAGATATCATTTTATTAACTCAAACACAGTCGATTCTGTTACTTGTCATAATATTTGAGACTATTAGACTCTTATTGCATATCATGGCATTTGCCACTGTACTGTCGTAGCATTGCTGTACTGAATACAGCTTTCCATTTACTAAATTCTTTCTTTGTGGTTAACTGATTCATGAATTCAACTTTGTTATTTATACTCTTGATCAGATGGGACGTTGGGGCATCTTGAACTTTGCAAACAAACCAGAATCGGCATATAAAGCAACTGAGTAATCTAACAGTATACTGCATGATATCTGACGATCTTGACGATTGAGACTTTCCAATGACACATGAAAGTTTACCATGTTACAAGAAATGAATGACCACTCCGACTCGTCATTGCTTTTTCTCTTTTTCCAATGCACCAGGCATATTAGACAACTATCCTAGCACCACACAGATATCAACCAATCTCGTCTGCAAAGCTGTTACTCATTTAGCACCACCTAGACAGTACGTGTGAATGCTTGGACACGAGTAACATTGTTTGAAGCACAAGACCGCAACTTGGTATACCACCTCCAGAGGCATCGTTTGCGTTTAGAGGACGTTACGACTACAAACCTATTTTACGTTCTTCAGCAGCCATTAATGAACACGTCAGATTTTTGATTGCCGCAAGCCCCGAATCCACAACCCTCCGACCTACTGTTTCACAAGTAACCATTTTATCTAGCAATCTAAAAGTCATGAGCTCGACGCCTTTGTCGACTGAACTACTGTGGCACCCAATTTATTGTATGCGAAAGGGTTAATAAATCTTTTTTTACTAGAGTATTTAATTGAACCTGCATCATGGTTATTGTATTTCATTATTTTGTTTACTAAATATGAAGTTATGTTCCGAATTGAAAAGTCATTTAAAATGTTATAGCCTCCGTATCTCGAAAACTTATGTCGAATTTTATTTCCATCTACACAAAATTCGAGATGATAGGCTTATCTGTATATTAAACTATTTTTTAATACTTAAACGTGCGGCTTCGTATGACCAAGATGGTAAAAAAAATAGTGTATTTTTAAAGAAAAATATATGTGAGTTATATTTTGATTGATCCCTCAAATAAACGGAGGGTTCAAACATTTCCCGGAATTTCTCTTTCCCTCTCGCCTTGAAACAGGGCCAGTACACTTCCTCGGAAGTGAACGGGAACGAAGCGCTTCGTAACAGCAGCTGTAGTATTAAAATCAATAGTTATCTCAGAATCGTTACTTGTTACCAAACAGTTTAAGCGTGGGGGATCGCTCACAGTCACGGAAGGCTGACAGGAAAGGCTGCAAGCTGCAAAGTCCCTTGGTAACAGAAATAAAAATTTAACATTTCGAAGAAGCTGCCGGCAAGGCATTTATTGATTGCTAAAAAAAGAAGTGAATGAATGCTTCCGAATGTTGCAGTCCCTAGATGGTAGTATAGGCTGATTATATTGATAATTATTCGAGTTCGACACACTGTACACAGGTAGGGCTCAGGGTTAAAACGTACTCGAGTTATCAAGTTCACATTCACATATAATTCCAAAAATGGTATTTTCGGACTTGGAGAGGTAGTGAAACTTGAAGATCAATCAAAATCCCAAAATCAAATATTTGGATGATTATAATACTTGCCCCTTACTGCATATACGAGAAAGTAAAAAGAATCTAAAAAAGTAAATGGTTAGTTGGAAAGTAAAATGGTTAGTTGGTTGATTGGTTGGAAGCGCTAGGTGTACTTTTTTACTACTAGAGAGCTAATGAGACCAAGACCGACTGCTTGAAGCCGATTCTGAAAGGCTTCGAACATCCATATCAGCAGTGGGATTCGAGCACATAAACCCTGGTACCGAAGAACAGCTCCCTACCCACTCGGACATCGTTCAGCCTCGATTATTTTCCTATGTTAAAACTCGGAGATTTTTCTAATTAATTAAGCAATATCGTTGCGATTTTTTTCTCACTTTGGTTTGGCAATTTTGCGACCCTCATTTCTTCTACTCCGTGTGTCGACACAGACTAACGGAGTAGTCATGATATGCGGCAAACACATATATGTGCGAAATGTTAGCACAACTATTTCCATATATTACAAGAAGTGACATCTCGTGCATTGATCTAAGCAACGCATAGAGTAACGATGGCAATCTTCGGAGTTGTGTGTCATTAGTAACAATTAAATGCCAGTAATTTAGTCAATATCTTTCAGTGAATACTGGTGCTAACAGCTAATTATATGTCTGAAATCTTAGCGAAACATTAGCACAGCGTTCTTCATGTATTGCAAGTAAGGACATCTTCTGCATTAGTCTAATAGAGTAACGATCTATAATGGCAATCTTCAGAGCTATATGTAGTCGATTGCAATTAAATGTCAGTAATTTAGTCAATCTATGCACCAAAAAAAATTATATGATAACTATGATAATTTCACAAAAGATGCATTTATATCCCATGACTTATGACTTATTATTTATATTACTAACTTATTATTTATTATTAACGATTATTATTTTATTTATTATTTATTATATTACCATTTATTATATTATTTATTATTATTTATATTGTAATTTATTACAGTATTATCTTTTATATTATTATTTATTTATGTTTATATTATTTATTATATTACTATTTTTAAACTATTATTTATTATTATTTATATTTTTTATTATATTAATATTTTTTATATTATTATTTATTATTTTATATTAATTATTATATTTCTATTTATTATTTATTATATTACTATTTTTATCATATTAATTATTATTTATATTATTTTTTTATATTATTATTATTATTTATTATTTTATATTAATTATTATATTTCTATTTATTATTTATTATATTACTATTTTTTATATTGATTATTACTTATCCGGTCTTCTTTCTTATTGCATAATTTAAATGTGATTTCCAATAATAAAGTGTTTCTCTCTCCACTTTTGCATTATGTATATATGCAAGCGCATGTGTATATATATATATATACCTATATTAATTTATAATTACGTATATCAATTTATAGATCTATCTAGAATCGAAACCTGTACATTAATTTTCAAACTCAGCGTTTATTATTATTATTATTATTATTATTGAAACTTTATTTTTATAAATTAAATTGTTTCAGTATTATAAAATAGTAAACTGAGGTAGTATAAAATAATTGACCTATTCTGTTTTTTCTTTCTATTTTGGAGGTGGACTCATGCGCTGAGTGGTAACCATTTTTTCTTGACGCTTGGAAAACAGAACAGGAATGATGTATTTAAAAAATATCTTGAATTTCATGGCTGCTAATCTGTGCAGAAATGAAATATTTCGAGTTCAATTTTAATTTTTAATTGTGATGGATTCCATGAACTGTCTTGGACAATTCTTTTGCACGAGTACAAGAAAACTCTTGGAATAAGCTCTCCCATCTGAACTTACCTGATTCACGAACCAACAGATTCAGTATTATAAAATAATTTACTGAGGATGAGTATGTAGTACTGAAGATGATTATATCGTCAATAGATTCTCCTGTTGGTGGTGTGTACCGTAAGAGTTTTCTTGTACGAGTACAAGAAAACTCTTGGAATAAGCTCTCCCATCTGAACTTACCTGATTCACGAACCAACAGATTCAGTATTATAAAATAATTTACTGAGGATGAGTATGTAGTACTGAAGATGATTATATCGTCAATAGATTCTCCTGTTGGTGGTGTGTACCGTAAGAGTTTTCTTGTACGAGTAAAAGAAAACTCTTGGAATAAGCTCTCCCATCTGAACTTACCGGATTCACGAACCAACAGATTCAGTATTATAAAATAGTTTACTGCGGATGAGTATGTAGTACTGAAGGTGATTATATCGTCAATAGATTCTCCTGTTGGTAGTGTGTACCGATTGGGAAAAATAAAAAAGTAAATAGAAATGTTTTCGAAACATGTGCAGAAGAGTTGTTGACCTGAAAATGTATACTGGCATTCTAAATTGAAGAGAATTTAAAAGACTCATTTATTTTATTTGACTTTATTTTTATTAAATGGAACACTTCCAATACCCTAGTTTGAACTCGTTTCTTTGGATTTACGGTTTTACCATCGCCTTCTTATTAACTGACTGTTGTTTATTTTAAATAGCTTTTCTCATCCATTCCCCAATTTTTTAGAGTCTAATAATGGATTGTTGCGCATAGTGCACGTCTCTCCTTTATGCAACTCTGTGTTATGATATTTGCTTTTTTCTGGTCCCGTCGAAACCTATAGAAAATAAGGCTAAATTTCCCTCAGTTAAATATTTTAGTTTTACGTTCCTCTCATTTGTACGAAGCTATATTTGTTTTTAAGATATGCAATAACGACGACAATTTGGTCAAATCGACTGAGTACCTTTTTAGTATTTAACGAGTTTCTCGATCATCGATAATCGTTGCTCGTTCCTATTTATTACTGAGAATAGATGGACTAATATAAAGAGATATAGTGGTAGACTTGTAAGAAAGTAAAAAGGAAGGGGAGCAGGGGCGTTCCTCCCGTTTTCACTTCCAAAATATCCAAAATTTAATGCAGCAACTTGAGGCGAATTTAAAAGACTCATTTATTTTATTTAACTTTATTTTTATTAAATGGAAGACTTCCAATACCCTAGTTTGAACTCGTTTCTTTAGATCTACGGTTTTACCATCTCCTTCTTATTAACTGACTGTTGTTTATTTTAAACAGCTTTTCTCATTCATTCTCCAGTTTTTTAGAGTCTAATAATGGATTGTTGCACATAGTGCACGTTTCTCCTTTATGCAACTCTGTGTTATGATATTTGCTTTTTTCTGGTCCCGTCGAAACCTATAGAAAATAAGGCTAAATTTCCCTCAGTTAAATATTTTAGTTTTACGTTCCTCTCATTTGTACGAAGCTATATTTGTTTTTAAGATATGCAATAACGACGACAATTTGGTCAAATCGACTGAGTACCTTTTTACTATTTAACGAGTTTCTCGGTCATCGATAATCGTTGCTCGTCACTATTTATTACTGAGAATAGATGGACTAATGAAGAGATATATTGGTGGACTTGTAAGAAAGTTAAAAGGGGGAGGGGGCAGGAGCATTCCTCCCCTTTTCACTTCCAAAATCCAAAATTTAATGCAGCAACCTGAAGCGAATTTAAAAGACTCATTTATTTTATTTAACTTTATTTTTATTAAATGGAAGACTTCCAATATCCTAGTTTGAACTCGTTTCTTTGGATCTACGGTTTTACCATCGCCTTCTTATTAACTGACTGTTCAATTCATTCCCCAATTTTTAGAGTCTAATAATGGATTGTTGCATATAATGCACGTCTCTCCTTTGTACGACTGTGAGTTATGGTATTTGCTCTTTTCTGGTCCAGTCGAAACCTTATAGAAAATAAGGATAAATTTCCCTCAGTTAAATATTTTAGTTTTACGTTCCACTCATTTGTACGTTGCTGTATTTATTTGTTTTTAAGAAATGCAATAAGGACGACAACTTGGTCTAATCGACTAAGTACCTTTTACGATTTAACGAGTTCTGTCGGTCATCGTTGCTCGTCAGTATTTACAACTGAGTATAGATGGACTAATAAAGAGATATATTGGTCGACTTGTAAGAAAGCAAAAAGGGGGAGGGGATGGCAGGGTCGTTCCTCCCCTCTTCACTTCCAAAATATCCTAAATTTAATGCAGCAACCTTTACATATATATATATATATATATACATCAATTCTTATGGAAGGGGTTCACCCCCTCCCCTTTCGCTACGCCACTAGAGGAAGGTAATTTCATCTTTTGCGGTTTTGTTTTTAAGTTTATTAATGATACTTATACTTGACTCTATGTGTGCAAAAATGTCCTTATATCTTTTTAATAGTTTCAAATTAAATTTTAAAATGTCTGCGTCAGTTTAGCGTATAATATTTAACAAGTTCTGTCAACAAATATTTATCTATACATTATTTTAATGTAACTTAAAAATATTCAAACCTCTTAGATTTTTATTTCTTCCTAAATGAGTATGATTTCTTATTTGTACTTTTTTTTCTTTGATCCCTTGGGAGTTGGTATTGACAGGTCACTGTGTATTTGTTAGAACTTGCTGAAGCAATCGTAAGCTTTGGAAATATTCATCAGATATGCACCTGGTGATATTCATAAGATATGTATCGGCAGAAATAATTGGTATTGACGTTTATATATTTTATTCAGCTTATTTCAGCGCTGTAGTATGGTAAGTGTTAAAGATGATTGCTTTGGAGAGTTGCTTTGAAAATGTTTAAATAAAAAATAAAATTGTTCTTCACTTACGAGTTAATCAGTGTTGAGAAACCAAGTAGTAACTTCCAGCTTGAATATAAGTATTTACTGATGTAACGTGTAAGATTTTATTAGTGAAAAAAGTGTGCAAAATGTGTTTCATTACCCATACTCAGTATTCATTGCAATATGTTACCCGTTTCTCTCTTATATTGTGAAATTGAAATTAAAATTGCTTTCATTAGCCAATAGCTAGGTAAATTCTTTATTAATAAAATTTGAGTGAGGTTATACTAACAGCTCACTATTTGTTGAGTACCTTTGAGTTAGCTTTGATTTAAATATTTATTTAGCTGCAGATTCGGCATCAGAATTTCGTTGTTTAATTTTTTGCCACTTTTTTTCCATTTTGCCTACGGTAAACCGTTAAGAATCTTATTCTTAACACCATATCAATGCGTTCGACTAAATTTAATCAGTCCATATACAAAAATTTTGATAATTAGAGAAAAGATAAAACAAAATTCTAATTTATTTTTGAAGCAGAGAAATTAATGGTTTAAGTCTAAACAAATAAACGATTTTACAAAATATTTTGTACATAATGAAAATTTTAAAGAAGTATTAAAAATACAGTTATACATTAACGAGAAATTTGAAATAAATTTATTAAATTATGAAATTTCAGTATATAAAGTAAAATCAATATTACATCACGGATAGTTAAAAAATTTAGAAGCATGAAAAATTATTGCTATAAAATTATATAAATTTTGTCTTCGAAACAATGGCCGTAAAAATTATGAAAAATTTTCTCCGTAGGATTAATAATAATAATAAAATGACCAAATGGCAAGTATAGAAGAATTATTTTTTAAAAATATAGTGTTTCCATATTACAACCAAATTTTTTTTTTTTTTTTTTTTTCGAAATAAATCGTAACTTTCAGATCTTAAACGCACAGATGACAGCGTAAAAATTATGAAACTATAAACGAGTAACATTAATATTTCATTACGGAATATTAATTAAAAAATACTAAACACATTTACCAGAATTTTGCTTTGGAAAATACTAAGCAAATCCACCAAATTTTACTTAGGAAAATAGCAGACATAACATTACGGAAAATTTTCCAATGTATGAGTAATCCTAAAGATCAATACATTTATAAATAGGCCTAAACATGCAAATTAGAGAAGAATAACTTTTCATTGTCCAACTTTCGGACCAAAAATGTTTTAACGAAATCAATCAAAATCAAATCTTACAGGTAAATGAAATATTTCTATATATTCACCGCACAAATCATTGAGTGAATCATTTTAAATTTAAATTTATTAAATTATGAGATTGCATAAAAAGAATAAAATTAATATCACATTAATTCACAGTAATTTAAAATAAAATTTATATCATTAAAAAAATATTGGATAAATCTACCAGAATTTCGTCTTTGAAACAGTAGCCATAAAAATTACGGAAAAATTGCGTGAGTAAGTAATCCTTAAAAATCAATACAATTATAAATAGGCCTAAATGGGCAAAAGTAGAGAAAAATTACTTTTTTAAAATATAGCGTTTCCAACTTTCCGACCAAAAAATTTTGAGCGAAATCAATCAAGTCTTAACACGCAAACGAGCGGCTTCTAGATCTTGACCGCACAGATCCCTCCGTGAATCATTCCGCCACCGTGCGTGCGGTCCATTTCATGAAACAACCTGCGCGCAGCAACAGCAAACTCGGTTTCGATAACCAGCTTCTCGCCAAGCTCGCCAACCCAATCCTTGCAACCCTTGGGGAGAAACGGAGGACCGGTCTTTCTATCTCTCTCTCTCTCTCTTTCTCTCTCGTCGCCTGGCAACAGACGATGAACAGAACCCTGCGACTTTTTATTTATGAATTGATTCTTTTACAGCTTTTTTGGATTGTTATTTATCCTCCTTTTCAAAGTGGATTTTTTTTTTCATTGCGAATTTTTTTTTTCTTTTTGTAACTACTTCTTTATTCATTTTTTCCTATGGTTAGAAAGTGTGAAATAGAAACAATGCATTGGGGGGGGGAAGTCGTAAAGTTTGAAAGAGGGGAGAGAGGGGGTCGCTGTAATTAAACATGCAGCTTCTATTTAGGTTTCCGTGAGAGAAGGGATGTAGTATTAGCCAGCGATCAATCAGAAATGGTCCGCTCGCAATTCCTTCGTTCGGGAAGTAATCAGAAGATTCGATACCGCCTGGGAGGGATGCTGTTATTACATCAACGCAGGGGCGGTTTTAGCAGTTTTGCCGCCCCGGACAAAGGATGTAAAATACCACCCTATCTTTTTTTTTCCCGATACAATGTATAAACATAAAAAAATATTTATTTTACTCATCTTAAAAAATATTACAACGTTGATTACTTATTATTATGACTTGCGTAAACGAAACAGTTTTGTGCGCGTTTGTGACTCTTAAGGTAGTAGTAGCACAAATAAAATCACTAATTTTCCTTTTTTAACTAGTTAGCGCAAATCCTGTCAAAACAAGCATATCTACATATATTCGTGACGTACTTGTTATAACAAATCGCTGCTCAGCGCAATCTTTTTTAAAATAAAAACTCATTTAAAAACTAAACTCCTCGGCTCCAAGGCCTGCGGTGCTAATCTCCTTTTCTGAACCAAGGGCCCTAGGGTGGGAAACATATGCTCCGGTTAGGTGGTCAATCTTACGTGGAACCCTTAGTGTTTAGTTTCCAAGCATGTTTGGTCCTCAGTTTTTCTACCCACTGAATGGATGAAAGGCTGAGTCAACCTTGCCCAGCCCGGGGATCGAACCTCGGACTTGTGTCGCTGACCTAACGCCACTGGACTTCAAATGTTTAATTATTTATTTACTTAGTTTTAATTACGTAAAATAAATACGTCTTACTTGCACTGGTTAGCATTTTAGTTAAATCTAATAAATACTGATAATTGTAATAAATAATCTTTTTCCAAGCTATTAAGAATTAAATATTGAAAAAAAATATTTTATATAATTTTTCCCAATAAAATTATTTTTTACAAATACGAGACAAAATGCCGCCCCTAATATTTGCCGCCTCTGTTATGAGTCTGGTTTATAGCTCGCTAGACCCGTTCTCTTTCCTAAATTAACAATAAAATAGTTTAATAAAACTATTAATCAGTAATTATACCAATCATTATTAACAATAAATTACAATAAAATAGTTAAATATAACTATTCATCAATAATTATTCCAATCATTATTAACAATAAATTACAATAAAATAATAAAATAGCGCTAAATTAATAGTTATACCAATTATTCTCAACAATAAAACATTTACAATTAGAATTAATAACTAAATCAATCATTATTAACAGTAAAATACTAAATTAATAATTATACCAATCACTTTTAACAGTAAATCATTATCAGGAATTAACAATAAGACAGTTAAACATTTATAACTATAATCAATAATCATACAAATCGTTATTAAGAACAAATTAGAAATAAAATAATAAATTAATAATTATATCAATTATTCTTTTCAATAAATTGTTAATAACGATGAAAGAGTTAAACGTTTGTAACTATACATCAATAATAATACCAATCGTTATTAATTATAATTGAAAGATTATACCAATCGTTTTTAACAATAAATCAGCATTAACAATTTATTAGCAATAAGACATTTAAGCAACAGTAATTGTACCAATCGTTATTAATAAGCGGAAGATATACTGGTTATAATAATCAGTGTGATATGTTTCCCTATAAATTTAATAACTTTGTCTGCAGACCGCTTTGGCCTCCTAAAATAAGGTGCAATGGTATATTGGTGTATATTGGTGAATTTTTAAGTATTCAGTACATCTGCTCCAGAATGATCGATTATCCGAACCTCGAATAACGGGACCCTTCTTTAACCGAAATCAGTTTCTTCTTAGTTTTTTTTTTCATTTTCTACTATTTTCTACCAAAATTTTCTCTTTACAAATAATGCATTTTAAAAGTTTTCTTTTTTCCTAAAATAAGGTGCAATGGTATATTGGTGTATATTGGTGAATTTTTAAGTATTCAATACATCTGCTCCAGGATAGATGTACCTATATAAATAAATACAATAGAACCTCGATTATCCGAACCTCGATTAACGGGACCCTTCATTCACCGAAATCAGTTTCTTCTTATTTTTTTTTTTCATTTTCTACTATTTTCTACCAAAATTTTCTCTTTACAAATAATGCATTTTAAAAGTTTTCTTTTTTCCTAAAATAAGGTGCAATGGTATATTGGTGTATATAATTTTTAAGTATTCAATACATCTACTCCAGGATGGATGTACCTATATAAATAAATACAGTAGAACCTCGATTATCCGAACCTCGATTAACGGGACCCTTCATTCACCGAAATCAGTTTCTTCTTATTTTTTTTTTTCATTTTCTACTATTTTCTACCAAAATTTTCTCTTTACAAATAATGCATTTTAAAAGTTTTCTTTTTTCCTAAAATAAGGTGCAATGGTATATTGGTGTATATTGGTGAATTTTTAAGTATTCAATACATCTGCTCCAGGATAGATGTACCTATATAAATAAATACAATAGAACCTCGATTATCCGAACCTCGATTAACGGGACCCTTCGTTAACCGAAATCAGTTTCTTCTTAGTTTTTTTTTTCATTTTCTACTATTTTCTACCAAAATTTTCTCTTTACAAATAATGCATTTTAAAAGTTTTTTTTTCCTAAAATAAGATGCAATGGTATATTGGTGTATATTGGTGAATTTTTAAGTATTCAATACATCTGCTCCAGGATAGATGTACCTATATAAATAAATACAATAGAACCTCGATTATCGAACCTCGATTAACGGGACCCTTCGTTAACCGAAATCAGTTTCTTCTTAGTTTTTTCATTTTCTACTATTTTCTACCAAAATTTTCTCTTTACAAATAATGCATTTTAAAAGTTTTCTTTTTTCCTAAAATAAGGTGCAATGGTATATTGGTGTATATTGGTGAATTTTTAAGTATTCAATACATCTGCTCCAGGATAGATGTACCTATATAAATAAATACAATAGAACCTGGATTATCCGAACCTCGATTAACGGGACCCTTCGTTAACCGAAATCAGTTTCTTCTTAGTTTTTTTTTTCATTTTCTACTATTTTCTACCAAAATTTTCTCTTTACAAATAATGCATTTTAAAAGTTTTCTTTTTTCCTAAAATAAGGTGCAATGGTATATTGGTGTATATTGGTGAATTTTTAAGTATTCAATACATCTGCTCCAGGATAGATGTACCTATATAAATAAATACAATAGAACCTGGATTATCCGAACCTCGATTAACGGGACCCTTCGTTAACCGAAATCAGTTTCTTTTAAGATCACTACTATTTTCTACCAAAATTTTCTCTTTACAAATAATGCATTTTAAAA
Organism: Pardosa pseudoannulata; assembly: GCA_032207245.1. Classification (NCBI taxonomy): domain Eukaryota; kingdom Metazoa; phylum Arthropoda; class Arachnida; order Araneae; family Lycosidae; genus Pardosa; species Pardosa pseudoannulata. Next base: position 103,985,448 of record CM063506.1, read on the forward strand.
GTTTTCTTTTTTCCTAAAATAAGGTGCAATGGTATATTGGTGTATATTGGTGAATTTTTAAGTATTCAATACATCTGCTCCAGGATAGATGTACCTATATAAATAAATACAATAGAACCTGGATTATCCGAACCTCGAATAACGGGACCCTTCTTTAACCGAAATCAGTTTCTTCTTAGTTTTTTTTTTTCATTTTCTACTATTTTCTACCAAAATTTTCTCTTTACAAATAATGCATTTTAAAAGTTTTCTTTTTTCCTAAAATAAGGTGCAATGGTATATTGGTGTATATTGGTGAATTTTTTGTATTCAATACATCTGCTCCAGATGGATGTACCTATATAAATAAATACAGTAGAACCTCGATTATCCACCTCGAATAACACCCTTCGTTAACCGAAATCAGTTTCTTCTAGTTTTTTTTTTTCATTTTCTACTATTTTCTACCAAAATTTTCTCTTTACAAATAATGCATTTTAAAAGTTTTCTTTTTTTCTAAAATAAGGTGCAATGGTATATTGGTGTATATTGGTGAATTTTAAGTAACAATACATCTGCTCCAGGATGGATGTACCTATATAAATAAATACAGTAGAACCTCGATTATCCGAACCTCGATTAACGGGACCCTTCGTTAACCGAAATCAGTTTCTTCTTATTTTTTTTCATTTTCTACTATTTTCTACCAATTTTCTCTTTACAAATAATGCATTTAAAAGTTTTTCTTTTTCCTAAAATAATGCAATGGTATATTGGTGTATATTGGTGAATTTTAAGTATTCAATACATCTGCTCCAGGATGATGTACCTATATAAATAAATACAATAGAACCTCGATTCCGAATCGATTACGGGACCCTTCCTTAACCGAAATCAGTTTCTTTTTATTTTTTTTTTCATTTTCTACTATTTTCTACCAAAATTTTCTCTTTACAAATAATGCATTTTAAAATTTTTCTTTTTTCCTAAATAAGTGCAATGGTATATTGTGTATATTGGTGAATTTAAGTATTCATACATCTGTCCAGGATAGATGTACCTATATAAATATACAATAGAACTCGATTTCCGAACCTCGATTAACGGGACCCTTCCTTAACCGAAATCAGTTTCTTTTTAATTTTTTTTTTCATTTTCTACTATTTTCTACCAAAATTTTCTCTTCACAAATAATGCATTTTAAAATTTTTCTTTTTTCCCCACATTCCTTTTGTATGCAAGCCGTCCTTTCCAAACTACGAGTTCAGATAAATATTTTAGAATTCCTTTTTTTAGAAATCCTTCTCAAGCACAATTATCGGTATGAGTATATTTTATTTAAACACTGACAAAAACACCTCCATTTCGAAATTGGAAGGTCTTATATCGGACAATTCGAAAGTTATTGCACCAATGACTATACTACATATTAAACTAGATGATTATTGACGAATTCTCGATTATCGGAAGTAGGTTCGGTCCCAATTACTTCGGATAATTGAGGTTCTACTGTATATAAAAAATAAGAAAACTTAAGGTCGATAAGTATTCAGGACGCTTTGTTTGATTACCTAAAACTGTCTAGTTTATGCATGCTGTGCCCGTAACTGAGAAATCCCTGAGTTGGAAATCAGTTAAACAATTTATACTCCCTCAAGGCCCCTAACCACTATAGTTAACTGCAAACCATTACAAATCTGCAGAGTATGGCTTATTTATAGACGATAAAATAGCCTTGGCAAGATGGCTTCGAAATTTTTTTCTCCAAAGATCAATGGCAACCAGATGTGAATATATGCGCAGTAGACCCTATGGACGATTCCACGAGCTCAGCTTCTTTAGTGGCCCAGCGTGTGTATGCAACCCGTGAACCATCGTTCAAGGTCACCATCAGGTAGTAGTGAACAATTGGCTATAGTGTGGAGGCTACATTAAGGCCCCTCCACACTATGGTCTACTGCAAGCCTTTACCACCGTCTGGATGGGGTATGGCTTATCGTGGTCGATGGTGGCAGACGATAAAATAGCCTTGGCAGACGATGGATTCAGAGGCGATTTTTCTCCAAAGATCAAAGACAGCCAGATGCACAACTAAAATGCGCAGTAGATCCTATGGACGAATCCACGCGCTTGGCTCATTTAGTGGCCCAGCGTGTGGCTGCAACCCGTGAACCATCTTTCAAGATCACCATCAGGAGGTAGTGAACAATTGGCCATAGTGTGGAGGCTACATTACACATTTTTTTTCACTGGTTGCCATTGCAACTAAATCTAATAAAGAAAAAAAAAAACAATAATAATAATGTTTCAGGCTTCTAAGCAATAAAAATTTAAATTTCGTAAAATATTTTATACTTTTTTTTATAATAAACTTGTTTACTAATATGAGACAGAATGCTATCCAGGATTAAAGAAAGGAAGACTATTATTCATAGTTTTAGTTTCTCAATTCGTATTCAGATTTCGAAAGCTTGGCTTAAAAGCCCATTAAATTTTTTTCTTCACATTACTAGTAAAAGTGTGCGATGAATGACTTGACACTTATGAACCGAAACCTGGATAAACCTGATGCTGTCGGATGTTTTCCGGTTTATTCTAGTTCCAGTTCAACTGCGCAAAATGGAATAAACGGAAGAGTTTTTTTTTAATCTAACCAACGACTACTTTCTACTTATAAAGAACTGTAAAAAAAAAATCTAAGTTGCTTCAGTTATATATTTAAGCCGGCAATTTAGCAATTAAAAAATTACAAGTCGATTAACTCTTATCAAAATAGCTACAACAGAGTATTCGAATGAGTATGACGCTGGGATTTTAATACCCTGGTTCGAAACCCTCTGCATGTATGGATGTTCATTATTATTCGGAATTGGCTTTAAGACGTATATCCGTATCTAATAGAAAGTTGTGCTGCAAATGACAAAAATTGACTGTATTGCTTAAAAAAATACATTGCATAGAAATGTTTCGATTATGAATTATACTTGTTTCTCCTCTTCTTTAATCCTTTATCCATATTTTGGTCCATGATTTGTAATAAATCTTACTTTAGTCATCATAATGTATTGTACTAATTTACTAAGTTTGGTTTGGAGTCTATTTTTTTGCTACACAAGGACTCATACGATTGGGACCTACTGTCTATAGCCTTTTGACGAATGACTGCGAACATCCATGCCAGCGGTGGAATTTGAACCCATGAACTCTTGAACCGAAGAACAGTACTCTATCCATTCAGGCATCGTCCGGCATTAATTTACTAGGAGAGGAAAAGATGCATGCCTAGTTAATAACTCTATAGTTATGCATTAAAAATGTTCTTTATCCCTCAGGTTACGTACTGTGAAGACTCCCCTTTGTCCGAGCACGCGCCAAAATAGCTGATCGTAGTACACCTGTTTACATGGACAATAGCGTGGCGTCGCAGAGTCTGGGATCTTGACAATCGAACTGAATAGACGAATACGCCCCTGATGAATCTCGTTAATGAATGCTCGGAAATTCCGTGAAGGGACATCCAGCGAATGAGAATTCAGCTAAAAAATATAACTGTAACTTTAGCTGGAGTTCTCAAGTAACTGGGACCTTAACTGACCCAAAAAAACAATTGGCGGAACCGTAACTCACCCCCCAGGTATAAAAAACCTACAATTTTGCGACTCAGGGCTTTTCGTCATTTTTTATGTAGGTGTATTGACCTGTGGAGGCTCTTGCTTTTTTTTTTCCAGTGCCAGCTTGCTAGTTCGGGAGATTCGTAAGTCCGCTCATATAGGGAACGGCAGAGTCTCGGATACCGAACGGGGGATAAATTGGGTTTGATTGCACCCTGAAAAGCCTCCCCATTTGTAAGAGATTATTAAATCTCTTGTTTTTCCTTCGACTGTGATCGTCGTGATGAAGTTTTACCGGCAACCGTCCTTCGCAGTTCTACATGACATAGGAATTAACATTCCTTTGTAAATAGCCATATTTAATCAAGAATAAAAGTAAATTTCCAATTTTATCTTTGACTGTGATCTATTATTCACTTTACCTCTCATTTGAGAATATTGAAGGCGTCACAGTACACAACCTGCGGGTGGACCTAATCTTACGGCATCAGTTCATTAGGAGAAGGAAAGATGCATGTCCAGTGAATATATTACTGAATAATTATGCATTAAAAACGCCTTTTAACCATCTAGTTATATACACAGTTTGCGGGTAGACCTAATCTTTCGGCCTCAGTTCATCAAGAGAAGGAAAGATGCATGTCCAGTGAATGTATTATTGAATAGTTATGCATTAAAAACGTCCTTTATCCATCAGGTTTCATACACAGTTTTTGGGTGGACCTAATTTTTCGGCATCAGTTCATTAGGTTTGGTTTGGTTTTGGAGTGCTACGGTCTACTTTTTGCAACACGAGGGCTAATGAGACCGGGACCTACTGCTTAAAGCCGATTCCGAACAGCTACGAAGATCCATGCTATAGTGGGATACGAACCCACGAACTCTGGTTCCGAAGGCCAGCACCCTAACCATTCGGCCATCTTCAGTTCATTAGGAGAAGGAAAGATAACTGTCCAGTGAATATATTACTGAATAATTATGCATTAAAAACGCCTTTTAACCATCTAGTTGTATACACAGTTTGAGGGTGGACCTAATCTTTCAGCATCGGTTCATCAAAAGAAGGAAAGATGCATGTCCAGTGAATGTATTACTGAAAAGTTATGCATTAAAAATGTCCTTTAGCCATCAGGTTGCGTACACAATTAGCGGGTAGACCTAATCTTTCGGCATCGGTTCATCAAGAGAAGGAAAGATGCGTGTCCATTGAATGTATTACTGAATAGTTATGCATTAAAAATGTTTTTTTTTTATCCATCAGGTTACATACACAATTTGCGGATGGGCTTAATCGTTTGGCATTAATTTATTAAGAGAGGAAAAGATGATCAACCACTGAATATATTACTGAATAATTACGCATTAAAAATTTCATTAATCTATAAGATTACATACAAAATTTGCAGGCGGACCTAATCATTTGGCATTAATTTATTTTGAAAGGGAAAGATTCATAGTCATTGGATATATTACTGAAAAATTATGCATTAAAAATTCCTTTTATCCGTCAGGATACACGCACAATTTGTGAGTATTTGAGAGTAATCATAAAATATTAATCAGTATTCGTCCCCCTCTTTTGTTATTTATAGTTCTCCACCTAAAAATAATATAGTTTCGGTTTATCTTTAGATTCCCTTGATATTATGCTACAACAAGTCAGTCATCGTCAACCTTCGACACACACGAATACATAAATACATTTGTTCCACAGTCCTAAAATAGTTAGCGTCGATGCTCCCCCTTCTAAAGTCTGTTATTATGCTATTTATATCAGGTATTTTCTTCCAGAACTTTCCGATACTTAGTTAAAAGAGTTGACCATCCCTATCTATTAGACAGAAAGTAAGTAAACTTCTTCCACTGGTTTTTACTTTTTTTCTCGGTAGAAGGAATGCTATTTAACATTTTCACATGACAGACACTGTTGACTTTGTTCAGAGTATTTTACACACACACACACACACACACACACACACACACACACACTATATATATATATATATATATATATATATATATATATATATA
>CM063506.1:103996068-104013568 GCA_032207245.1 Pardosa pseudoannulata
GTTTCTTTAAACAAAAAATAATAAAATTTAAAAGGTGCATAAAATTTAATATTAATACTTAATGTTAATGATAGCATTAAAATATCGAATAAAATTTAATATTAATAAAAACATTAAAATTATGTAAAATTTAATATTATATATCAATATTTATAAGTCAATGCACAATCTCGTGCAATACATTTTAGTAAATGTTTGGCACAATTTGGAGTAAGAACACTCAAATTGAAAAAAATAGTTAAGAATTTTACAAATGTAAATTTTATGTAAAACTTCATTTTTGGTTTAGTATTGCAGTTTTAAAAAATATATTTGAAAATGTAATTTTATTTCACTGTTAAATTACTATATAGAACACTTCAGAATTCCGAACGAGTACTCTTCCTTTCGGATACGACTCTTCTGTGGAGGAAAAACCCACTTCTGTAGTCCGATTAAGTGTTCTGGTTCAAACATTCGAAGATTTTCAAAAACAACCGAATATCTATTCTAGGAGGGGTAACTAGCCGGTAATGGAAGGATATTCGATATTATTCTTCCACTGCATTCTATAGAACTGTCTTTGGATCGTATTTCTTTTAATTTATTCTTTGTATGTATAGTTTTGTATTTTTTAATATCGTAGTAATAAGGAAAAGGAATTCTTAGAACGATTCAGAGCCTCTTTTAATACTATATATATGCCTCACAGAACTCCGCGACTCCAGATATTTTATAAACAAACTCAAAGTGGGATTTGGTTTGGTTTGGAGTGCTAAGGTCTACTTTTTGCAACACGAGGGTTAATAAGACCGGGACCTACAGCTTAAATCCGATTCCAGACGGCTACGAACATCCATGGCATTGTGGGATTCAAACCCACAACTCCGGTACCGAAGGCTAGCACCCTAACAAATCGGCCATTGTTCTGCTAACTTAACGTGGGAAACGAACTTCTCTATTTTCTTAACTCACCTTTTTCAAACATGCGGAGATATGAAGTATGATATTGAACCATTGGCGGACTACAGCATAAATGCTCCTTGCTATTCGCAATCGGCGTTAAATAGTAGGTCCCAGTGTAACTAATCCTTGTGTTGTAAAATATCGACCGTAGCTATCCCAAACCACAACTTCAAGCATATTTCCAAGAAAACTTTAAACTATGTTTAAAATATTTGAGCTCTTTTATAAAAATGATTCTTTTCCCCTTTTCTCGCATATTTTAATGCACTGGCAAAATATATGTCCCGTTTTTCATCTAAAACATCTAAGTTAAAAATATAGTAAATTGCTTTCCAGACATCGTTACCCTTTTTTTCCCCCGTTATAAAGAGAACGTTATTTTCAACTTTAACAAGGTAAAAATTTTGTTGATTTTCTTCAGAATATTTTATACGTTTATAAACGTATAAGCTTTTTAATTTAGAAACTGGGAAGTTTATCGCATGATATTATTTTGTTTGCTTAAAATAAAAAGACCGTTACTAAGCCAAGTGTTTCATTTTTTTTAAACTACCGAATACATCTCTGTTGAAGAACATTTGCTGAGGGCAGAGGAAAGAAATGCGTTCTTGAAAATTATTCTTTAAGCTAGTTCAAACGTCAACACTTTTCCTTAGATGTCTTGATTTTTTCCCTTCGGCGACAGAAAATAAATCTGAAGAAATATTTCGTCAGCAAATCGCGACACTACATAGATACATACATGTTTTTATATCTGTGTCTGTATATATCTATATCTATATCTATATCTATATCTATATCTATCTATCTATCTATCTATCTATATATATATATATATATATATATATATATATATATATATATATATATATATATATATATACATATATATATATGTATATATATATATATATATATGTATGTATATATATATATATACATATATATATGTATATATATATGTATACATATATATATATATATGTATATATATATATATGAATACATATATACATATATATATATATACATATATATATATATATGTTTATATACATATGCATATAAAGTCATAGAATTATGTAAAACTAAAACTTTAGTGGCTTGTTAAAACATTCGTGGCGGGATAATTACAAACATAAAGATTGCAATGATCCTCAGTTTTCCCTGAAAAATTGACAACTGGTTGATAAAATGAATAAAAGGCATCACGTAGCAATTATTAATGCACCCATTAATTTATATAGATATAGATATGTATGTATGTATATAAATATATATGTATATAAATATATATATATGTTTATATATATATATATATATATGCATATAAAAAGTCGTAGAATTAAGTAAATTAAAATTTTTGTGGCTTGTTAAAACATTCGTGGCGGGATAGTTACAAATGTAAAGATTGCAATGATCCTCAGTTATCCCTGGAAAAATGAACTACTGGTTCATAAAAGGAATAAAAGGCATCACGTAGCAATTATTAATGCACGCTTTAATTTTGAGAAGTGTGGAAAGAATGCAGTTTCAAAGAATATCGTCCTTCATTTAAACAGTGTGACTGAGAAAGTTCAAACCAAGAAAATTAGAACGGAATTGGGAGAATTTTGAGGAACTTTAAGGAGAATCTGTTTTGATACATTACGCATGTACACCACACAAACACATATTTATGTAAGTATGTAAATATATGCATATATGCGTGTGTGTAAGTAGTGTTATAATTTAGTATCCATAACATTAAAATTTTAATTAAATTATTTCAACAAATGGCGATATCCAAACCGCACATAATTATATAATTTTACAAAAGGCATAGTCTTTGATGAATTATTTTCCAAAAACATGAAAGCGATCGATGAATCTGAAATTAAGGGTCGGTCTCACTAATGTCGTTTAACAGCTAACCACGATTAATCTCTGTTTAAATTGAGAATTGCGTCCCACCATTGGTTGCCGCAATGGGTTAATCGCGGTTAGCCATTAAAAGATTTTGGTCCTAAACATGGTCTTAGCCATTTTGAGATGTGCGCGCAAAGTTGCGTCTACATTTAGGACTGATTTTTATGATAATTGACTGCATGTTTCTAAACCTTAATTTGCCGAACGATGGCTGATTGGTTAGGGTGCTGACCTTCGATACCGGAGTTAGTTTCCAAGCATGCTTAGTCCTCAGTTTATCTACCCGCTGAATGGATGAAAGGCTGAGTTAACTTTGCCCAGCCCGGGGATCGAACCTCGGACTTGTGTCGCTGACCTAACGTCACTGGATTTCAAATGCTTAATTATTTATTTACTTAGTTTTAATTACGTAAAATAAATACGTCTTACATGCACTGGTTAGCATTTCAGTTAAATCTAATAAATACTGATAATTGCAATAATAAATAATCTTCTTCCAAGGAATTAAGAATTAAATATTGAAAAAAGTATTTCATATAACGTTTTTCCTAATAAAGTTCTTTTACAAATACGAGACAAAGTGCAGCCCCTAATATTTGCCTCCTCTGTTATGAGTCTGGTTTATAGCTCGCTAGAGCCGTTCTCTTTCCTAAATTAACAATAAAATAGTTTAATAAAACTATTAATCAGTAATTATACCAATCATTATTAACAATAAATTACAATAAAATAGTTAAATATAACTATTCATCAATAATTATTCCAATCATTATTAAACCGAACGAAGGCCGATTGGTTAGGGTGCTGGCCTTCGGTACTGGAGTTCGTGTATTCGGATCCCACAGTGGCATAGATGTTCGTAGACGTTCAGAATCGGCTTTAAGCTGTAGGTCCCGGTGTCATTTGCCCTCGTGTTGTTAAAAGTAGACCGTAGCACTCCAAACCAAACCAAACCTATAATTTTGACCTTAATGACTCCAATAAAATAAGACAATTATGCAATTATACATGACAACATGAATACAATTATACAAAACATAAAGTACATTAATATCTGCAGCAAAATGCCCCAATTTATAATAATTTGAGCGAGAGAGAAAACAATATTGCACCTGGAACATTTTGAAGTCACAAATAAGATGCTTAAAATGTCAAATGAGAAAAATATGAATTTTAAGATTTAAATAAAGTTAACTACAAGAAAGAGGTTTCAGTTAAGTAAAATAATCATTAATTTGGAACATTTCATTCCATTATAAAGCATATACCTCGTTTGGAAGGCTAAGCAAACATGGCCTGATTTTTTCATGAAAAAAAGTATAATATTATTAAATTAATAAATAAATAATAAAATCACATTTTAGGCAAATTATCTTTACTTTGTTAATATCTTGTACCTTTAAAACACAAAAAGTAAAAAAAAAAAAAAATGGTAGTAGTCTCCCCTCGACTTTCTCGTTCATAGAAAATAAAAGTATATTTTCGATATTCATGTTTTTTATTTTACTTTTAAAAAACGTATTAACACTATTGTATAAATAGTATCTTTTAGCTACGTATACATTGTTTTATGAATTTAAATAAAAGTGTGAATTATCCGGGAATCGTAATGGGGAATAGCAGGTAAACCGGAAGCAGGTAGCTGGTAAACAGGAAGAAGCAGATAAAAAGCTACTTCCGGTTGCCAAAAGTAACTCAAAAGTTGATAGATAGTTCGGTTTGGAGCGCTACGGTCTACTTTTGCTCACGAGAGCTAATGAGACTGGGATCTACTATTTAAAGCCGATTCCGACGGCTACAAACTTTCATGTCAGCAACGGTATTCGAACCCGCGAACTCCGGTAACGAAGAGCAAGTCTTTACTGTTCGGCCAAAAGTTGATAGAAAGCTACAATGATGCTATAATGTACGTGTTCAAAATTTGGTTCCTCTAAATCTAAATGGAATCGTGTTAACGTAGACCAAAACGTGATGATCAATCAGAATCGCGAGGTCAAATTTTTGGACAATACAAAACATTATACTACGTATACGAGAAAGTAAAAATATAATATATTCAATAGAAAATACTACAGTATATATAAAATGCAAAAGTTCGAGACTTTTTCTTACGTTTCTCTTAAGACCGTTTTTAAGGAAAGCCATTTTATTACAAATGCAGATCATTTAACCACCTTAGTTTAAAATTAATGCTCAAAGTTCTTGCTGCATGTAATGAAAAACTTTAATCAGCGTCAAATAAATTATTTAAATAAATTGAAAACTGTAACTGCCTAAGAGGGAAATTTTCTCGGTAAATGAACGCTAAATAGATGTACGCGATGCAAACAAAAAGATCTAATAAATGAAAATTGTGTAGCATAAAATATATACGTATTGTTTAAAGTCGAATAAATTCTCTTTCTGCAATACAGCTACCAAATGAGAGTGCAAATAGTCTGAAATTAAAAGAGAAGTCTTGTAAAACAAGTGATTTATAGTAGTTTTTTCGTAATTAAAAAGGCGAATAAATAATGATGTAAACAAAATCATTTAATCAAATCAAAGAAAATGCAATCTTTTTTAAAGAACCATTTAGCGCATAATTAATCCTTAAATTTAAATGCAACGTTTAAAATAATTTTTTTCTCGATGCAATATAACTACTTAAAAGAATATTAAATAAAATCCTTAAAATAAAAGGAGAATTATAAATGACACGTGATTTAATTTTTCCTCCCATCTAAATGAAAGGATGGCTGAATACTGATGCTCCTAAACCCATTATATCTAAACAATAATTATCTCCATGAAATGGTCCTGTTTAATGGAGGAGAATTTCTTCAAATGTCACGTATATTTTTAGATGTTAATTAACCGCGGGTGTGTGAAGGGGAAATTCTGTTCATTAAATATGGAGCAAACGAAAAAAAAAATGGAAAGCCCGAAATTATTATAAAGATGGGAGGGGAACTTATCTTAATTAAAAATATGCATAAATATCGGAGGAAAACTTTTATATTTCTTCCATAGCTCTCCAGTTTTCATTTTCTTTTACAATAAAACAATCCTATGCATAGCAACGCTTAGACAGCAATTCTGTTTAAGAGGCGCTTAGCAACAGTTTTTGTGCTGCACCGTCTCTTTTGCTTAAAACCAATAGCACTATTTGCGACTGCATCGTATCATTTGAACCAACAGGAAGTGGTTTTAACTGGACTGCCTGGACCTAGCAGTTTAGTTTGGGATTTCATTAAAAATAGATAAAAACTATCGATAAGAACAAAATAAACTGTTATTATAAATTCAATAATTTATGTAACATTTTTTAAATTATGCATATTTTAATAATTTAAGGAAGATATAATTAATTAAAATAAATTTTAAAAACATAATTAAAATAATTTTAGAAAGATAATTTAAGAAAGAATTTTAGAATATTTTCGAAAGATTTAAAAAGAAAGGCACCAGTTCCAGACCGCATAGTAACAGCTGAAGCAAGACCAAGAAGTTTAACTGAACGGAGGGGTCCTATCACTAAGTTTTCTTCAAACATAGTTGATTTCTTAAATTTAAGAATAATTTAAGGATAATTCAAGAAAGGTGTATTTAAGAGAATGAAGCTTAGAGTAAGCAAAAAAAATGAATATTTAAATAAATGAAAATAGTTTTAAAACAGCATTTAATATTCGAAATTACTTTTTAGATTCCTTGAAATGAAGGAAGTACTTATATTAGATGTTAATTAACTGTGAGTGTGTGGAAGGAAAATTCTGTTGGTTTAATACATGGAGAGAAAAAAATAGACACACTTCGAAATTACTCTAAAGATGGGATGGGAAACACATCCTAAATAAAAATATGTATAAATATCGGACGAAAACTTTTATATTTCTTCCATAGCTTTCCAGTTTTCATTTTCTTTTACAATAAAACAATCCTATGCATAGCAACGCGTAGAAAGTCATTCCATTGAAGTGGGGCTTAGCAACAGTTTTTGTGCTGCACCGTCTCTTTTGCTTAAAACCAATGGCACCAGTTGCAGACTGCATCGCATCATTTGAACCAACAGGAAGTGGTTTTAACTGGACTGCCTGGACCTAGCCCTTTAGTTCGGGTTTTCATTAAAAATAGATAAAAACTATCGATAAGAACGAAATAAACAGTTATTATAAATTTAATAATTTAAGAACATTTTTTTAAATTATGCATTTTTATAATATAAGAAAGATATAATTAATTAAAATAATTTTTTGAAAGATAATTAAAATAATTTAAGAAAGAATTTTCGAATATTTTCGAAAGATTTAAAAAGAAAGGCACCAGTTACATACGCATAGTAACAGCTGAAGAAGAAGTTAAACTGAACTGTGGGGCCTCAACACTAAGTGTTCTCAAAACATAGTTGATTTTTTGAATTTAAGAATCATTTAAGGATAATTCAAGAAAAATGTATTTAAGAGAATGAAGTTTAGAGTCAGCAAATTTAAAAAAATTGAATATTTAAATAAATGAAAATAGTTTTAAAACAGCATTTTAATATTCGGAAGATTTATTTTATTTTACTTTTTATCTAAAGTTATTATCTAAATTTTTTATCTAAATTATTCCATGCTATGAAGGAAGTACTTATATTAGATATTAAATAACTGTGAGTGTGTGGAAGGAAAATTCTGTTCGTTTAAATACATGAAGAGAAAAAAAATAGAGACACCGAAATTTCTATAAAGATGGGAGGGTAAACTCGTTCTAATTAAAAACATGCATAAATATCGGAGGAAAAATTTTTATATTTCTTCCATAGCTCCCCAGTTTTCATTTTCTTTTACAATAAAACAATCCTATACGTAGCAACGCGTAGACAGCAATTTGATTACAGAGGGGCTTAGCAACAGTTTTAGTGCTGCACCGTCTCTTTTGTTAAAACCAATGGCACCAGTTGCAGAGTGCATCGTATCCTTTGAACCAACAGGAAGTGGATTCAACTGGACTGCCTGGACCTAGCCCTTTATTTCGGGTTTCATAAAAAATAGGTAAAAAAACTATCGATAAGAACGAAATAAACAGTTATTATAAATTTAATAATTTAAGAACATTTTTTTAAATTATGCATTTTTATAATATAAGAAAGATATAATTAATTAAAATAATTTTTTGAAAGATAATTAAAATAATTTAAGAAAGAATTTTCGAATATTTTCGAAAGATTTAAAAAGAAAGGCACCAGTTCCAGACCGCATAGTAACAGCTGAAGCAAGACCAAGAAGTTTAACTGAACGGAGGGGTCCTATCACTAAGTTTTCTTCAAACATAGTTGATTTCTTAAATTTAAGAATAATTTAAGGATAATTCAGTAAAGATGTATTTAAAAGAATGAAGTTTAGAATCAGCAAATTTAAAAAAAAATTAATATTTAAATAAATAAAAATAGTTTTAAAACAGCATTTAATATTCGAAATTAATTTTTATATTCCTTGCTATGGAGGAAGTACTTATATTAGATGTTAATTAACTGTGAGTGTGTGGAAGGAAAATTATGTTGGTTTAATACATGAAGAGAAAAAATAGATTCCGAAATTACTATAAAGATGGGAGGGGAAACCTGTCTAAAGTAAAAATATGCATAAACATCGGAGGAAAACTTTTATATTTCTTCCATAGCTTTCCAGTTTTCATTTTCTTTTACAACAAAACAATCCTATGCATAGCAACGCGTAGAAAGTCATTCCATTGAAGTGGGGCTTAGCAACAGTTTTTGTGCTGCACCGTCTCTTTTGCTTAAAACCAATGGCACCAGTTGCAGACTGTATCGCATCATTTGAACCAACAGGAAGTGGTTTTAACTGGACTGCCTGGACCTAGCCCTTTAGTTCGGGTTTTCAATTAAAATTGGTAAAAACTATTAATAAGAACAAAATAAACAGTTAATAAGAACATTTTGTAAATTACTCATCTTTTAATAATTTAAGAAAGATATAATTCATTAAAATAAATTTTTAAAACGTAATTAAAATAATTTTAGAAAGAAAATTTAAGAAAGAATTTTAGAATATTTTCGAAAGATTTAGAAAGGCACCGGTTACAGACCGCATAGCAACAGTTGAAGCAAGACCAAGAAGAAGTTTAACTGAACTGTGTGGCCCTAGCATTAAGTTTTCTTAAAACATAGTTGATTTCTTAAATTTAAGAATAATTTAAGGATAATTTAAGAAAGATGTATTTAAAAGAATGAAGTTTAGAATCAGCAAATTAAAAAAAATTTAATATTTAAATAAATGAAAATAGTTTTAAAACAGCATTTAATATTCGAAATTAATTTTTATATTCCTTGCTATGGAGGAAGTACTTATATTAGATGTTAATTAACTGTGAGTGTGTGGAAGGAAAATTATGTTGGTTTAATACATGAAGAGAAAAAATAGATTCCGAAATTACTATAAAGATGGGAGGGGAAACCTGTCTAAAGTAAAAATATGCATAAACATCGGAGGAAAACTTTTATATTTCTTCCATAGCTTTCCAGTTTTCATTTTCTTTTACAACAAAACAATCCTATGCATAGCAACGCGTAGAAAGTCATTCCATTGAAGTGGGGCTTAGCAACAGTTTTTGTGCTGCACCGTCTCTTTTGCTTAAAACCAATGGCACCAGTTGCAGACTGCATCGCATCATTTGAACCAACAGGAAGTGGTTTTAACTGGACTGCCTGGACCTAGCCCTTTAGTTCGGGTTTTCATTAAAAATAGATAAAAACTATCGATAAGAACAAAATAAACTGTTATTATAAATTCAATAATTTATGTAACATTTTTTAAATTATGCATATTTTAATAATTTAAGGAAGATATAATTAATTAAAATAAATTTTAAAAACATAATTAAAATAATTTTAGAAAGATAATTTAAGAAAGAATTTTAGAATATTTTCGAAAGATTTAGAAAGAAAGGCACCAGTTGCAGAACGCATAGTACCAGCTGAAGCAGGACCAAGAAGAAGTTTAATTAAACTGTTGGGCCCTAGCACTAAGTTTTCTTAAAACATAGTTGATTTCTTAAATTTAAGAATAATTTAAGGATAATTCAAGAAAGGTGTATTTAAGAGAATGATGGTTAGAGTCAGCAAATAAAAAAAAATGAATATTTAAATAAATGAAAATAGTTTTAAAACAGCTTTTAATATTCGAAATTACTTTTTAGATTCCTTGAAATGAAGGAAGTACTTATATTAGATGTTAATTAACTGTGAGTGTGTGGAAGGAAAATTCTGTTGGTTTAATACATGGAGAGAAAAAAATGGAGACTTCGAAATTACTCTAAAGATGGGATGGGAAACACATCCTAAATAAAAATATGTATAAATATCGGACGAAAACTTTTATATTTCTTCCATAGCTTTCCAGTTTTCATTTTCTTTTACAATAAAACAATCCTATGCACAGCAACGCGTAGACAGCAGTTCGATTGAAGAGGGGCTTAGCAACAGTTTTTGTGCTGCACCGCCTCTTTTGCTTAAAACCAATGGCACCAGTTGCAGACCGCATCGCATTACTTGAACCAATAGAAAGTGGTTTAACTGGACTGCCTGGACCTAGCCCTTTAGTTCGAGTTTTCATTAAAAATAGATAAAAACTATCGATAAGAACAAAATAAACAGTTATTATAAATTTAATAATTTAAGAACATTTTTTTAAAATTATGCATCTTTTAATAATTTAAGAAAGATATAAATAATTAAAATAAATATTAAAAAGATAATTAAAGTAATTTTAGAAAGGTAATTTAAGGAAAAATTTTAAAATATTTTCGAAAGATTTAGAAAAAAAGGCACCAGTTACATATCGCATAGTAACTGCTGAAGAAGAAGTTTAACTGAACTGTGGGGCCCTAACACTAAGTGTTCTCAAAACATAGTTGATTTTTTGAATTTAAGAATCATTTAAGGATAATTCAAGAAAAATGTATTTAAGAGAATGAAGTTTAGAGTCAGCAAATTTAAAAAATTGAATATTTAAATAAATGAAAATAGTTTTAAAACAGCATTTTAATATTCGGAAGATTTATTTTATTTTACTTTTTATCTAAATTTATTATCTAAATTTTTTATCTAAATTATTCCATGCTATGAAGGAAGTACTTATATTAGATATTAAATAACTGTGAGTGTGTGGAAGGAAAATTATGTTCGTTAAATACATGAAGAGAAAAAAAATAGAGACACCGAAATTTCTATAAAGATGGGAGGGTAAACTCGTTCTAATTAAAAACATGCATAAATATCGGAGAAAAATTTTTATATTTCTTCCATAGCTCCCCAGTTTTCATTTTCTTTTACAATAAAACAGTCCTATACGTAGCAACGCGTAGACAGCAATTTGATTACAGAGGGGCTTAGCAACAGTTTTAGTGCTGCACCGTCTCTTTTGTTAAAACCAATGGCACCAGTCGCAGAGTGCATCGTATCCTTTGAACCAACAGGAAGTGGATTCAACTGGATTGCCTGGACCTAGCCTGGAACCTTTATTTCGGGTTTCATAAAAAATAGGTAAAAACTATGGATAAGAACAAAATAAACATTTATTATAAATTCAATAATTTAAGAACATTTTTTTAAAATTATGGGTCTTTTAATAATTTAAGAAAGATTTAATTAATTAAAGTAAATTTTAGAAAGATAATTAAAATAATTTTAGAAAGAAAATTTAAGAAAGAATTTTAGAATATTTTCGAAAGATTTAGAAAGGCACCGGTTACAGACCGCATAGCAACAGTTGAAGCAAGACCAAGAAGAAGTTTAACTGAACTGTGTGGCCCTAGCATTAAGTTTTCTTAAAACATAGTTGATTTCTTAAATTTAAGAATAATTTAAGGATAATTCAGTAAAGATGTATTTAAAAGAATGAAGTTTAGAATCAGCAAATTTAAAAAAAAATTAATATTTAAATAAATGAAAATAGTTTTAAAACAGCATTTAATATTCGAAATTACTTTTTAGATTCCTTGCTATGAAGGAAGCACTTGTATTAGATGTTAATTAACTGTGAGTGTGTGGAAGGAAAATTCTGTTCGTTTAATACATGGAGAGAAGCAAATAGAGACTCCGAAATTACTACAAAGATGGGAGGAGAAACTCATCCTAAATAAAAATAATCATAAATATCAGAGGAAAACTTTTATATTTATTTCATACCTTTCCAGTTTTCATTTTCTTTTACAATGAAACAATCCTATGCATAGAAACGCGTAGACAGCAGTTCCATTGAAAAGGGGCTTAGCAACAGTTTTTGTGCGACAGCGTCTCTTTTCCTTGAAACCAACGGCACCAGCTGCAGACCGCATAGTAACAGCTGAAACAGGAAGTAGTTTAACTGTACTGTGTGGCCCTAGTCTTCTAGTCCAAGTTTTCTTAAAACATAGTTATATTTATGGCATAAATACACATAAAAACTATGAACGTAAACAAAATTAACAGCTATTATAAATTGAAAATTTACAAAAATGCACAAGTTTAGAATCAGAAAAAATTTTAAGCAAATTCAAATAAATGGAAGTAGTTTACAAACAGTATTTTAATATTTTAGAAGATTTATTTTATATTATATTCCTCTATATGCAGAAAGCACTTATATTAGATATTAATTAACAGTAAGTTTAGGAAAGGAAAATTCTGTCCATTTAATATAAGGAGGAAAAAAATAGACTCCGAAATTATTATATAGATGGGAGGGGAAAACTTATCTTTATTAAAAATATTCTTCTATATTGGAGGACAAGTTTTATATTTCTTCCAGAGCTTTTCCTTTTTCCTTTACATTAAAACAATCCCGTACGTAAGAAAGCGTGGACGGGAATTCGATTGAAGAGGGACTTAGCAACAGTTTTTGGGCGGCACCGTCTCTTTTGCTTTCAACTAATGGCACCAGTTGCAGACCGCCTAGCAACAGTTGAACCAACAGGAAGTGGATTTAACTGGACTACCTGGACCTAGTCCTCTAATCCAGGTTTTCTTTAAATATGGGTATATTTATGATATCAATGCACAACAGTATTTTAATATTTTAAATGATTTATATTATATTATATTCCTTTCTACGCAGAAAGCAGTTATATTAGATGTTAATTAACAATAATATTACAAAAGGAAAATTCTGTCCACTTTATGTATGGAGGAAAAAAATAGAGACTCCGAAATTATTATATAGACGAGAGGGGAAAAACTTATCTTTATTAAAAATATGCATCTGTATTGGAGAGCAATTTATATATTTCCAGGGCTTTTCATTTTCCCTTTACATTAAAACAATCCCATACATAACAACGCATGGACGGGAATTCAATTGAATTGGAATTAGCATCATTTTTTGTGCGGCACCTTCTCTTTTGCTTGCAACCAATGGCACCAGCTGCAGACTGCATAGTAACAGCTGAAACATGACTGACAAGAAGTTTAACTGGACTGTATGGCCCTAACCCACTAATCTTAATATTTTAAATTTTAATATTTTAATTAATATTTTAATATTATTTTAATATTTTAAATGATTTATTTTATGTTATATTCCTCTCTGTGCAGAAAGCACTTATATTAGATGTTAATTACAAAAGGAAAATTCTGTCCATATAATATGTGGAGGAAAAAAATAGAGACTCTGAAATTATTATGTAGATGGGAAGGGAAAACTTATCGTTAATAAAAATATGCATCTATATTGGAGGGCAAGTTTTATATTTCTTCCAGGGCTTTTCATTTTTCTTTACATTAGAACAATACCATACATAACAACCCGTGGACGGGAATTCAGTTGAAGAGGGAATTAACAACAGTTTTTGTGCGGCACCGTCTCTTTTGATTGCCACCAATGGCACCAGTTGCAGACCGCCTAGCAACAGTTGAACCAACAGGAAGTGGATTTAACTGGACTGCCTGGACCTAGCCCTCTAATCCAGGTTTTCTTCAGATATGGGTATATTTATGACATCAATGAGCAATAGTATTTTAATATTTTAAAAGGTTTATTTTATATTATATTCCTCTCTACGCAGAAAGCAGTTATATTAGATGTTAATTAACAATAATATTACAAAAGGAAAATTCTGTCCACTTTATGTATGAATGAAAAAATAGAGACTCCGAAATTATTATATAGACGAGAGGGAGGAAACTTATCTTTTTTTAAAAATATGCATCTATATTGGAGGGCAATTTATATATTTCCAGGGCTTTTCATTTTTCCTTTACATTAGAACAATCCCATACATAGAAAATATTTTGTACGGCACCGTCTCTTTTCTTGCAACCAATGACACCAGCTGCAGACTGCATAGTAACAGCTGAAACAGGACAAGAAGTTTAACTGGACTGTGTGGCCCTAGCCCTCTAATCTAGGTTTTCTTAAAACAGAGATATATTCATGACATCAATGCCCATGTAAACTATGGACATGAACAAAATTAATAGTTATAATTTAAAAATTTAAGAGAATTTTTTAGAGTTAGCAAGAAAACACATGATACAAATTCAAATAAATAATAGTTTATAAACAGCATTTCAATATTTTAAACGATTTATTTTATAGTATATTCCTCTCTGTGCAGAAAACACTTATATTAGATGTTAATTAGCCGTAAGTTTACAAAAGGAAAATTCTGTCCATTTAATATATGGAGGAAAAAAATAGAGACTCTGAAATTATTATATAGATGGGGGGGAACTTATCGTTATTAAAAATATGCATCTATATTGGAAGGCAAGTTTTATATTTCTTCCAGGGCTTTTCATTTTTCATTTACATTAGAACAATACCATACATAAAAAAACGTGGACGGGAATTCAGTTGAAGAGGGACTTAAGAACAGTTTTTGTGCGTCACCGTCGTTTTTGCTTGCCACCAATGGCACCAGTTGCAGACTGCCTAGCAACAGTTGAACCAACAGGAAGTGGATTTAACTGGACTGCTTGGACCTAGCCCTCTAATCCAGGTTTTATTTAAATAATGGGTATATTTATGACATCAATGAGCAGTAATATTTTAATATTTTAAAAGATTTATTTTATATTCTATTCCTCTCTACGCATAAAGCAGTTATATTAGATGTTAATTAACAATAAGTTTACTAAAGGAAAATTCTGTCCACTTTATGTATGGAGGAAAAAAATAGAGACTCCGAAATTATTATATAGACGAGAGGGGAAAACTTATATTTATTAAAAATATGCATCTGTATTGGAGGGCAATTTATATATTTCCAGGGCTTTTCATTTTCCCTTTACATTAAAACAATCCCATACATAACAAAGCATGGACAGGAATTCGATTGAAATGGGACTTAGCAACATTTTTTGTGCGGCACCGTCTCTTACTTGCAACCAATGGCACCAGCTGCAGACCGCATAGTAACAGCTGAAACAGGACTGACAAGAAGTTTAACTGGACTGTGTAGCCGGCCCTAGCCCACTAATCTAAGTTTTCTTAAAACAGAGGTTTATTTATGACATCAATACATATGTAAACTATAGACATGAATAAAATCTATAGTTATTATAAGTTGAAAAATTAAGAGAATGTCTGAGTTTAGAGTCAGCAAAAAACACAATATACAAAATCACATAAATGAAAATAGTTTAAAAACAGCATTTTAATATTTTAAAGATTTTTTTTATTTTATAAATTTTTTATATTCTTTGCACTGCAGAAAACACTTATATTAAATGTTAATTAGCAGTGAAAGTGCGAAGGGAAAATTCTGTTCGTATGTATAGAGAGAAAAAAAAAGAGATTCTGAGACTTCGAAATTATGATAAAGATGGGAGAGGGAAGCTTGCACTAATTAAAAATATCGATAAAATATCGGTGGAAAAATTTTATATCGTAGAAATTTTCAATATGAAGGAAATAGTCATTATACGTTGAATACTTTAAGAAATTGTTTTTAACTATGCAGCTTAAAATAATTTTAAAAAGTTATAATTAATTAAAAGAAATTTTAGATAGAAAAATAAATTTTAAGAAAATTTTAAGAGAATGCATGAGTTTAGAGAGAGAAAAAAAATATATATAGAAATTCAAATTAATGATTATAGTTAAAAAACAGCATTTTATTACTTGAAAAATACATTTTATTTTATTTTATTATATCCCTTGCTATGCTGAAAAAAGTTATATTACATGTTAATTAACTTGGAGTGTGCAAAGGATAAATTCTGTTCACTTAATGTATAGAAAAAAAAATAGAGACCCCCGAAGTTATTATAAAGATGAAAAGGGGGAAACGTATCCTAATTAAAAATAAAGCTAAATATTGATGGAAATATTTTATGCTTCTTTCATAACTTCTCGGATTTCATTTTTCCTTTACAATAGAACAATTCCATTCATGACAATGCATAGATGGCAGTTCGACTGAAGAGGGACTTAGCAACAGTTTTGCACAGCAACGTCTCTTTTGCAAGGCAGGGCACCAGTTGCAGACCGCATAGTAACAGCTCCAGTTTCCGAGATCCTTGATATTGCAGAGGTAGAGGAGGGGAGGAGGGGTTACTTCCTAACAGTGCACCGTACCGAATCATCACCAGATTTTCATATGTTCCCCCTATCCTTGCCGGATAAGTGATGTCCCCCCTACACCCCCATTCGCTGCGGAGCTTCTCAAGCGAGAACGTTCGGAAAGGAGGGGAAATCCTTCCATGGGGGTTCGGAAAAGCGTGGGGGGAGGCGCAAGCAAAAAACGGTACTTCTGAGGAGAAAATAAGTTTTTTGATGGGGATTACGTTATTCGGAGGAACAGGTTCGACTTTTTTTTATTTTTGTGAAAGACAATTCCCAGCTTAGTCGATCCGAGGAGTGAAGCCAAAACAATTTCTTGGGGACAGAGTGGTGCCAAGGGGAAAGGGGGGCTAAGACTCCGCTACTGATTGGTTGCTGCGGTCAGCTGCTCATCAGCGCAAGGACAAAGGAATCCAGAACAAGTTAAAAAGAGAACAATCACTACGTACGAGCGAAAAATGATGGAATTTCTTCTCCGATTTTTCTTTTTGTGAGAAGGGACTTCCATTTCCACAGTCAAGGGATTATAAAAAAGAACTCTCAGAATTTATGAGTTATTTCGAAAGTATTCCAGAAAAGTGTTATGAGCAAATAAAGGATTTCATGCAGATGTTCTTATAGATTTTATAGGGGAAGGGTAAAAGCTGTAAGCTTTCTTTGGGCAAAAGCGGATGTTTGTGACTTCCTCTGTCTTTTTTCTTCCTCTCTCTTTTCGAAGAAAGGGAAGATATTGTTCAAAGCACCCCTGTTTTTGGATGATGTAACCTGATTGGATACATTAATTTCGATAATATTTTATAAAAATTATATAAAACACTTATGTGTTTATTAAGTGACGGCTCCAATCCAATTCAATTCCGTTATTTTTTTTAACAGCATAAAATTTAGCAAAAATATATAAAATTCAATATTAATATTTAATATTAATAGTTTGTTTAAAAAATTAAGTATTATAATACCTAAAAGTCTACACCCAATTTTGTGAGATATATTTCATTGATAAATGTATAAATCAATTTTGAGGAAAAAAAATTATTAAAAGGTAGATAGCAGTTTTTAAAAATTAAAATTTTGATTTAAAAACTAAAATTTGATTAAGTATGCAGCTTACAATTTTTTTTATTCCT
>CM063506.1:104026068-104063568 GCA_032207245.1 Pardosa pseudoannulata
TATCCCGTGGGCACTTGCTCGGCGATGTATATTATTAATTCCCCCAGTCAACATGTTCATACGGGAGAAAATGCATTCAAGTCAAAACGTGTTCATTTTTTTTTTCTGTTTGATTTCTTTTCTTTGTATTTTTATTTTTCGTTTTCCTTCTTTATTTATTTATTAAGAAAATGAGAGAGGGGAGATTAAAAACAGTAAGGAATAATAGACAATTTATTCTAGAAATATTATTCCTTCGAGCTAACAGTCTCGATGCTGAAAGACAGTTATAGTCATTAATACAAAATTCGTCTTCTTATTTCATCTCTCTTTTAACTTTTAAAGTACTGTACGACTTTGTTTCGCTTTAATGAAAATTAGAAAATCCTCCTTCATGGTGATGTAAATTTACCATGACAGTTGTCTTTATTCGCGAGGTTACCCATCAATTTTGACTTGTTTAATCATATATATATATATATATATATATATATATATATATATATATATATATGCACGATAAATGTTGAACATTGATTGAAAACACCTTTTGGTTTATCCCAAACAATTACGCAGAGCTAATGGCTGTCTATTAGAATTCGAAATTCCTGCATGGCATTCACTATAGAACTCTATGAGATGAAAAAGTATGTGCCTAATAATCGGGAGTAATTCCTAAAAGCCTATTAGATATTTAAGGCTAATGATATACATCTATAAGTCCTATAATAGACGGAGACTGTCTGTTTGATGTCTATAGAAAACATCCTATGAGGTCTTTTAGAACATTTCCGTCCAAAAGTGTTGTCTGTAGAACAAACTACTGCTATAATAGACGGAGACTGTCTGTTTGATGTCTATAAAAAACGTCCTATGAGCTCTTTTAGAACATTTCCGTCCAAAAGTGTTGTCTGTATAACAGACTACTGCTACTGATGATTACTACCGAATACCAAATGCAACCGAATTCTTCATTTGTATCTATTTCATAGCGGTACTCATAACAAATATTTGCTACAGTAATGCAAAATTCGCCTACTTACTTCCTCTTCCTTTTAACTTTCCCATAGAGTATTAAAATCTCTTATCAGTATCTTTCTCATATTCTCAACATCTCCTCATCACATTTTCTCAGAGTTCGTGTTTCAGATCCATAGAAAGCCATTGATCTTATGATCTGTTCCATCCATCTAGTGCTTGGTCTTCCTCTAGGTCTTGATATTCTGGGGGTTTCTTTTAGGAGTCTTCTTGTTGTTCTATTTGGCTCCATCCTCTCCAAATGACCTAGCCATTGGACTATCCTTCTCTTTATATCAGTGACAATATCTAACTTTTCGTAGATTTCATATGTTTGTTATTTATTTGATCTAGTTATCCATTCGCCATTTTCACGTAGAGAATCAAACTCTCTTCTCAGTATCTTTCTCTCTCATATACTCAACATCTCCTCATCACACTTTCTCAGAGTTCATGTTTCAAAGCCATATAAAGTAATTGATATTATGATTCTGTACTCTAAAGCTGTAAGTTTTCTATTTAAGTAGGATGATCGAAGTAATTTTTTGTAATACGTAATAGCAGGGATTTCCTGCTGTTGCTCTTGTTCTTATTTCAAGATGCATTTCATTCTGATCATTAGTTTGAGCCCCTAGATATTTGAATTCATAAACTCTCTCATATGTTCCATCTCTGCATTCAAAATATTTTATATTTCTGCAGACCTCCTTTTTTCTTGTATTTAACATATATCATTAACGGATAAACCTATATTTCCTTTCTTGCAGTTTGTACCACATTTATGTAGTAAAGGAATACGTTGATGTCCCATGTGAATTTGCATGTGTTGGAAACAAAACAAATGCAAATAACGATTCCTTTTCTTGTTGAAGAATGTGTAGATTTCTTGCGTGATAGCGGCACATTTTCAATCGATTATAAGCATTATAAGGTTTAAAATTTTTCTCTACCACATGCGAAATCTGTGCATTCTTCATCGGGAAAAAGAATCATAAACTGAATCCGTTATTTCTTCAACACGTAAAGGTTGAATTATGATAAGGACTACAAAATGGCATCGAGAAAGCGTTGAAGCTTGATTCATTGTGGTCGCGTAGAGATTGGTTTGCGATCTGGTTTGCAATCAATAGCTTGTATGCCAAGTTTTAGGTGCTTTATGCGAGAGATATAATTTTTAGCCATTTTCCTTATACAAGAAAAGCGTTCACATTAAACCATATTCAAGTTAGAAAGATTATCTGTGTCATGGTATGATGCTAAGAGCTCGCACTAAAAAGGCGGCAAAAGGAGATATATCAAAACGTCTTTAAACGTTTAGATATCGTTGTAATTTAAAATGCCACATTCGGAAGAC
Source organism: Pardosa pseudoannulata (assembly GCA_032207245.1). Taxonomy (NCBI): domain Eukaryota; kingdom Metazoa; phylum Arthropoda; class Arachnida; order Araneae; family Lycosidae; genus Pardosa; species Pardosa pseudoannulata. The sequence continues at coordinate 104,028,419 of CM063506.1, forward strand.
TTTAGAAGCACTGAGAGAAGATCAACGACTTTATCGACCGAGCTACCACGACTCTCTTTTATTCAGGGGCGTACGCTAGGGGGGGGGGTTAGGGGTTTAAACAGCCCCTTGAGCTCAGACAAAATAGCAAAAATAAAAATTTTAGCAGAAATTATGCGGGCTAGTATTTTTTAGATTTATGAACTCTCCCCCTTGAAAAAATTTTGCGTACTCCACTGCTTTTATTAATATGCATAGTAATTAAACAATTTGTAACAAGGTGAATAAAATATTCAATAATGCATTAAAAATCGATGCCACAAGCTTCAAAAAGTCGTCCTCAAACATTCTACTTATCAAATAAGTAACCAAATATTTTTTATTAAAAGAAAACTTAGTTTTTATTTTATTTCAACTAATACAATAAATAAATAAATAAAATAAAATAAAAAACTTGTCAAAAGGCAAATAGTAAATAATCTTTAGATCAACAGATTTCTCAATCTTATGTTGCAAAGAGTACACGAAAGATACCTCGATGAAATGTTGGAAAGAAATCCCAGAGGAGTATTTTAAATCACTCAGATAAATGGTCTGCGGTTTTATGTAATTTTCTTTATCTCAGCTATTGAATGTTGATTCGGCGTACCTACGCTTCAGGCCAAATCTCTAGTTCGCAAGATGTTGGATTTGTTATGCAGTGTTATTATATTAAAATAAATATAGAATAGATAGGAAAATGCAGGTCTTAAAAATTGGGTCAATACGTTTTACTAGGCCGTAAGCAGATTAATAAAGAAAAGTTAAGAAATACCGGGTGGCCATAATTAAACTGACAGTGCTCACAGTGTTCTGTAGCGCGATCTGTTTTCGAGAATGGCGCCACATTTTGTAAGAAGATTAAACAATACGGGGTACGAAGGATTCCGCGAAATACAAATTAGTTCCAAAAGTCACTGCTAGGGGAATATTTGGCTCTGTGTTATAGAAAATAGAGTGTTAACAAATGCAAATTAATACGGAATAAAATTACCTTTTATTATGAACATTTTCTGATTTAGTTCAAGTGCAATATGGCAACACTTTTAAAAAAGCGTAAAATCTACATAAAAATCGATAAAGTCTCATCTGCAATATCACGTACGCTGAGCAGCAGCAGAAGTTCTTTATTCAATTTTCCCTTTACATCCATTGGCACGGTTAAGAAATTAATTTCCGTATTGATTTGCATTTGTTAACACTCTATTTTCTATTACACAGCCCCAAATATTCCCCAAGCGGTGACTTTTGGAACTAATTTGTTTTTTCCTTCGGAATCCTTCGTCCCCCGTCTTGTTTAATCTTCCTACAAAATGTGGCGTCATTCTCGAAAATAGATCGCGCTACAGGACACTGTGAGCACTGTCAGTTTAATTATGTCCACCCGGTATGTACAAAAAATTTAAGAATTAAAACAAAATACAGATTTACATAATGCGGTACAATATTCTTTATCTTTGTCGGACTCAAGCCTCGAATTCACAACCTCCGGTATGTGATACACCAAAATTAATATAATAATTAAAAAATATTTAGTCCAAAGATCAGGGTTGGCAAAAACCCGGGTTTTTTCAGAAAAAACCCAACCCAGTGGGTTTTTGGGCTTTTTTCGGGTTTTATCAGGGTTTTTTCTATACTTTAAAGGGTTTAAGATGCTTTTTTGGGGATTTGAAAACTATTCAGGTTTTTTTTATGTAAGAGGACAGGATATATAATTAATTGTATGATTAAAATAAATTAAAAACGTTAATCACTTTCTAAAATTAAAAATTTTAAAAATCAATTTTAAATTATGCACAAGAAATTTTTGTCTAAATTAAAGGAAATTTTGAAATCTTAAATTTTTTACATATTATAAAATTTTTCTACCATCAAAAAACTAGTTTTGAATGGCGATTATTCTATACTAAAAGTTGGCTTTGAAACAGTTGCATTTGAAGTTTTTTCTTTTCAATAAAATGTATTAAATTATTGCTCTATATTTATTAGCAGTATTGTGTTATTAAAGCATTTAGAAGATTTTTTTTTAGTTAATTTGTAAGTTATATATGATAAGTAGCAAAATTAATTATATATATTATCCCCTGTTTATTATTTGCAGTTGTTATACATATTTTTTACCCAATTTTTCTTGTCCATTTTTCGATTAATTTTATCACATGTAATACTTTAATATTCTTATTTTTTTTCATCATATATTCTTATTAACTTTGTTTAATTTAGATGTTATTATATTTGTTATACAGATAACTATTTTTCCCTGAAAAGTTTTTGTTTTTTCTAGCAGTTTAGAACCCCTCAAATTAAAAAAAAAATTCTAGGATCATTGTCAAAGATGAAATACGTAATATATATGCACAAGAAATTTTTGTCTAAATTAAAGGAAATTTTGAAATCTTAAATTTTTTACATATTACAAAATTTTTCTACCATCAAAAAACTAGTTTTGAATGACGATTATTTTATACTAAAAGTTGGCTTTGAAACAGTTGCATTTGAAGTTTTTTCTTTTCAATAAAATGTATTAAATTATTGCTCTATATTTATTAGCAGTATTGTGTTATTAAAGCATTTAGAAGATTTTTTTTAGTTAATTTGTAAGTTATATATGATAAGTAGCAAAATTAATTATATATATTATCCCCATGTTTATTATTTGCAGTTGTTATACATATTTTTTACCCAATTTTTCTTGTCCATTTTTCGATTAATTTTATCACTTGTAATACTTTAATATTCTTATTTTTTTTCATCATATATTCTTATTAACTTTGTTTAATTTAGATGTTATTGTATTTGTTATACAGATAACTATTTTTCCCTGAAAAGTTTTTGTTTTTTCTAGCAGTTTAGAACCCCTCAAATTAAAAAAAATTCTAGGATCATTGTCAAAGATGAAATACGTAATATATATTATAGATTTAATTCAATATATTTATTATTAGTTAAATATGTGGAATTTTAAATAAAGATTTTGAGAACCCAATTTTGAAAAAAAAAAACCACTTGGGTTTTTTCAAGTGAGTTTTTTCGGGTTGGGCAAATGAAACAAACCCTGCCAAAGATACTCTGTTCTGTAATTTAATTGATTTCGGGCTTTAGCTATCCGTGGAAAGACTTCGACTTCCCCTGTGTATTGAAATAAATAAAGGCTCATCATTCTGTATCAGACTTTCAAAGGAAATATCCTCGGCGGAATAAATGGAATACCTCTTAATTTAGAAAGCGTCGAGGAATCTGAACGAGGAACAGAAAATACGGATAAATGATAATAGAGGCCTCCCGTATCCGTTTTGGCAGTTTTAGCGAGGGCGCTCGCTTATCAATTTGCGTCAAACGGGACAACGTCAGAAGTGCCACAACCGCACGTACTGCACGGCGGTGCAACGGGTGTTGACTCACCGCCGCTCTTAACTATTATTCTGCGGGAGGGTCGTCATCGCGGTCAGGCGAGGAAGTGGTGTGATGAAGGTTAGGAAAAGATTCGGTAGTGGATGACTTTTATTTCATTTTTTATTTCCCAAATGGTAGTTTTAACGCAAACAACTGCAGTAAGCGAAAATCGTTTCGCGCCGTGAGTCATATTCTCAAAGAAAGAAGAGAATTTATTCAGACAGGTAAATTAAGCGGTGGCAAACGTCTACCTGAGGTGCAGAGGTTAGAAATTCGACGAGATAGAACTGTGGTCTACATTTTTATCATGTTGAATCATGAAATATAACTAAGTTATGAGAAGCACAATCCTTTTTTACCCTTTGGCGCGAATGCTTAAAATTTCTCTGGTATTTAAAGAAATTTCTTTATAAGTATTAGACTACCAGGTAGAAATAAGGTTTATAGTTTTATCACGTTCGATCATGAAATATAACTAAGTTATGAGAAGCAAAATCCTCTTTTTTTATATTTTGACGTGATCGTTTAAAATTTCTCTGGTATTTAAAGAAATTTCTTTATAAGTATTAGACTACCAGGTAGAAATGTGGTCTATAGTTTCATCCTGTTGAATCATGAAATATAACTAAGTTATGAGGAGTAAAATAATTTTTTACCCTTTGGCGCGAATGCTTAAAATTTCTCTGGTATTTAAATAAATTTCTTTATAAATATTATAAGACCAATTAGAAATAAGGTTTACAGTTTTATCACGTTGGATCATGAAATATAACTAAGTATGAGGGGCAAAATTATTTTTTACCCTTTGGCGAGAATGTTTAAAATTTCTTTCGTATTTAATGAAATTTCCTAGTAAATATTATACGGCCAGATAAAAATGTGGTTTAAATTTTGATCACGTTGGATCATGACATATAACTATGAGAAGCAAAATTAATTTTAACCCTTCGGCCTTACAATTTCTTAGGGATTTAATGATTTTTTTATAAATATTATACAGCCATATAGAAATCCCGCTATTTTTAAATTTTATCACGTTAGACCATGAAATATAACTAAGTATGAGAAGCAAAATTAGTTTTAATCCTTTGATGTGCACGCCTAAAATTTCTTTCGTATTTAATGAAATTTCCTAGTAAATATTATACGGCCAGATAGAAATGTGGTCTACATTTTGATCACTTTGGATCATGAAATATATCCAAGTATTAGAAGCAAAATTAATTTTAACCCTTTAACATTAAAATTTCTTAAGGACTTGATGAAATTTTTTATAAATATTACACGGCCATATAGAAATGTGATCTATATTTTTAACAAGTTGGATCATGAATTATAATTAAGTGTGAGGAGCAAAATTAGTTTCAACCCTTTGACGTGCAAGCTTAAAATTCTGTGGTATGTAATGAAATGTGAATAAATATTATACGATCAGATAGAAACGTATCTATATTTTTATCACGTTTGATCATGAAATATAACTAAGCACGAGGAGCGAAATCACTTTTTACCCTTTAGACTTAAAATTTCTTATTTAAATGAAATTTTTATAAATATAATACGCAGATAGAGAAATGTGGTCTATACTTTTATCACGTTGGATCATGAAATATAACTAAGTATGAGAGCAAAATTAATTTAACCCTTTGAGACCACTTAAAAATTCTTAGGATTTAGTAAATTTAAAACATTTTATCTATGAATATTTTAAATATGAAATATATGATTCTTTATATTTCTTAAGGAGGAGAAATTAAAATTTAATTCTGAAAGCACATTGGTCTGCGAATATAATACATATTACAAAATGTTAAACGTTTAAAAAGAAATCAGTTTTGATGTCGGAAAATATGTAACTCAAAGTATAAAAAATTTAATACATAAAATTATCTGATGGGAAAAGATAATTTTTAAAATATTAACGAAGTAACTTTAAAAGGAAATTTTCTAATGTATAAAAAAAGAAAAATTTTTATCAAATATTCAACGAGATAGAAATTGTAATCTATATTTTTATCACCATGGATCATGAAATATAACTAAGTATGAGAAGCAAAATTAGTTTTAATCCTTTGAGACTCTTAAATTCTTAGGAATTTAATAAATTTCTTTATATAATGTTATCAATATGAAAATATATGATTTTTTTTTTCATTTCTTGAAGAGTGGGTGGAGATGGTTGAATTCTGAAAATCACTGCTGACTATAATACAGTAGTGGCAAAATGTGGAAACTTTTTTTTTTTTTTTCGAATATATATTAACAATAAAGATCATTTATGTAATACATAAAATTAAATTGGAAAAATAATTTGAATTAAAAATTAATAAAATAACTTTTATAAAGGAAATTTTATTACGATATGTATTATAAACATAGTATTCTTAAATTTCAAAAAATATGCGAGGATACTGTGGATGTTGGAACTCACAATGTGTTCTAAATAGTTTAATCAGTTTAATTACTCTGTTACTTCATATAAACTTCTATCCTAAAATATGCAAAGTAGAAAAGGGAAAATAATATAGCATTCTTAGCTTTAAAAATCTCATTCTAATACCATAAATACGAAATCATGGTTAACAAGTTGCTCAATATTCGAGGATACTGCGGATGTTAAAACTAGTAACGTTTTTTCGTGTAGGCATCAGTAATTGCTCTTGGATATGACGAACTGCTTCCTCGAAAATTGTTGATCGCATTTACAAATGCTCCTAAATAGCACCATTTTTTTAAATTTTAAACAAAAACTGCCGAATCTGGAAATCTGTCACCTGGATATATTTTAAGGATTTTCATTAGTGTGGTATCCTTGATTTCTTGTATTCAGAATACGGTTTGCAGTTCGCCAAGAGGCTTAACCCCTTACCTTTGACGCTGTAACGTCACTGAATCCTCGGGTAGCGTGTGGGTGTCGAAGTGGTTGCGACACGACGTAAGCTTTTATTCTTGACTAGATAGAAGCTATTTACAAATTTTACCAATTGAAATCACAGGGCTCAGGGGAATTGGTACGGACCTAAAAGTCCCAGGTTCGAGGCGAACCTAAAAAACAATCTGCAATCAGGTGCCGACAGATATACCGTTGTACAGGGGTACAACTGGGACTCCTTGAGTCCCACACAAAACCGGAGAAAGGCTCTCCAAAAAAACCAACCCCGACAAGTCGTCGCCTTCGCTCGTTCTCTCCTCTTTCGTAGGGAATCGGCGTCACGTCCGACCTTCTAATCACCTCGGACATCTCAAGGCGTGTCGAAGCGAAAACCCTTTGTAGTTTAGTGGCACAAACCCAGATAGAAAGTCGGCTTGGCCTGGGCTTTAACACAATCTCTTTGTGAAACCATATCGTTTATTGTTATCAATCGGTTATTGTTATCAAAATCACGGTGTTCCAAACTGATCACTGACATTAGCTGGAGTCCACTGCATTTAGAGGAATTGCAGTTTTAAATTATTTTATCACATATTCTTTTGAAATTATGTTTTAAATTCTGTACAGACATTCTTTCCTAATTTTATTTAGTTGTCTTTAATATTTCTAATATAAAGTGGTAAAATATTGGAAATATTTTTCTTCTACAGAACCTATTTCTTAAAAAGGTGATTCATTCACTCTCTTGCTACAGAAAAATAAATTTTTGCAGCTGTCACAGTATCATGAGATTCTTTGATTTTTATTGCTCCTTCAAGATAGAAAGGGATTGGAAATAGGAGTGTATGATGAATTGATAATGAACTAAGAAAGTTTTGTAACTGCCGAAGTGGAATATAACAAAAATGCTGAATGGAATAAAATTAACTGATTCACCTTTGCATACATGAAAAGTCACCCAAAAATGTATTGATTCACCATGAAGTGGATTCATGTGATAGAATAGGCACGTGGTGGGAAAAAAAAGGTGTGGGGGAATTTCCCCAGACTGTGTTTCTCCCCGGCTTATGCATTTGTATTATATTTTTGTCAATAATAATACAATACATTCGTGTATTATATTATAATTTGACAAAATAGCGCCGGCATAAAAAACAAAAATTTCAAAATCATCCCCCACAATAGAAGTATGTATACCTACTGATTGAATACATTTAGCAATTAAGTTACATATTTTATAAGGTGGATTTATACCTGGCATATTAGATTAATTTCTTTCAGTGTTAAACTAAGGAAAAATATAAAATTCACTCAGGTGAAAAGAGCTTTAGACCGAGTAGAAAACCTTGCAGGTTATATACAAAAATAAAAAAAAAATCGCAGAAACATATAACGGATAATATTCTCTTTACTATACATCCCAGTCGATTTTTGCGAAATTACTGCCAAAATCAGAAAGCTTGCGTGAGTTTTGCACACTAATGTATCTAACAAGAAAAGAATTCCTTACAGACTGAATTTATATAAATGTGTTAAGGTAGAACTGTACTTGTCATATTGAATTCCTCTCGTTCGATATTTATATATGGGAAAAATAAAATTCTTTCTATCCACGTCGAATTTTATGAATAATTTTTAAAATCTGTGCCACGTAATAGAACAGCAATTCCTTACAGAATGAATTTATACAAATGTGTTAAGGTAGAACTGTACTTGTCATATTGAATTCCTCTCGTTCGATATTAATATATGGGAAAAATAAAATTCTTTCTATCCACGTCGAATTTCATGAATAATTTTTAAAAACTATGCCACGTAATACAACAGCAAATTCTCTAATATGCTGTTTTTTATTAATTTTTTTAAAATTTATGTATGTTTATAGTTTGTATTTGCGTTTGAAAAAGAATATACCAAATTTTTTTACAAATAATATAAAACTAGGTATATTTGGCCCTTTTTTTAAAAAAGGAAAAGATGGCAGGAAATTTGCTGTTCTGTCACGTGGTATAATTTATTTAACCCCTTGAGGAGTAGCAGGTAAATGATATACGAGTAGACTGGTGAAAACCGTTGCCGTTTACACCATCTAGTAATTAAATCTTGTGTTTAAACATTAAAATAAAACGCTCACATCTCCTATTAAGCATAAGCGACCCTGGTCTCTGAATATCAACCGGAGATCATCGCGTGGAGAAGCTGGACTGATAAGAGTGAAATCACTGCTTCGAGATGTTGGTTGCGAAGGGGTTAAAGAATTCTTCAAATGCGTGCAGGCCAGAGGAAATTTTATTGTTCCATTCAATTCATTCTGTGAGGAGTTCTTACCTTGTTTAATACATTAGTGTGCAATAGTAACTTTTCTGATTTTGGTAGTAATTCCGCAAACGTCGACTTTGAAGCAAGGAATTGTACAGAGAATATTAGCTGTCACATGTTTCTGGGAAGGTTTTTATGTTTGTCTAACGGTTTGGATATACCGAACAAAACTTTCCGTGATACCACGAGGTTCCTTGAAGAGCTTTATGACGGGTTCAACTGCCTACCATTTTAAGCTGTTTATATTAAGCTATTATATTTTTTGCGATGTTAATAACTATTCATCACAAACTTCCTAAATTTTAAATCTACTGGATCTCTGCATGTTTAGTTTTCATACAAAGGGAAGAAATCTGCAAGCGTCGAAGTTCCATGGCAGCATGACGACTGTTTATGGTCTATTTCCAGATTTCCAGGGACCAGCGTCTAATGACAGGTATTGAGTCATTTTTCCCCGTCCCGAAACTGGAAGGGGAAAACTTCTTCGGAAAGTAGAAAACCACCCGCGAATTAGCAAAGGGTAATTGAAAAGACATCAGCCAAGTTTATTCCCTTTTCGTTCCCAGAATTCGATTCTTCGAAGTCCAGTGGTGCGTTCATACAAAACCTACCTGTCCGGAGAGAGGCAACTCCTCTTCGAATGCAATCAGTGCGCGAAGTGAAAACAATTAGAAAAGAAAGACAAAAAAGACGAGTTCGTGTGATAGGAAAAAAATGTGACAAAAACGCTCTAATAAGAATCTCCGTGAGGACAAACGGCTGAACTGAGAAGTATCATAAATCATTCACAGTTTTTTTTTATAATTTTTTTGTGAGTGCTTGCCTTTTTTTATCCTACTATTAAGCCTAATGAAAATATATGTGATTAATTGAAAACCGTGCTTCCGAACATTTTTTCTGTTCCATTGTTTTGCCTTTTGATCGATGAATGTAAAATAATTTTACTTAGTTTTAGATCGTATTCTAGGCATTATGTTCCATTACTTTGTTAGACAATAGTTTGAAACCTTCGCATTATTGTTCGATCGATATTTTAAATCTTTTCCGATATAGGTATATTTAATGCCTGATACACTTACAAACGAATATAGTTAATATGGAACCGCCTTTTAATATTTGGTATAATTAACTATTATGAAAAAGAAGCACTCGATTTTTTTTCTTGTAAAGGGGGCAGAGGTCCCTAAAAGGGTAGTAACCTATGAGTTTACCATTTTTAACAATCTAAGGAGAATTTTATTTTAAACAGAGCAGATTTTATATTGAATCAATGATAAGCTCTTTTAATGAATTCTTTTCAGCTCGAAAAGTACTATGCCCTCTTAAATGGACAGGGGAAGTTAAATATTAGCTTTTAAATTTTTAAAATATTAAAATTTTTTTATAATGATAATACATAATGTTGTAAAATGAAACATATAAAAGACTAAAATCTATTAGAAATAAACTTTAGATTAAAATACGAGACTGATAAAAATTGAGTCGTGCAACAATATTACTTAAAATTGTTCCTGCTACACCCTATACTAACCAATTGTTTTTATTTTTCATTTTAATTTTAGAATTTATATATAAACAAAACTAGATATCGATTTGAACAAGGTTGAATATTGTTTATATAAAGCAATAAATTCAAGTTATACAATTCTTTAGCAGCTGTTTTCGTCCTTTCACGGTATTAAATTCTCTATATAACGAAAAAATACCAGACGATTTTCAAAAGCATACCCAGTCTTATGACGAACACATTATTAGATTATTTTACTAACTATTACAAAAACTTTTTTTTTTTGTCACACATTCTTCCTTTAAGCTTTTAAAAATAATATTTCCCAGTTTGACGATTTTAGTATGGAAATAATAATTTCGAAGTGTTTCAAATGCAATACTTTTTTTGTATTTATTCAATATTTTGGAGATTCTCTATTACTGTGCTTGTCAATAAATTGAGAATAGTTTTGAAAATCGAGATGTATTTTCTCGGGTTACGTATGATTTAATGCTGTAAAGCTGCAAAAACAATTGCTAAAAAGTTGTATAATTTTATATAAATGTCTTTCATAATGTAACAAACAATCGATATCCAGTTTTGCTTCTGTGTAAATTCTAAAGATAAAATGAAAATATATATAATAAGACGGACTTCACGATGGGTGGTTGCAGTCATGGCTTATAAAAATGACACCGTTTTATCTAAAGACCTTTATAAATAGAACGTTGGAGGACGGCTTCCCACTTCATCATAGAGACAGGACAAACTGAGGGATCAGCTATCATGAAGTTGTAAGCAAAAGGCCCTTAACACCTGAGCCAACATCCCAGTCAAAATCTGTGGGAAAATCTGCCTCTGATAGCGTGCATCTTCTCTTTGTTTGGAAATTTCCTAAATTGTCCATTAGGGCAATGTAGAATTATAATTGGTTAGACACCTTCTTTGAGGGTGTAAACTGTAGCCCCAGTTGTCAATTTAGGTTAGGGGTTAAAAAGGGGAAAGAAATCGGACGTTGAAATTTTTGCCCTTGTCTTAAGATTGAAAGCCCCTGAGAATTTTCTCGGGCAGTCTTTGGGGTTTTATACAAAATACCTACATTAGTTCCCCGATCTAGTTTACTTGTCTTTACACACACACACACACACACACACATATATATATATATATATATATATATATATATACATATATATATATATATATATATATATATATATATATATATATATATATATATAAGCAATAGATTACAATACTGTGCCCTAGGTACATTTTTAAGAATTATGGTTGCCCGGCTGAATTTCTATCAGTGTAGTATTTTATTCAAAAACAATAGTTTTTTTGTGCTTTATATGTTTTCTTCTAATTCAGATTTCATGTCAGATTATATATTCTCATGATAAAAATATCTTTAAAAATTGAAAATTTAAAAAAATGAAATTCATTGTTTCTTATCCTCTTAAACCCTCAACGTGCATGCTCGAGTTAACTCGAGCGCTATAAACTGGCCAATCTGTGCACACTCGAGATAATTCGAGCAGCGTTGTACTTTATGTTGCTATAATTTTTCACACTCGAATGCAATGAGAATTGAAAATAACAATGTGAAAGAAAAAAAACAATCGTTATATGGATATTTATCACTTACATGGGATTGGAAGCTATAACACTTATTCAAGAATTATATATATATATATATATATATATATATATATATATATATATATATATATATATATATATATATATTCTAAATTCAACGTTCTAAATTCTGTTTTTTACATGATTTTTTTTGGCCGGCCTTTTTAAAAATACTGTGCATTCAGTGGTTAAACTTTGAATATCGTCTGACTTTAACACATTTTAACACACCGTGAGTTTTTAACAGTTATTTATTCCTTGCATCATTTTGTTAACATTTTAATCAACAAATTTCACTTTCCCATAAAAACCAAATAAAAATAACAATAAATTTACATAATAGCCTGCAAACGTTCTTATGGTGTAACTTGTGGATCTCTATAGCGCGGACAAAATGTACTTAGGGAAAATATTTGAAGCAAGAAAGCATGTCCCTTAGGGAAGAAAAAAGGATGATGAAATCCTCGCGTATCGTTACTCGAATCCGTTAGGAGGGATTTTTTATTTTCGACTATTTTTATTCTCCCTAACTGGATTTCCATTTATTGCACTGTTTTAGCAACACAGATGTGATTATTGAACAAAACTTATTCAGATCATACTAGCTGATGTAATGAGTTTGGAAAAGGAATAATCTTCCATCTTCGAAGATAAACTCAAGTTGAAATGAATAACTTTTCAAAAGGAAATCCACCAAACCACATTGGTTTTGCTGACTCATCTGTGAACCCAAGGGGGAAATATTCTTCGCAGACTGTCGGCATGCTTTGAAAAAGGCCGGCGTTTCTGATGCAATTGAAAAGAAAGTTTGAAGGAAAGAAGTACTTTTCATATTAAAATGCAATAAAGGTTTTTTAAAATCAGATCAAAGAAAGTTTCAATGAAATATCATATGGAAAATTCTGATAATTTAAAGAAAATTTAATTTGGTGCAAATGTGATGCCAATTCGAAGTAACTTAATAAATTTATTTGTCAAATACAATTAAATAAGTGATAATTTAAGCTCAGTGATAATTGCAATCTTGAAGTATATTAATAAACTTATAAAAAGATTGGGGATTAAAAATAAGAGAATATTTTCACTGATCGGTACGCTACAATCAGAATAAATTGAGCTTCTGAGCAGTTAAAACACATAACCACGCTTTTTGGAACATAATTAAAATTTTTAATTGCACTTTAGATTGATATTGAATATTCAATCTAAAATGGGTAAAAGTTAATTTGCTGCTAATGTGATGCCAATTTCAAGAAAATTAAGAAATTTTTTTGCCAAATACAATTAAATAAGTGATAATTTAATCTTCCAATCAAAAAGTGCAATAATAAATATATAAAAAAATTAGGGATTAAAAGTAAGGCAATATTTGCAGTGATCGGTACGTTACATTTGGAAAAAAATCAGTTTCTGAGCAGCTGAAACATATAACCACGTTTTTTGGAACATAATTAAAATTTTTAATTTTACTTTAGATTGATATTGAATATTCAATCTAAAGTGTGTAAAATTAAATTTTCTGCTAATGTGATGCCAACTCCAAGAAAATTAAGAAATTTAATTGTCAAATACAATTAAATAACTGACAAATACAATTAAATAAGTTATAAGTTAACACTACAATCTCAAAGTGTATTAATAAACATATAAAAAGATTGGGGATTAAAAATAAGACAATATTACCACTGATCGGTACATTACAATTCTAATAAAATGATCTTCTGAGCAGCTAAAACACATAACCACGCTTTTTGGAACATAATTAAAATTTTTAATTTCACTTTAGATTGATATTGAATATTCAATCTAAAGCTTGTAAAATTTAATTTGCTGCTAAAATGATGCCAACTTCTTGAAAATTAAGAAATTTATTTGTAAAATACAATTAAATAACTAACAAATAAAATTAAATACGTTATAATTTAATCTTCTAATCGCAAAGTGCATTAATAAACATATAAAAACATTAGGGATTAAAAGAAAGGCAATATTTTCACTGATCGGTACTTTGCAATTAGAATAAACTGCGCTTCTGAGCAGCTAACACACATAACCATGATTTTTGGAACATAATTAAAATTTTTAATTTCACCTTAGATTGATATTGAATATTCAATCTAAAGTGTGTAAAATTTAATTTGCTGCTAATGTGATGCCAACTTCAAGAAATTTAAGAAATATATTTGTCAAATGCAATTAAATAAGTGATAATTTAATTTTCCAATCAAAAATGCAATAATAAACATATAAAAAGATTAGGAATCAAAAGTAAGGCAACATTTTCACTGATCATCGGTACGTTACAATTAGAATAAACTGAGCTTCTGAGCAGTTAAAACACATAACCACGTTTTTTGGAACATAATTAAAACTTTTAACTTTACTTTAGATTGATATTGAATATTCAATCTAAAGTGTGTAAAATTTAATTTGCTGCTAATGTAATGCCAACTCCTAGAAAATTAATAAATTTATTTGTCAAATACAATTAAATAACTAACAAATATAATAAGTGTTAATTTAATCTTCCAATCCCAAAGTGCAATAATAAACATATAAAAAGATTAGGGATTAAAAGTAAGGCAATATTTTCACTGATCGGTACATTACAATTGGAAAAAAATGAGCTTCTGAGCTGGTAAAATACATAACCAAGCTTTTTGGAACATAATTAAAATTTTTAATTTCACTTTAGATTGATATTAAATATTCATAAGATTCATTTACACAATATTCAATAACAATTTAAAAATAAAATTAATTTTCATATAATTATTTGTAGTTTGGTTTATTTCTAGTTATTTCTCGTTGTTTCCAACATGTAATACTTTCTATTAGCTAAATTATTAAACAAGATTCAAAAACTGTAAATACAAATTGAAGTTTAATTTATGCTTAGATAGACTCATCAATAATTTTGTCGCTGAGAGTTTGTCTAGAAAATGGAGATGTTAGTTGCCATCCGAGTCTGACAAATTCAAGATCTTATTCCCACCTGAGTGCTTGCTGTTTGGTACCAGAGTCTCTGGGTTCGAATCCCGCTGTTGGGATGGACGCTTATAACCGTTCGAAATCGTGTTTAAAAAGTTACTCCCGATCTCCTTAGACCTCGTGTAACAAAAAGCAGACCGTGGTACTGCAACCTACTGTGTTATCTTAAAACATATTTTTTAGGGGAAAAAAAGTTGCAAGTGATAACATGAGTATTTCAATCAACTATAACTACAAAGTGGATTAACAAACCTATAAAAAGTTTGGGGATTAAAATTAAGACAATAATTCCACTGGTTTGTACTTTACAATTGGAAAAAAAGCCCAGTATTTGAACAGCTAAAACATATATCCATGCTCTTTGAAACAAACTTTAAATTTTTAATATAACTTTAGATTGAAATTGAATATTCACCAGATATAAACTTTCCTTGAAAAAGTTCCCTTTTTGCTGTACGAAGAAAAATTGCAATCCTCAAAAAACTCACCCTGGAGATTTTATGAATATTTTAGATAATCTCTCTCTTTCTGTGAGCACAAAAGCAAAAAAGAAAGCGATGAGGGTAATTTTTAGCTTACAATGTGTGTCTACTGCTTATAAACACAATATCTCAAAGCAACAATCTGAATAGAGGAAATTTAGTATAAAGTTCTTATAACCGAAATTGTAGACCGGTATTAATTACTGGACCGATTCCGTAGAGATAATTCACATTCAAATAAACTTTATTTATAAGATAAGCCGTATTTACCATCTTCGCTCTCAAAATACTGAACTCTTTGTGTCTATCTCGAATGTGTTGCGAGTGTGCAACACACACAAAAAGTCACTGCAATTTCCTGAATAAGCTTTAAAGGTGCCTCCACACTATGGTTCACTGCAAGCCACCGTCTGGAGGGGCTTTGGCTTATCGTGGCCGATGGCGGCAGACGATAAAATAACCTTGGCGGACGATGGCTTCGGAGGCGGTTTTTCTCCAAAGATCAAAGGCAGCCAGATGCGCAACTTAAGTGAACAGTAGACACTATGGACGAATCAATGCACTCATCTCATTCAAAGGCCCAGTGTGTGGATGTGACCCGTGAACCATCGTTCGAGGTCACCATCAGGAAGTGGTGAACAACTGGCCATAGTGTGGAGGCTACATAAAATAGGTAGTTTTAATGGTTTTTCCTTTCCTCCAACATTGTAATCAATGTCAGGAGTCAAAGTCCAGCACGTGGACCATAAGTCCGCATCAAATTTTGCTACCGGTTGCGGAATTCACGAAATTTTTAATTAAAACGAATATCGGTGTTTTTTTTTTTTTTTTTTTTTTTTTTTGTAATAGATATAATATTATTCGATATATTTACTAATTATTATAACTATTTACAAACATTTATACAGTTTTAACTATTCTATTCTTCATTTTCGAATAATAAAAGTTTTATTAATAAAGTATTGTTTTCAATTCAAATGCAAACTTTAACAGTAATGTATTGTTTTCAAAGACAGCGAAAATTTTTCTATTCTTTTCCTGAGAATTAGTTCCGGTTAGATGGAATAATTTGTTTTTCCTCAATAAGCTTTAAAATAGGTAGTTTTTATGGTTGTTCCTTTCCTCCAACATTGCAATCAAAAGTAACCAAAGTGCAGCATGGGCCATCAGTCCGCAGTCAAATTAGACTACCTTTTGCGGAATTCACTAAATTTTTAATTGAAACAAATATCGTTTTTCTTTGTAAAATATATAATATTATACTAATTATTATTATAACGATTTATAAATATTTATACAGTTTTAACTGATCTATTCTTAATTTACGAATAATAAAAGTTTTAATAATAAGTACTGTTTTCAATTCAAATGCAAACTTTAATAATGTATTTTTTTCAAAGGCATCGAAAATTTTTCTGTTCTTTTCCTGAGAATTGGTTTAGATTAGATGTAATAATTTTTTTCTTCGTAATGGAAGAAAATTTTAGCACAAGGAGAAAAGAAAATTTATTTATTTATTTTACTTTATTTATTTATTTATTTTGCAAGTTAAGAGCATCTATATATAACAAAAGAATTATATATAACAAAACAATTATTCTGGAAAATTTTAATTTCGAGGCAAAATCTGGAGGAGTGCCCATATTCCTTCGACCCCCCTCCTCCTTTTTTCCAGGGTACGCCACTGTGTAGAAATAATAATCCCGATTTCATTTATCGAAACATTGCATGTGATTCATAGAAAATATATTCTAGAGAAAATACTAAATGTTTGATAAAAAACTTCTTTTGTTTTAACACTTTTAGGATTTATATTTTGTATATACAGATGTGATAATAATTCGACAAAACATAAAATAATTTTCCATTGAGTTCTTGCCAAAGATATGAGTTGGATGTGATTTTATGTGCACTACGCATGCAAGCGTGTAATACGTTTGTAAGGAAACTAGAAATGTCCCCCAAAATAAACACAAACACTCTTTCCTTGACAGCTGATAATGACTCACTAGTGCTTATTATTATTATTTTTTTTTCTCGCGGTGTGAATTCAGTGTAATAACTCATCATTTGGTAAACGAGTTCCATATTTTTGCTTCAAGGTTATACTTTTTTTTTAATTAATAAAGAAAGTGAATCACTTTGTGTGATTTGAAAGAAAAAAAAAGAGAGATTCCGCAAAATTGTTAAGAAAGTTTCTTTGCGTTTATAGGTGTTTTATTCTCTAAATGAATAATCTTTGGGAGAGTTTTTTTATGAGTTTATTCACATACTGACGTACACACACACACACACACACACACACACACACACACATATATATATATATATATATATATATATATATATATATATATATACATATATACATACACACACACACACACACACACACACATATATATATATATATATATATATACATATATATATATATATAAGATATATATATATATATATATATATATATATGTAATCCATTTTTTATAAAACTCCTTCACAAGGAGAAAGTTCAACAGCTAGCATTCATAAAGTACAAAGATGCAGTCGGGTCTCATATTCAAGAGAACTCAGAAGTCTAATTTAAAACTTTATTTCAGAGCGGCAACATCACACATCTGTCCTTCTGGACAATATACGATCAAAAGCCACAGAGTTCACTCTGCTCTCACACAAGTACATCCAAGAGCGCTGACAACAAGAATTTTCCCACAACAAAAACAACTTACTAAGCGAATTGACTGCAATATCAGCAAAACGCGAAAACATGTTCCGCCAACACCTGGGAAACTGCTGTATAGACAGAAACTTTACAGCTTTAGAACAGAAAGGAATGTTAAGTGGAAAATACTTCGTTGGTTAAACCATTTAGAGGCTGATAAAGATATTTAGATGAATTAAAATGGAAGAGAGGAGGTTTTTGAAGAAATATTAAAGTTAAATAATTTTGATATATTACATATATATATATATATATATATATATATATATATATATATATATATATATATATATATATATACATTTAGAAGTCTTAAACCAGAATTTCGATTCTAAAGAAAGTAGTAAAATAAATGTATTCGACATCGTCGGCGACAAATCCTGTTCCATTTTTTGTTTTCAACTCAATTTCTTTCTACGTTGCCAATCGTGGAAAACTAAAAACAGCCGAATCAATCTCGAGCTCTCGACAATATGAAAACAGAATTTGAAGAACAACTAAATCCGCACATCATTTCACTTTCGAATTCTTCTTCACATAAGGGCTCAACTAAGATGCTTTTGTGTCTATTCCACAATTTTTGTAAACCCCTTTCACAAATTATATTGACAAGGTAATACCATTATTATTTTTTCAGTAAAATCTCGTTACATCAATAAACGATACAATGATAAACCTGTCTATAGCGATAATATTTGGTGGTCCTGCAGAATTTGCCTACAATATAATGCTATTGTCTCTTCGGTTTAACTATATTCCTTACAGCAATGGACAGCTGTAAAAAGACGTTATTTTACGACCAATTGTTTTACTTCCTCCTGCAACGATATTTCTGCTTCCAAATACCGAGGAAAGAAACAATTTTAATAATTTGAAGCTTTACTGTCTAAGTTTTTGTAAGACGATGGATAATGAATGAGACCTGAAACTACTGCTTAACACCTGATACCGAATACTTTTGAACAGCTATGATGCCAGCAGTAGATTTCAAATTCATGAACTAAGGTTCCGAAAAGCATTCCTTTTACATTTTAACCAGACTGTATGCATACTTTGTTAATTGATTTTACAGTGAAACCAATGAATAAGTAAGCAGACGAAAATATTGAGTTCTGTGTATATAAGAAATTAATATTAAAATAATATTCAAAACCGAAAATACCAAATTTTATATACATGTCATTAGAAAATCATAATGTATAAATTTTCGCGTCCTATAAAATTCCCCCGTGTTCCCGTGCGATAATTGTGCCCTGTTTTGCATGTTTATATAACCCGAATAATTTAAATTCCATTTTTCTCGACGTCTTAAGAGAGTTATTCCTTTCATACTAACAACCTAGTTTGTTAGAAAATGGTACCCCAGAAAATAAATGGCGAGTGAGAGACCTTCAATTTTTTTTAAAAAAGCAATAAGGTGTTTTCACTGGCGATTTTAAATGTTGACGCAATAGCCGTATAAATACAGCCTTTACCGTTACGTTTTCAAAGAAAAACTATTTGTAATTACAGTTGAGGGCAAAAGCGCTTAAAAGTCTGGAAACATTTTTATATTATTCTTCTCACTAGTAAACAGGAACAGCTGCAACCCGAGTGGTATGTTTTTAATAAGGATATGTAAAAACACTTTGAATAGCCACTCATTGCATAGATCTGTTTGGATTTACCTTGAGTTCAAAAATTTTAAATGTATATGTTTTATCTTTTTTAAAAATGCATTGCTTCATCTAGCAAAATTAAATATTTTCATACAGTTAGACCCTTATTAATGATTAAAAAAATATTATTGTAAATAGTTGAGAGCTTTTTATTTTATGGCGAATCCCCTATATAGTAATAGCCTAAGTTGACTGTCCATCTGTCCGTCTGTCCGAGAATTTATGAAGCGGTTGTACCTGGAATGGATAGAGGTATCCATATAAGGCAGCTTCAAGCAGCATAGCACATCTCAACTCTTGACAAATCTAGCTTTCATTTCAAACGGAAGGGCAACATTTTGATTGCTTATTGGCTATCGTAAACATGGAAATGAACGGGAAGGGCATTATAGTGTTTCGTGACGTTGAAAGAAATTGCCTTATTGCATTTTTGATGAGTTAGGGTTAGCAAAATTCAAAACGAATTCGAAAACGTTCGAAATCCACCCCTTCCCCCCTTTTCGAGTGTTTAATGCCATTATTTCAAGTTCTGTTGTCCCCGATTAAGAGCAGAATATTAAATTAATCAATTTGTCACATAATAAATAGATAAAAAATAACACATTTTTCTAGCATTATGACGTCATTCCTTTAACCATCTCATTTAATCTTTTCTTATTTTAAATTACTTAAATATCGTCTGCATTATTTTCATACATTTTACCACTGAACTTAGATATTAAGTAAATAATTTTCTTTTATATTTGGCTTAAATAATAGATTAGGTACATATGTGATAATTTTAAATCTAATCATCGATTATTTTTTGTTGCAATGAAAATTTTATCAATGGTATTAACATCAAATTCTATCTACCTCCAAGATGTAGTGGAAATGATAGTTTCATTCCTTTACTTTCATTAATTACTGTGGAAAAAAAATTTGGGAAGAATTTAACGATAATTTCGAAGTAGCTAAGAGAAATTTGAATTATCTTTCTACGTAAAAACACTTTGAATAGCCACTCAATTGCATAGATCCGTTTGGATATACTTCACAAATTTTAAATGTATATGTTTTATGTTTCTTTTTAAATGCATTGCTTCATCTAGCAAAATTAAATATTTTTTATAAAGCTAGATCCTTATTAATAATTTAGAAAATATTATTGTACACAGCGTAGAGCTTTGAAGAATCCCCTATATAATAATAGCCTAAGATATCTGTCCATCTGTCCGTCTGTCCGAGAATTTATGAAGCGGTTGTACCTGGAATGGATAGAAGCAACTATATTGTATTTTTTATGAATTAGGGTTAGCAAAATTGAAAGCAAGTTCGAAAACGTTCTAAATCTGCCTCTTCCCCCCCTTTTCTAGCATTTAATGCCATTATTTCAAGCCCTATTTTCCCCGGTTAAGAGCAGGTGATTAAATTTATCAATTTCTCACATAATAAATAGGTAAAAATAACATTTATTTCTAGAATTATGACGTCATTCTTTTAACCATCTCATTTAATCTTTTCTTATTTTAAATTACTTAAATATCGTCTGTATTATTTTCATATATTTTACCACTGAACTGAGATATTAAGTAAATAATTTTCTTTTATATTTGGCTTAAATAATAGATTAGGTACATATGTGATAATTTTAAATCTAATCATCGATTATTTTTTGTTGCAATGAAAATTTTATCACCGGTATTAACAACAAATTCTATCTACCTCCAGGATGTAGTGGAAATGACAGTTTCATTCCTTTACTTCCATTAATTACTGTGGAAAAAAACTGGGAAGAACTTAACGATAATTTCTAAGTAGCTAAGAGGAATTTGAATTATTTTTCTACGTAAAAACACTTTGAATAGCCACTCAATTGCATAGATCCGTTTGGATTTACTTCACAAATTTTAAATGTATATGTTTTATGTTTTTTTTAAATGCATTGCTTCATCTAGCAAAATTAAATATTGTTTTTAAAGTTAGATCCTTATTAATAATTTAGAAAATATTATTGTACACAGCGTAGAACTTTGACGAATCCCCTATATAATAATAGCCTAAGATATCTGTCCATCTGTCCGTCTATCCGAGAATTTATGAAGCGGTTGTACCTGGAACGGATAGAGGCAGCCATATTTTATTTTTGATGAGTGAAGGTTAGCAAAATTCAAAGCGAGTTCGAAAACGTTCTAAATCCGCCCCTTCACCCCTTTTCTAAGATTTTATGCCATTATTTCAAGCCCTATTTTCCCCGGTTAAGAGCAGGCGATTAAATTAATAAATTTGTCACATAATAAAGAGGTAAAAATAACATTTTTCTCTAGCATCATGACGTCATTCCTTTAACCATCTTATTTTAAATTACTTAGATATCGTCTGCATTATTTTCATACGTTTTATCATTGAACTTAGATATTAAGTAAATAATTTTCTTTTATATTTGGCTTAAATAATAATAGATAATAATAGATTATGTGATAATTTTTAATCTAATCATCGATTATTTTTTGTTGCAATGAAAATTTTATCACCGGTATTAACAACAAATTCTATCTACCTCCAGGGTGTAGTGGAAATGACAGTTTCATTCTTTTACTTCCATTAATTACTGTAGCAAAAAAATTGGGAAGATCTTAACGATAATTTAGACGTATCTAAGAGAAATTTGAATTATCTTTCTAAATGAATTCAACGTGATTCTAAACTGCATTCAAAGTACCGGGAGACTTTAGAAGAGTATGGAGATAAACAAATTATTGAGCGTGTACCAGATAATTCTCAGCCAAAAAACAAACCATTTTTTTTTATCTGCCTCATAGGGTACTTTATAATTCTGGAAAATTAAAAATTTTACTGATCCCGTTATATGACGGGCTATATGCTACTAGTAACATTATAATTTTAACTTTGATTTTTTTAATGGTAGTGCAAAAAATAAAATATAAATAAAACATTATGACATTCAAAATAATAAACATTAAAATAAATTTTGATTTAAATTAAAAAAAATTTTTTTGGGATGCTTTTGAGATACTAAATAGGTGGATGGCCCTGCTCTGTTGATATGAGTTTATTTATACTTAGCTCTGTGTTTTATTGAGCTTGTACCAGATAATTCTCAGCCAAAAAAAATAAACCCTTTTTTTGCCCCCTTATAGAGTACCTTACAATTCTAGAAAATTAAAAATTTTACTGGTCCCGTCATATGACGGGCTATATGCTAGTCAAAAATAGTCTAATATAATGAAGACTTTCCTACTCGAAAGCTACAATTAACCGTTATGGGTGGGTCTTAAAGTCACATAGTTTTTAAAAAAGGGCAGGGGGGATTTGTCAAAAAAGGGCACTTTTCATTAAATGAAAGGGCATTTAATATGTAAAAAGGCCCTTTCTCAATTTTTAATTGATTTTACCTGCTTCATTTACAATTCTCGAAAATTAAGAGTTTTACTCATCCTGTCATATAACGGGCTTATATGCTAGTCGGAAAATAAACATTTCTAAAATATGGCGGCACACTTTAATAATTTGGAGTCACACCAAAGTGCCGCGGCACAGTGGTTGAGAATCCGTAAATCTATATTTCCTTCTTTTATTTGGTTCGTCCAGATGCATTATAGAAACCTCCAGAGCATTCGAATAGATAATAGGTTAATCAGTCTATATTTAATTACACATAATTGTTGATTGATCAGTTACGGCAATGAGGTTGAAAAAATCTGGTCAGCGAGCGAAACCATCACTGACACTTCATACGCAGTGGAAGTAGTGGGTTACTTAGTCATCTGCAGACGCATTAAAATATTTTATTGCGCATTTTTTTTTTTTTTTTTTTTTTTGCTTTTCAAATGCGGCCGGCCTATAACCTCAGGTCAAAATTCGCAGTTTTTATATTAGATGATTAATTTATGCATTACTGGTAGATCCAAAAAAATCTTCCTTTTTATTCCCCTGCAAATGGGTTGATCCGAACATACCTGCCGACGTAAACCATGAGTTTTTTTAGAATTAATGTTAAGATGAGTTAGGTTTGGTTTGTTTGAAACGCTATGGTCTGCATCTTTTTCTAAGCGAGGGTTAATAAGGCCAAGATTTACTGGTAGATCCAAAAATCTTCCTTTTTATTCCCCTACAAATGGATTATTCCGAACATACCTGTCGGCTTAAATCATGAATTTTTTTAGAAATGTGTGAAGATGGGTTACGTTTGGTTTGTTTGAAACTCTGTGGTCTGCTTGTTTTTCTACCCGAGGGTTAATGAGACCAGGATTTACTGGTAGATCCAAAAAATCTTCCTTTTTATTCCCCTACAAATGGGTTGATCCGAATACACCTGTCGACGTAAATCATGAGTTTTTTTAGAAGTAGTGTTAAGATGGGTTCGGTTTGGTTTCTTCGAAACGGTATGGTCTGCTTGTTTTTCTACGCGAGGGTTAATGAAACCAGTGTTTACTGGTAGATCAAAAAAAAATCTTCCTTTTTATTTCCAATGGGTTCATCCGAACATACTTGTCGACGTAAACCATGAGTTTTTTTAGATATAGTGTTAAGATGGGTTCTGTTTGGTGTGTTTGAAACGCTATAGACTGCTTGTTTTTTTACGCGAGGGTTAATGAGACCAGGGTTTACTGGTAGATTCAAAAATCTTCCTTTTTATTCCCCTACAAATGGATTATTCCGAACATACCTGTCGGCGTAAATCATGAATTATTTTAGAAATGTGTGAAGATGGGTTACGTTTGGATTGTTTGAAACGCTGTGGTTTGCTTGTTTAGCTATGCGAGGGTTAATGAGACCAGGATTTACTGGTAGATCTAAACATTCTTCCTTTTTATTCCCCTACGAATAGGTTGATCCGAACATACATGTCGACGAAAACCATGAGTTTTTTTAGATGTAGTGTTAAGATGGGTTCTGTTTGGTTTGTTTGAAACTTTGTGGTCTGCTTGTTTTTCTACGCGCGGGTTAATGAGACCAGGATTTACTGGTAGATCCAAAAAAAATCTTCCTTTTTATTCCCCTACGAATAGGTTGATCCGAACATACATGTCGACGAAAACCATGAGTTTTTTTAGAAGTAGTGTTAAGATGAGTTAGGTTTGGTTTGTTTGAAACGCTACGGTCTGCTTGTTTTGCTACGCGAGGGTAAATCAGACCAAAACTTACCGGTTAATGCCTATCCTGCGAGGCTACGAACATCCATGGCATAAGTGGCTCTCGAATTCCAGTTCCGAAAAGCAGTGACCTACCTAATAGGTCATTGTTCGACAAGGTGGATTTGTACTGTTATATTGGATTTCTCTCGATCAATGGTAGCATATGGAAAAAATAAATCTCCCCTGACCAGCTCACAATATATATATATAAACACGTGATAGAACAGCAAATTTTCTACGATGCTATCTTACCATTTAAAAAAAATATAAAGAATATATAAAAATATAATAAAAATACATAGAAAAATATGTATAATTAAATTTTTTGTGACATATTTTGGTATACTCTTTTTTTAAACACAAATTTAACACAAATAAATTTAGAAAAACGAAAAGATACCATCCTAGAGGATTTGCTGTTCTATCACGTGGTATATATATTTTCAAGAATTCTTAATGGAGTAATTTTTTCCTCATAGCTTAAAATTTGGCGATAGGAATCCAATATGACAGGTACAGACCATCTAAGTCCTCCAGTTCCCAAGCTAATGCTATTTACTGTTACACACACACACACACACACACACAAAAAAAAAAGACTAAACAAGCATATTCAACTTATCTTAATATAATTCAAATCGTATGAATATTATTACACAATTCACTGTCATTTTGTGACATTTCTGTCACTTGATCTGCCTGCAACAAAAATATCATTTTTTTTTCAGTTTAAGCATCTGATATATGGATTTATAATATTAAATTAAGAAAATATTTTCCAGATATGTTTAGAGACATCACACGAAAATTTTTGAGACCTCAAACCTCCCACCCTCTCTATATTGTCCTCTAGGTTAAAATTCTGAATTTCCTGTACAATTCAATTGCTCTTCAACAAACAAAGACGTTCAAAACCGGAAGAAAAGACTTTAGAAAGTATCTTCTAAATGGCAACAATATTTAAGATTTTGAAAACCAGAAATTCTAAATAACGTCAAGATAATGCTAAGTGGTTATGAATGTGGCCTCAAGTGTTCCTGAATTAATTTCCCTTGATGCATATAAAATTTCAGGAACCATTTGTTGCTTTCTCATAATGGTTAGCATAAGTCATCGAATCAAGGTTCCCTCTGATTCACCCTAATCGAAATCACCAATCATTAGATACTGTTGTGCAAGAAAAGCCACATTCGGGAACCATTCTATTTTTTTCTTTTCAGAATATAATTTCTGCAACCTGTTTTCCCCGTAACGGCTTTTTTCTAGCTTCTGCAACACGAAGCTCTGCTTGAATCATCTCCGGACTCGAGTTCCAAGATGACGTCGACTTCTGATCGGACGATGTCATGTGATCGCGTACGTCACGGAGGTGTGGCTTAATTGGATTGGAAGAGAACTGAGTGACAAGTTGTTTTCTTTTGTTATTGTTGTTTACTGTGGGTATTTTTATTTTATTTTTTTTTTTTATCTTCTCGTTCCGTTTCAGTTAAGTAGGGCTTCTCGAGAGCATGTTTTCCTTTTCCTCTCTCTCTTTTTTTTTCTTTTTTTTTCGTCGATGGACGTTTAACAGATACTGAAAAGACATAAGAAAAACAAATAAATAAATTCCTTTGAAATATCGTTTTGTACCCAGACTTTCTTACTGATAAGAAGTTGGTCAACATACAAAAACTTACCGGGATATAGAAATTTTACAAATTGGTAGATGGTTAGTTGGTTTAGAGAACTACTGTCTTCAAAATTTGTAGAGTGACATGACCTTGACTAAATCTTAGAGCAAGTGAACGAACGGTATACTTTCTTTTTCAAGATTCAGTCCTTTAAAATATTTTTTGTGAATTGCTAAACCAGGGGTGGCCAACCTGCGGCTCGTTAGCCACATGCGGCTCTTTGAAGGATTATTTGTGGCACTTGATAAATGTACTCGAGTTAACTTTTCATTTTTGTGTTATTATATTTAAAAAAAATATTACAATTGACGGAGCTACGGCAATGCTGGCTAAAAAAAATGTTCTTATAGATATGATTTTTAAATTCCCCAATTCATACCAATTCCCTGCATAATTCACTGAGACCATATCGTTACAAAATATTTAAAATATCCTGATGTTATGAAAATAGTGCAGCACATTGTAAATTACATTAGCACCAATGCAATAAATCATCGACAATTCAAACATTTCCTTGAAAAATTAAACGAAAAACATCCAAATGACATTCAATAAATATAATTTCTGTAAAAAATTTTTTAATACCTTTTTTGCATACCTTTTAAATATGTATTTAATTGCGACTCTCGAAAAATTTCAAATTTTGAAAAATGGCTAGGATAATCAAGGAGTTTAGCCACCCCTGTGCTAAGCATTAAAGCAACTTCATTGCTGAACATTGCCGAACGATGGCCGAATGGTATGCTAACCTAAAATTCGTGGGTTCGAATACAGTTGCATGGATGTTCATAGTCGTTAATATTTAAGCATTTTCATTAGCCTCGTGTTGCGAAAAGTAGACCGTAGCGCTCCAAACCAAACCAATCTTGCTGAACATTAGTTCCAACAATGAACCATTTGTTTTTTCTTAAAAATTTTGTTCTAGGCCACTGGTTCGAACCTTTTTAATGATCTGTTCCTTTCAATAAAAAAATAGTTGTAGCACCCCCATGAAAAATACGTTTCTTCTCTGCTTATGGTTGTGCAGTGCTTGCATACGCAGGTTGGCGACTGCATTTCTAGTGCGGCCAGTGAAATAAATAACTTTAAATAAGCCAATTAATTTCGTATAGATTTAACTAAAAATTCTTAGAGCCTTTCTGAATTTAGGTGCGATAATAATTGTTGTTAGAAACCTGTGATAGTTTTAAATGAATATTTCTTCATATATTTATTATATAAAAAGAGTCTGATTTGAAGTATAATAAGTACCAGGGCTTCAAACCTTAATTTTTTCGTTCCGGTTTTCGTTCTCCCAAAAATAACGGTTTTTGGGTTATTTCAGAATGAATAATTTTATTTTATGTGTATTCTTATTTGTACTAAAAAAATAATTTTATCATATACAAAAAATGTAATTCTATCAAAAATACGTTTCTTCTCTGCTTATGGTTGTGCAGTGCTTGCATACGCAGGTTGGCGACTGCATTTCTAGTGCGGCCAGTGAAATAAATAACTTTTAGATACGCTAATTTCTTTTTTAGTATAAGATTTTACTAAAAATTCTTAGAAAAAAAAGTCTTTTTCTTTTCTATCTGATTTTCAGGTGCGATAATAATTGTTGTTAGAAACCTGTGATAGTTTTAAACGAATATTTCTTCATGTATTTATTATTTTAAAAAAGCTTGATTTGCAGTATAGTAAGTCGAATTAAAGGAAGTTATCACCAAGGCCTCAAATCTTTATTTTTTCATTTTTTCCCAAAATTAAAGGTTTTTGGTTCAGTTCCCAATGAATAATTTTATTTTATGTGTATTCTGATTTGTACTAAAAAAAATAATTCTATCATAAACAAAAAATGTTATTCTATAAAAATTTAGAAAATTTTAGTCCTTTTGTAATTGGTTGTGCAGTGCTTGCATATACGCAGGTTGGCGACCACATTTCTAGTGCGGCCAGTGAAATAAATAACATTAAAATACGCTAATTTCTTTTTTAGTATAAGATTTTACTAAAAATTCTTAGAAAAAAAAATCTTTTTTTTTTCTTTCTGATTTTCAGGTGCGATAATAATTGTCATAAATCTGCGTTAGTTTTAAATGAATATTCCTTCATATATTTCTTAAGAGCTTGATTTGCAGCATAATAAGGCGATTTAAAGAAAGTTATCACCAGGGCTTCAAACCGTAAGTTTTTCGTTCCGGTTTCCGTTCTTCCAAAAATAACGGTTTTTGGGTCAGTTCCGAATGAATAATTTTATTTTATGTATATTCTTATTTCTACTAAAACTATAATTCTGTCATAAACAAATAATGTAATTCTATGAAAATTTAGAAGATTTCAGTCTTTTTGTAAATGGTTGTGCAGTGGTTGCATACACGCAGGTTGGTGATCGGATTTCTAGTGCCACCAGTGAAATAAGTAACAATTAAATATGCTAATTAATTTCTTTTTTAATATAAGATTTTACTAAATATTCTTAGAGAAAAACAAATCTTTTTTTTTTCTTTCTGACTTTTAGGTGCGGTAATAATTGTCATAAATCTGCGTTAGTTTTAAATGAATATTCCTTCATATATTTATTATTTAAAAAGAGCTTGATTTGCAGTATAATAAGTCGATTTAAAGGAACTTATCACCAAGGCTTCAAACCGTAATTTTTTCGTTCCGGTTTTCGTTCTGCCAAAAATAACGGTTTTTGGTTCAGTTCCGAATGAATAATATTATTTTATGTATATTCTTATTTGTACTAAAAATATAATTCTGTCATAAACAAATAATGTAATTCTATGAAAATTTAGAAGATTTTAGTCTTTTTGTAATTGGTTGTGCACTGGTTGCATACACGCAGGTCGGTGACCGCATTTCTAGTGCCGCTAGTGAAATAAATAACATTAAAATACGCTACTTAATTTCTTTTTTAGTATAAGATTTTACTAAAAATTCTTAGAGAAAAAAAATCTTTTATTTTTCTTTCTGACTTTTAGGTGCGATAATAATTGTCATAAATCTGCGTTAGTTTTAAATGAATATTCCTTCATATATTTATTATTTAAAAAGAGCTTGATTTGCAGTATTATAAGTCGATTTAAAGAAAGTTATCACCAAGGCTTCAAACCGTAATTTTTTCGTTCCGGTTTTCTTTCTGCCAAAAATAAAGGTTTGCAAAAGTAGCAATGAACACTTACTAGCTCTGGCCTGTGTGTGTATATACATTTATAAATGTATGCGTGTATATACATATATAAATGTGTGCGTGTATACACATATATATGTGTGTGTGTGTGTTTCTGTGTGTTGCATAACTATACCCATCCACAATGCTGAATGCTTGCTGTATAAAATATCAGTTATTTAATTGTTATAAGGCATCATTTCGATCTGACTAAAAAATAACCTTTAGTTTCCATTAATAGCTCTATATTTAAATTTAAAAAATATCTTTTTTCCAGTAGTTGTAGACTTTTCGCGGAAACCAAACCTCACGGTTTCGAACTCTTGAAATCCATATCCAGGTTATCAGAAAGTAAAGCTTGAGAGAGAGAGAGAGAGAGAAAAAAAAAAGTATCCATGCAGATAAATATCTAACACATCGTGACCACAATGTGTCAAGAGCATAAATAACTGATGGGGAAGCGAAGGGTAGTCTTTTTTTCGCTTCTGTGCCGATTTAGAACATGTGATTGACATGCACCCAGAGTAAAGAGAAAGAAAATGTAGGAAGAAGTCGTAGATGGATTCATTTGTCAGTTCTTTTTCTGATTAAATTTGCAGAAATAATGCTAGGTTCAAAGGCTCAAATACTAACTGCATCAGCATTCCCCATAAAAAGAACTGGTAACTATAACTACAGTAAAAGCTTTCTATAACTGCAAGGACATAAAATAATAGTGATATATAGGGTGCATGTTAAAGTCCTTGATCCTGAAAATATCGCTGGTCGCAAGCACGTTTTCTTTGTGGGAAGGAAATGGGAAAGCAGACAGATTGGACAAGAGAACTAGAAGTGGAGGATAAAAAGTTGTTGTCCCAATCCTTTCCTTTATGTTATCTGACTGTGGCGTATTGTTCCTGAGAGATAGTTATTTTTAGTTTGTTTGGAGGCTGTTATGCTTTGATAATCTGTTCCTTTTTTGAATAAATTGTTAATGTTTTGACCACGCCAAACATTTTTATTTCATTTGCAGTTTAAGAAGCACTGAGTTGCCCCTGTCAACTAATTGGAGAACGGAGCTTAATGATTGCCACTGGGCAAGCAATTTGAGTACAAATGACAGAATTTTTTTATAATCACTATGATATCTAAAAAGACTAATTCGATTGAATTGAATAATTCAATTTAAAGAGAATGTTTCAGAGAATATTAATTTTTCACAGATGTATCACAGCTGATAAATGCTATTTCACCAAGGATCTTATACTTTAGTGTATCTCCAGGAATTACTCGAATAGCAGTAATCTGCAATCAGAAACGTGTTTACAAATGCTGTTTGAGAAAACTGACATCAATATAAAAATAATTTCTTTATGTTCGGAAAAACAGGTTTCACTAACTAATTTATTTAAAATCGGAAAAAGGTGAAATTTACACAAAAACACAATGATTAATCTAAATAAACATGTACTACATTTGAATTGAATTTTTTTATCATAAAAATGAACTTTTGACATTATATTCAGTCTCTAGGTTCTAAATAATACATTAAAAACACCTCAAAGCTGCATTTCGTGTAAATACATGATTTGTTTCAAACATTTTATTAGATTTATTTTAACATCTCATGCATTTATTCCGTGGGTGTAAGGCCCAAAAAGTAAATTAAGAATCAAAACCTTAAATATTTTTAAACAATACATGGCATGCTATCTAATGCCAAGTCTGTCTATTTTGATGCTATTTTTCGATTAATTCATTGACGTTATAAATGTGGAATCCCACACAATACTGCTTAAGGCACATTTTACTTCAATTTTCTCCTATGAGATTACTCCGGTACAGTTTTAATTTTCATGTTTTTCGTTGCGAAAATACGAATATTAAATCTATTTTCTATTTTTAACATATAACAAAATTCCACTGAGGACGCTTTGATATAAATAAGCTCCCAGCATTTTGAATTTTATCGGATATAATCATAATATTTTCTAGTAATAGCATGGATTACTTAGAAATGGGTGGGTGTATTATATCCAGATAAAAAGAGACAGCACTTAAAAATGTTTTTAAACGATATATGTTCGATAACTATAAGAAAATATCAATTATCTGTTACTGTCAGGCATCAACATTTTGTTGCCATTTTTGGATCATTTTATTGGTATTAATCAGAATATTTCATTCATGCTTAATATCATTTTCCCCATTCATAATGGTTTAGAGATATTTTGTCACTTTAATTCATAAAAAGGGAGACAAAATAGCAGTTTTAAAATAGAAATAAATCTGAAAGATTAAAGCATGAAACAAAAGAAGTGCAGGTGTTTTTATATCGAAAAGCCCTCACTTCTTTTTTAATAAAATTAGAACAGAAACAGTTTCTTATACATTGAAAAATCCCCCCCCCCCAAAAAAAAACTGGTATAGGCATGCATATGCAAATAAAGAGATAAGGAACCAATCAGAAAACGGCGCTGCGTTCGGCAACACTAAGTTAAGACAAGAAGTGTCGGGGAAAAATTTAAATTAACCCCCCCCCAAAAAAAAAATTATTAAAATTTTAAAAAATTGATGCTTGCATCTACAAAAATATCTCCCCATATTTTTTTAACTTTTTGAACTTTCTTCTTTATTTTTAAATCCTTTATTCCCTATACTATTTATTCTGCTATCTAGGGTCCCATTGTATTTAACCTATAATTTTCTAACTTTATAATATAATTCACCTTTAATGCCAATCTCAATTTCCTGATGCTCACCCTGAATGAATATCTCACTCTCATGACGGGGGATACTGCTCCAAGCTAAGGCGTTCCTAACAAGCTTCTACTGAAACACAGTTGTTAGATCAGTTACTGCTGCTACAATGGCAGGTTATCAAAATTTAAGTGAGTTTGAACGGTGTTATAGTCGGTGCACGAGAGATGGGATATATCATCTCCGAGGTAGAGATGAAATTTGGATTTTGCTGTAAGGTCATTTCAAGAGTGTACTGTGAATATCTGGAATCTGGTAAAACACGCTGTTCAGAAGAGATCCTCCCGTACTGTTAGGGATTTATAGACAGCTCTGCAGGATTGATGGTGTCACATACCTCCAGCACTATTTCAGACATTAGTCGAATCTATGCCACGTCGTGTTGCGGCACTTCTACTTGCTCACGGCCCTACACGAAATTAGACAAGTGTACCAGTTCTTTCTTTTGCTCTGCAGTGTATATTCCACTGATAACAAGTGTACCTTGCGTAACTGGTGACTAACAAGTGTGAATACAAATTCTGAAGTACATGCTAGCACTAAAAGCCGCCGTATCATAGTCGCCAAAGGCACCGATCTCGTAATTGGTTTTCGAGATGGACAAAGATTCATCGTGCTTTGTAATGGCAGCTGGGACACGTAAAATAGATTCGTATTCACAACGTCCTCCAAGTTCCCCAACGATATTTTCGGAAGTAGCCGGTCAAGAACGGGGACTTGGGTTAGGCCTGCTTTGTCCCTGCTTCTAAATTACGAAGAACCACTTGTGTGTTTGTGCTGTCATAGGTAGTAATGTTTGTTGAGAATGAAACGATTTTTCAAGTAAAATGAAGTGCTGCTACCCAAATGTAAAATAAAAACGACATTGCTACTCAAGAGGGCAGCTATTAGCCTGACTGTAATCGCTCGTGTCGAAATAAAGAATTTTGTTACGTTGATGTTCCTTGACATCAACGTAACAAAAATGTGGGGAATTCTTACAATTTTTTTACAATGTTGTATATCTATATAGGGCTCCTATAATAAATGATCAGCAATTTCCGTAGCATTGTATGGCAAATGCCATACAATGACAAGTGCCTCTGAGTAATTAAAAAAATGTTAGCACGTCCCAAAAAATAAAGATTAATTCTCCTTTAAATTTACCAGAAAAAATTACCATTTTTGTTGGCTGTTCTAAAGCAAATCAGTTGTGACGTGGCAACACCTAACTTTATGGGTTTCTTTCATCTACGATTTCCGTAAACATGAATGAATTACTTGGGTATAAAAAGACGCAATTAAAGTAAAATAATGTGTTGGGTGGTTTTTAATTAATATATCCATTAGTTACGTTCGTACGGAGATTAGACTTAGTAAAAATGAATTTCCTAAATCGTATTTAGATGACGTCATAAATAAAATAAAACTGAACTCTTTTAGATGAATGTTATTAAAATGAAAATGAATGGCGTAATAGAAATTAAAAAATAAGTGCAGACTATAATAAAATAAAAATAAGGTATTAAGATATTCTGATGTGGAAACAAATTAAAAATACGTAAAATATTCAAGTAATAGTTGCGCTTTAAAATAATAAAATTGAAATACCGAATATTGAAAACATTAAAAATTATTTAACATACGAAACATTTATTAATAAGATAAAAATGAATCGAATTTAAAAGGGAACAAAATGTTTTTGATAAAATATTTTAGATTAAAACAGCTTATTTACGTAGTAGACTTCAGTAAAATATATTTCGGAAATTTATAAATATTTTTTCATTTAGCAATATTCTTGAAACTAATATTAGTATGTGGAAAAACAGAAGGGTATTAATTAACTTCATAAATTGTAGAGTTCAGATGAAGGAAAATGTAGATAGATAAAAAAATAATAATAGCTGTACATTATGTGCAATCATTAAGTCAATCTTCTTATGTATAAATAAAAAAAATTAATCACTTTTTTAACAATTTGATATTTTTAAACCATATCTTGAATCACAGGATATGACGCACCAAAAATATTAAAATTAGGAGAGGACCCAGAAAATATTTTAAGATTTGAGTTTGCAGGTTATGAATTAAATTTATGTTATATTAAAAAAATCTTAAAATATTTAAACAATTTATTTAATTTTAATAAACTATATACCTATTTGAAGGAAACTGGAAGTACCCCAAGAGTATATAAAAAGTTTTAAATTTATGATTTTCATTTGTGGAGCTATATTAACTTTTGAAAAGCTCAAGTATTACAGTCAGTTGGAGATCAGAAACGTTAAAATTCGCTATATTGAGATTTAACTTAATGAGTACGGAAAATGTTTTAAAATCTGCAGTGATGTTTTGGCAGTATTAAAGAATGTATATTAAAATTTGTGACTGTATAACAAACCGCATGAAATTGTTTAAAGAACAAATATACAAGTATTTATACATACATACGTACGTACACTCACTTTTATATATAAATTATGTCACATTCATGTCCCTTCAGCAGATTTACAGTTTCTGAGTCATTAAAGGCTACACGCGCACAGCTGCAAAGTTTCGTACGTTTTTCAAATCGGAAGTACTTTCCGGATTATTCTAGAAGGAGTGAAATTTCAGTGTGACGAATGATTAAACAGCAAAGTGGGAACGTCAAGGACTTTCGGTAGAAGAGCTTTTAAAAAAATTTCACGAGCTTACACTTATCATATCACAGTACTAATGACTAGCGAAAGTGTTAAGATTATTATTTTTAAAATATTTGTATATGAAACTTCAACAGCAACCTTCTCAATATTGAATTGTCTCATATATACAATTTAATGTAAATGAAAGTGAAATTTTGCATTTATGCATAGCAAATTTAACATAAAAGTTGGAAT
>CM063506.1:104068568-104143568 GCA_032207245.1 Pardosa pseudoannulata
TTATATCATTTTTCATGATTCACATACTTTTATCGATATTCTGAATAGTAATACGTTCATATTGATTATACTTCTTATTTTACATCAATATTTTTTTGAAGACATTTAAAAATTCGAGGAGGATTATGAAGATTTTGTGGATGTTATACGTTTATAATATATAAAATAATACAATCGTATAACATTCATTTCTGTGTAAGATAAAGTTTCTCTTATCAATCGAATATTGAGATTAATTATATTTACATCAATATTAATGATTAAAATCCTTTTATTGATTCATTGAATAGTAATATTTTCATATCGATTATGCTTCCTCATTTACATCAATGTTTATTTCACGACCCTTAAAAGATTGTGTAGGTTTATGTGGGCGACTTCCTTTATCAGACGAATATTGAACTTCATTATATTTACATCATTTTCATGATTCACATACTTTTATCGATAAGTTGAATAAGAATACTTTCATATCGATTATATTTGCTATTTTATATCAATGGCGCTTGAAAATTTAAGGAGATTGATGTGGGTGTTAAACGATTGAAAAGATAAAAATTTGAAAAGAGATGAATATTGAGTTTAGTTATATTTATATCAATTTTTATGATTCATATACTTTTATCGATACTCTGAATAATGCTTTCATATCGATTATGTTTCCTGTTTTATGCCATGTTCATTTCACGGTGCTTAAAATTTTGAAGACGATTATGTGGGCGTTATATGATGTTTGGAAAAAGACTTATTGCGAAACGAATATTGAACTGAACTAAACTAAGATCATTTTTTGTGACCCACATGCTTTTATCGGCACTTTAAAAAATACCTATACATATAGATTATGATTTCATGTTTCATTTGGGATTTGGTGTAAGTAATATAAAAATGTGTATAAATGCTTAATATATACTAAAATGTTAAAAACTGAAAGTTTTGAAATTTTAATTATGTTGAGTTCTTTTATTAAAAAGCTTACTTGTAACTGAATACAGAATCCCCCCCCCAAAAAAAAGGATAAAATTAATAAAAAATAATAGCAGTAATTAAACCTTGAATTTTTTCTTTGTTTGAGTTAAATGTCAAATATTACATCAACAAAATCAAAAATTTTAAAAATTACTCAATTTAGTATAAAGCGTGTACTGAAAATTATCACTATTTATGACCAGTGGCGTTGCAAGGTCTGGTGGAACCCAGTACAGTTTAAAATTGTCATCTCATGTCCTATGTAGTTATTTATTTTACTCGTAATTAATTGGTGTAAAATGTTAATTGTTCGTAAAGGATGTACGAACGAAAAGAAAAAAATGTCAAATACTTTTTTATTAATAATTCTATTAATAAAAATGGTAACATTAATAAAAAGATTTAGCTAACTATCAGTGGCTAGTTTAATGAACATTTTAACAAATCTTTTTACATAGTAATAGTACCTAGTGAGTAACTTTATAATAAGTATAATACAACTAGCCGCTTTTCGATCAGGCTTCAGTCTGCATAAAGGAGAACTCCAAATGAAATTTATATTTATTTCAAAATTCATAATAGAATTTATATTATACCCATATATTATACCAATTAAATATTGAATAAAATTATTTATTCAATAAACAATTAAATATTGAATAAAATTATTTATTCAATAAACAATTAAATATTCAATAAAATTGAATATTATATCCATAACATTAACAATTTCAAAAATAAAACAACTTACTTTTTTGCTAATGAATTAAGCATTTTATTATAATTAGGTTTTTTTAACCCCTTAATGCACAGTTTTTTTTAAATAGGCCGGCAAAAAAAATTAATCTTTTTAATGTAAAAAACACAATTAAGAACGTTGTCTTGCCAAGAAAATTACAAAAATACAAAAATAATCAAAGTTTTTATTGCAATTTTGGATTTTGATAACACTGCAGAAAATAATTGACTATTGTAATATTCGACTATTACTACACAAGGAACAGATAAGTCGTAAGTGATAAGTAGAAAAAAATATATATTTTATACATGAATAAGTAAGTGTTATAGCTTACAATCCCATGTAAATGGTAAATATCAATAAAACGATTGATTTTTTTTTCTTTGCTTCCACATTGTTATTTTCAATTCTCGATTGCATTCGAGTGTGAAAACTTATAGCAACATAAAGTACAATGCCGCTCGAATTATCTCGAGTGTCCACAGTTTGGCCAGTTTAGCCTGCTCGAGTTAACTAGAGTGTGCACAGTAAGGGGTTAAGATAAGCTTAAAAAAGTGCTATATACTGCGATTTATCGTTGTTCTTCGATTTTGTTTACGAAATTATTTAAATAGAACCACTGTACCTATGGAAAGTATTAAATTAATTTTAAGTCTAGGACTCATCAAAGTTGGTTAGAAAAGTTTTTCTGAAAAATTTTCCCCAAGGGAATTTACAACTTTAATTTGTTTCATCACTGACAGCATCTTTTCTTTCTAATGCAGCTGGTAATGCAGACAAATATCTTTAAGTCAAACACGGCTACGAAGCTGTTGTTAATTTAGAATCATCCGAGGAGCACGTGTAGAGTAAGGGAGACTGTGGATGAGAACAATTTAGAAACAGGGACATATATGTATATATATACATATATATATATATATATATATATATATATATATATATATATATGTATATATATATACATATATATATACATATATGTATATATATATATGTATACATATATATATATATATATATATATATATATATATATATATATATATATATATATATATGTATATATACATATATATATACATATATATACATATATATATATATATATATATATATATATATATATATACATATATATATACATATATATATGTATATATATATACATATATATATATATACATACATATATATACATATATATACATATATATACATATATATACATACATATACACATATATATATACATATATATATATATACATATATATATATATATATATATACATATATATATATATACATATATATATACATATATATATATATATATATATATATATATATATACATACATATATATATATATATATATATATATATATATATTGCATAGATTAATTATATTTCAAATTTACTGTTTCTTAAGTAGTTTTAATAGTATATCACGGTCATAAGTCATAACACGGCACACATAAGTCAAACACGGAGACGAGGCTGTTGTTCATTTAGAATCATCCGAGGAGCACGTGTAGATTAAGGGAGACTATGGATGCGAACAATTTAGAAACAGTGACCAAACAAAAGACCCCTGGGGTCTGCCATCTCCATAGGTATCGTTTGAACTTAAAAGACAGTACTACCCCGAAACTATTTAATGTGCCATAGACGCCATCAACGAACACATCGGATCTGTGGCTAGCCTGAGCCTCGAACTCACAACCATCCGGTTATGAGACACTGACTTGACATTAACTACGAAATATGAAAGCTTGAGTGAGGTATGTCCTTAATACCAAACTGGCAACTTTGTGCCACCCCTCAGAGCTGGTATCCGGTTCAAGCTGCTTTCCTCCACAAATCTTCCTACATCACTGTTTATAACCTACAATTAAAAAAAAAGGGTACTGAACCAAGACCCCTTCAGTAACGGGCAGAGAAAATTTCTCACTTTTTTAAAAACTCTTCTTGAACTGAATTTCTCAACTGTGTGTATTGATCTGGTCTGATTTCAAGAGTAATATGTATTAAACCCAAAATAGAGCAAACCCAATATACATACCCCAAAAGCACTAAAGCGTGAAAATTGAATTAACTAGTTTGAATAACGTATTGCTGGACGGGTATGGGAAAAATCCCTTTAAACAGCATTGCTGTTATTCCTAACGGGAATTGAGTGAACTTATTAAAAGTATGTTACTGTAAAAATTTTTTGTATGTCGCTTAACTGATCCAAGCGGACAGGGCTTTTCGCTTTTAAAATGTATGAATATCGGATCGCCAGGGTGGAACATTTTCGTTGCTAACTATCAGTGGCTACTTCCTATTCGATTGTTCGGTTAACCTATTTTTGAAGCACAGGAAAGGGAAATGTTGAAACAACCCTCCAAACAGCAGAGCCGGTGCAGATTAGGTAAAGCTAAAAAACACCGTGCTCCACATCTGACCTTAACTCCGTTTTTTCAAGCACTGTAAAACAGTGGCGTGCCCGGGAATTAATTTTAGGGGGTGCATATTGTTATTGACATGGAAGAAACATTTTTTTTAGTTTAAAATTACCACTTGGTTAAAAACTATATACGCTCTATAAATCTTATTTTTCCTTCTTAACTGTTTAAAGACTTATAAGTTTCTTTTTATTTATTAAGTTATAGAAATTATAAAAATAAAGATCATTTCAGAAATACAGTTACGAAATCACGAGAAAAAATTTCTACTTACGAAAATCTTAGGAATACAAAATCATTGAAAAATTGGTTAATAATCATTTGATGATTAAATAAACGATCATAATTTCGAAAGAAATGGCTAAAATGACGCGGTGGTGATGAAATGGAAATTTTTATTAATATAAGTTCTTACATAGTTATTCTTAGCTTTCAATTTAAAAAAAAAATTAAATTTCTTCATTCACATACACACACATATATAAATGTATGCATATATGTGTATATATATTGTAGTTATATATATATATATATATATATATATATATACCTACAGCTTTCTTTTTGTCTGCCTATCTCTCTCTATACATATATACATATGCATATATATATATATATATATATATATATATATATATATATATATATATATATATATATATATATATTATATCTATAAATCTCCTTCTGTCTCTCTCTCTATATATATATATATGTATATATATGCATATATATATATATATATATATATATAATATTAGAATCCCTTGTTTACGTATTTTAATATTAATTTAATAACTTTTGTTCATAAAGTGAGTTCGGGGTTTGCGCGGTAATTCTGATTTTTCCTTCCAGACACGCTATAGACTTACTTCAGCCTCTGTCTGGACTACTTTAGCCAATAGTTAGCTAGTTCCCTTTAAACATGGTTATTTTGTATCACGTGATCAATTGTGCCTAGGGATTATTCGTAGTCTTTTACCTTAGGAATCCATACTTGAAAAGTGTATGTGCGGGATCACATTGTCGGTGTTCACGAAGTTGTAAAGATGTTTGCTTGTTATACGGATTTCATGTTCCTTACCAGAAATAAACTGTGTTGTGATTTGGAATGAGTCCCGCCCATATTACACACACACACACACACACACACACACACACATATATACACACATATATATATATATATATATATATATATATATATATATTATATCCATAGCTCTCTGTCTGTCTGTCTCTCTCTATATATATGTATATATATATTTATATAAATGTATATATATATATATATATATATATATATATATATATATATGTGTGTGTATATATATATATATATTTATATATATATGTATATATATATATATATATATATATATATATGTATATATATATATATATATATATATATATTATATATATATATGTATATATATATATATTTGTATATGTTTAAAATTTATAAATGTAATATTTAAAATAATATGTTTACGTGAAATATGTCTATAATTTATAATTTTAAGGTAAAATATTAATAAAGTTAATTAAAAGTTAAAACCATTATTTAATAATTTTTTCAAAAGGAGTATTACTGAAAATGCTCGCCCCTTTTACGTATAATACGATAGTAAAAAGATAGCATCCTAGAAAATTTGTTCTATAACGTGGAATATTTTTTAAAAATCAATTCTTAAAGCGCAAGCCGCAGAGAGAGAATTTTATTTTCCACATAGGTTAACACTGAGCGAAAGAAACTCAATATGTCAGTTATAGGCCCACCTTAAAAAGGCCGAGAGAGAAAATTCTCTGGGGGAAAAAAACGATTTATTTAGCTTATGTAACACTACAAAATTTTGAAATTCAAATAATGCAAATAAATCAATTCTCTAAAGCTTACACAAAATATATTACTTTTTTTATGTTATACTGGTGTACACATTCTACAATATATGCCCTTGCGTGTAAAAAATTTCTTTTATTTTAGAATGATTTTTATTTCTATTGGAAAGGAGAAAATTAAAAGGAAAATGTATGTATGAGAACTTTTTGAAAATCTACTTTGAATGGTACGGTTTAACAATAATTCTTGCCACAAAAACTATATAAATCAGGACTATATAAATTAGGATTAGGATTATAAATTTAGGACTATATAAATTAATAATAACTATATAAATTAGGATTCTTTTATTCTCATTAAGTAATGTTAACACGAATAGTTAAAGTTTTATGTTAGTTTTCTCTGTTATTCAGCCGTCTATCCCTCATTAATTTCCTCTTCAATTATGCTTTGTAAGGTGATTAAAGATCAGTGAATTCAGCTAAACATGATATTTATACTTTTCATTTACAATAAAATGCATTTTTAAAAACCTCATTGCACATTGTATGTTTTTCGGAAAAAATAATTAGCTCGAAAAAAGAAAATTTTGAGCTTTCAAAAAAATTTTTCTTATATTGATAATTAATCGAATAAAGTTTTCTCTCTATTAGTTTAAAAAACGTAATCATTCTCTTTATTCATTCTGTGACTTTATTTATGGATAGATAACATATTGGTTTTTGCTTTATCTCTAAAGGAAAAATTAAAAAATAAAATAGAAAAACTTTCTGAAAATCTTCTGCGAAGGGTAGGGTTTAATAAGAACCCTGGCCTCGAAAAGTAAATTATGGCTCTTTTATTCTGTTTTAAATAACTCTCGTTAGTTTTCTTCG
The DNA here is from genome assembly GCA_032207245.1 of Pardosa pseudoannulata. Taxonomy (NCBI): domain Eukaryota; kingdom Metazoa; phylum Arthropoda; class Arachnida; order Araneae; family Lycosidae; genus Pardosa; species Pardosa pseudoannulata. The sequence continues at coordinate 104,075,448 of CM063506.1, forward strand.
CTATTCAGCTATGTATGCCTAGCATTAATTTTCTCCCCAATTATGCTACTCAAGGTGATTTAAGCTCATTGGATTGGCAAATCGTAGAAGTTAAGTAAACGTGACATTTAAACTCTTCATTTACATTAAAATGCAATTTTGATATAGGTTGAATGCAAATGAACGAAAACAAAGTAACAAAGGGTGCCCATTACGGCAGCTACTTACGATTTGTTCACGATTTGAATACCGTTATGTACTGTTTAGTTTTGCAGATTAAAAAAAACAATAAAAATATATTGTTCCACCAATAAGTGGAATAAAGGAATAATTCTATTAAAACTCCCGGGATTTCATCAGTTTAATCAAATTACAAATTATAAGGATGAAACTGAAAACTACAACGAAGGGAAATACTTTGAAACAAAGCTTTTGCAACCCAAAGACTTTCTGTGCTGCTTTCGAAATGCATTTTATTTCATCGGGCCAATATCTACATATATACATGATTATACATGATTGTATTTTAATTCCAATTTCCATTTAAGAAAACCTGCACTAGGTCATGAACTGCATTGATCAGATAAACTTATTCTTCTAAACAAGCCTTGCGTTTAAAGACGAACCTCTTGATTTCCTTGATCATCCGAAATTAAAAAACGCTTTCTCAGGATTGATCTAATGGCATGTTGAATGAACACTGATGTTTAACTTTATGTTAATGTTATTATCAAGCTTCTTTTTTATGTCATTTCTATTTGTGTTTATGCTCCGGTTTTTACCCTGATCATAAATGTTGGTAGTAGGATATTCCCATTTAACTCAGTGCTGCCTTATACTCTTGAATAATCATGTAACCTTTGGGTTAGCTGTGTTTAAACCCTTCCCTGTTTTGCCCGTACGCCGTACGGCCGCAGCTTTCGGGCCTTTACTGATTTGCTAGTACGGTGTACGGGCAATCTGATTTCTATTTCATAACACTGTTTCGGCATTATTTTTTACAATTTTAGTAGCAAATTATTCCTATAGATCCAGTAAATGATAGTTTGCAGTTTATTGTATTTTCTACTCTGATTGTTTCAAAAGCGCAGGTTTTTTCGCATGTTTTGTATCAGAAGACAAATTGATATCTATCAGTGTATAGCTTTCTGGTTATACTTTTACCAACTGCCTGATAATTTTATTGACGTAAGAGTTGAATAATATATTTTTACTTTTAAGTAATGGATAATTCTCAGAGCGTATGGAAGCTAATTTCTTGTGATTCAAACTGTGACTTGGAATCAGAAACTGAATTATCTGTAAATGATACTAACGAAAGTTCATTAGATGACCTGGATAGTAGTGACTCTGATAGTAGTATAGATGGAATAAGTCAAGCAAGACAATTTTTTGAAATTAATTGTGATAATCCTTCGTATCGGCCTCCTAGATTTGCTTTCAATGGAATTCCAAAAATTAACTTGGATATCGACTAAAAGTAAACTTCAGTTCTATATTCATAGGAAGAAAAAAAGTTGTAATAAATGCTTACAAATATTAGAAAAGTTAATTTTAATAACATATCTTTACTTAAAAATGTAAAATGAACAAAAAAATGCGATAAAAAAATGTGACTTTTTTTTTACCGAATTCTGGAAAAAAATGAAACTGTCAAGGGGTTAAAGAGGGTATTCCATATATATCTTAAGAAAACTCTTAAACAAGATATGGTTGGTTCAACGTGCGACGAATAAGAGATGTAGGATTTGGGGGGAGGGAAAGAGCTGTTCCCAGTTTTCCGAGAAAGACTGTAGTGGCCCTTTTTATGGGTCTTCAGGATGGTAGGGCAACTGGATTGCCTGGGCCGAGCCCTCTAATCCAGAGATTTCTAACAGTAAGAAATTTTTTATGGGTCTGACTGGATATGAATGTTTACAAGACCATCTCTACAGAATTAAAGTGGTGGATTCACCGGAGAGTGTTTTGTGTGACTCTAGTCATCCAATGACTTTTGAGCATTGAAATAATTGTGTTTTACTTACTCAGTGTGAGGGCATTGTTAAAAAGTATTGGAAAACCAGTGAACTAATGGCTTAGGCACTTGTAAAATAAATAAGTAATTTTTTAAATAATCTTTTATTTTTGACTTTTCTATATTCCCATGCTCTCTCACGTAGGGTAAATACGCCCCCTAGGGGGGAAGTGCCCCATAGTCTGAGAATCTCTGGCCTAAATAAATAAGTGCATAAATAATAAGACAACGTAAGGTCGACTGGTATTTTTGACGCACTCTTTGTTCACCTGAGACTGTTTAGTTTTTTGATGCATGCTAAGCCTATCCCTGATAAACAAAATAATCAACAAAGACCGAAAAATTTCTTTTATAGTAACACAATTATCCTACAAATACTCCCCTCAGTGAATCAAGATTTATCTTTCATGATTTTCTCATATTTTTCATTTCTGATGAGCCGGATTTCAAGCAATCGAGATTTAAGCCAAAGCAAATTTTATGAACCGTAGAAAGAAACGCGCCGGCGTAATAAAACATGAAGTAATAAATAAATTACAAACTGTAGTTAACGATCCTTTTAAAAGGAGTTACAGTACTATGCAAAAGATAATAGAAGTGACTCAGGTCTGAGCTTTAAGCGTGGAAAACAGACACTGTGTCCCACGCAGACTAAATGCATTTTATGTCTTCAAGTCCTCCTGGAAGGTTATGTTGGTTGACAAAGAAAGATTTATTAACCTTTCTTAGCTGAGAATGTGTGGAATGGCGTTGATTTATCAGGTCACTTTTATATTTATGGCTGTACTTTTCTTAGTTTGGAATTTTGAATGTATATTACAGTTCCCATGATGTATTTGAAATTGTAGGAGACACGTGTTGGCTTGCTGGCTGTGAGTTGTGTAATGATACATTTTCTAATGCATGGCCCACTTACTAAGGAATTTAATGTTTAAAGCTGATTTCCAATCAGCATTAATTTATCAGGTCACTTTTATATTTAATGGTGCACTTTTCTTAGTCTGGAATTTTGAATGTATATTACAGTTCCCATGATGTATTTTAAATTGTAGGAGAAAAGGTTTGGCTTGCTGGCTGTGAGCTGTGTAATGATACATTTTCTAATGCATGGTTTAATTACTCAGGAATTTAATGCTTTAAGTTGATGTCCAATCAGCGTTGATTTATCAAGTCACTTTTATATTTATGGCTGTACTTTTCTTAGTCTGGAATTTTGAATGTATATTACAGTTTCCATGATGTATTTGAAATTGTAGAAGAAACAGTTTGGCTTGTTGGCTGAGAGTTGTGTAATGATACATTTTCTAATGCGTGGATTAATTACTCAAGAATGTGATGCTTAAAGTTGATTACCAATCAACGTGAAATACCAAGTCAAAATGGGATAAGAATGCATGGACTGGTACGGAAAAGCAATTGATTTACCTACTAACTATTTGTATTTCAATGTCAGCCCGTCTTGACACCAAATTTATTTTGCAACAAGTATAACACCGGGTGTGGCTCAATATGGTTTTTAAAATTAAAAAATACTCTTCATATTTGTTTAACTCGATCAAAACTGGTAAGGGTAATAAGATAGGTTGATATAACTCAAACATTAATCTGGATCAGACTACTTGGAATGAGGAAAACTAATTTGCAGCACAAAGAGTTAAGATATTCGACGATGTAGAAATGGAAAGCTTAGAGATACGTTGTAGGTCAGTCCAGCAAAGGTACCGATTTCAGAATGCAATGCTGAAATTCTTCTCCCTGTCAAAAATTTAAATATTCTTACCATTTAAAATCATAGAGTTTCATAACGATGCTCTCTAATTACGACTAAAACGACCGCATTGGAGAAGACGTTGAAAAGGCAAGTGCCGGCTTTGACTTCCCATCAAACATTATCTTACGCAATAGAATCTTTTAACAAGCTGCTGTCATAATTTGCTCTCGTAAATCACTCGTATTCCATTTTCATATCTTCGTTCATATTGATTGCTTCACTGCGTTATTTATTCATTAAAACAATTGCACAGGAAAGACAAAAACAAACGAACAAAACCGAGAAGAAAGAGAGGGAGAAGTGTGTCTATTTTCAGTACTTTTAAAGCCCCGGATGTCATTTTCCGTCACGACGGCTGTTCGCGAGCAAGGGATTTGGTACGGTTCCACGAGTTTCGAACCCGGTTTCGCTCCCTTAGCTGGAAATCAAGGGTTAGACTGCGGAGGACGGGGGTGCAATTAAGAAATCGAAGGATTAAGTATCTTCTGCGATAGCGATTTGTTTGCGATATCCACGGGCCATCACATGCCAAACGATGTGTGTTATAGATCGTAAAACGTTCTTCAGGAACTACACTCACGCGAGTCCATCGCTTTGAGAAAGGAAGCCGGATCCCGAAATACTCTGAGTGAAACTCAAAAGGGTCTTTATGAATCACAGGTGTTAAGGAGTGAATTTTTAAATTGAGGGTTTCTTGGCCACTTATCGGCTAAAGTCCAGAAATTTTAATTGTATTTTCTTCATCCTACTTTGCTGAACGTGGGCTTAGTAGCACACTGGACAAAAATATACATATCTATAAAAATAATCTATAAATGAATCGATTATTATTGTGTTTACCACAATAAATGCAGTTAATTTTTCAATAATAAAATTCGAGTACTCGACCACGGACCATTGCTTGTCCACCCCTGAACTTGAATGTAGATATTTTAACTGCATTTCTCTCATCGTATTTTGCTGGAAGTGAGCTCAGTGAATTGGCTAGTTCATTGTCTAAGAATAGGAACATTACTGAGTATAGAGATATCCAACCATCTCATGATCTAAACCTTTTCATAAATTATTTTATTTCTTATTGATTTTATGAGTCAATTTCAGTTTTTAACAGTTTTCTACCTCATTAGATGGTCGTTTTAATTAGTTTATAATTTGTGATTCTTGTGAATGATGTTAACAAAATTGGAACATGACATTAACACTAGATTTACGGACCGAGCCAATTTGACTCATTAAAAATTTGATATATATATATATATATATATATATATATATATATATATAAAACTTTAATATCACTTTTCAAAAACATACGTTGGTTTTTAGTTAAGTAATAAAATATATGTAAACTTTCATTCTTCTTCCCCGCAGACCCCTTCATTTCGCATTATCAAATGTGGTATACATATTTTCACGGTTGTGAGCCAATTTGACTCATAGAATGTATATGAAAATAAATAAATATAGTAATAAATATAGTATAAAGTAAATATAAAGTATAAAGTATATAAAGTATAGTATAAAGTAAATAGAGAAGAAGTCGAGAACACTTCCATTCCAATGACAGAAATTCATGCTACTGACGCACGGAAGAATTGTCAAGTTCAACAATCATGCAAAAGAAACAGATGTAGAAACCATTGTGCTAAATGTAATAGAAATGTTTGCGAAAAATGTTTCAAAAACAGATTTTATACTTAAAAAATGTTTTCCATGAATATTTTGATAATAAACATGTTATTTAAATTAATTTGGAACTATTTTCTTTGCAAAAATCTTCAATTTTCTTGTATGAGTCATATTGGCTCACTTCAGTAAAAATAGGTATATTATCAATATCCGTAAATCTAGTGTTAATAAATTGTTAAAATTTTACCAATCTCAACCATCTCATAAATTATTTAATTTATTATTGATTTTATGCCTATATTAAAGTTTTTAACAGTTTTCTACCCCATTTGATGGCAGTTTTAATTAGTTTATAATTTGTGATTCTTGTGAATGATTTTAACGAAATTGGAACATGACATTAACAAATTGTTAAAATTTTACCAATCTCCACCAACTGATAAATTATTTTATTTTTTATTGATTTTATGCTTATATTTAAGTTTTTAACAGTTTTCTACCCCATTTGATGGCTGTTTTAATTAGTTTATAATTTGTGATTCTTGTGAATGATGTTAACGAAATTGGAACACGACATTAACAAATTGTTAAAATTTTACCAATCTCAACCATCTCGTAAGTTATTTAATTATTTTATTTCTTATTGATTTTATGCGTATAATTAAGTTTTTAACAGTTTTCTACCACATCTTTTTTAATTAGTTTATAATTTGCGAATGATTTTAACGAAATTGGAGCAAACATTAACAAATTGTTAAAATTTTACCAATCTCAACCATGTCATAAATTATTTTATTTAATATTAATTTTATGCATATATTTAAGTTTTTAACAGTTTTCTACTCCTTTTGAGGTCCGTTTTAATTAGTTTATAATTTTTGATTCTTGTAAATGATTTGTGAATGATTTTAGTGAAATTGGAACACGACATTAACAAATTGTTAAAATTTTTCCAATTCCAACCATCTCATAAGTTATTTTATTTCTTATTGATTTTATACATATATTTAAATTTTTAACAGTTTTCTGCCACATTTGATGTCCTTTTTAATTAGTTAATAATTTGTGATTCTTAATATATAGATAAGTAGATAAAATAAGTATATATATATTCAAAAATATTTTAACATTTGGTGTACTTAACTGTTATGACACAGGGGGCGTTCATATATTTTTCTCTTGTCAAGGAGGTGGTGGTCGTAAAAAGGTTGGGAACCTGTGTTCCGAAACCAGACAAATGTGCGCAGAAAGAATCGCGAAACAATAAACTAATAATGGTGAAACATCTGAAAACTATTCATTAGAACATCAGGAGGAGTCAGTAATAGACAGTGAAAGTAGTTTAAACATAATTCTTTTAGTTTACGCGACATATAAAGAGCTATTAACAAGTAACTATCATTATCTAAATGTAAATTTTAGCGATTTAAACAGTAATATACATGAATCAAAAGGTTTAAAATTGATTTCTATGACAAAGTACCTCATTAGTGTTTTGAAATAGTTACATTTAATGACTTATAATCATAAATCAGCTCTTAATTATACCTTTAATATAATTTTAACAATATAATTTTTTAATCTAAAAGGAAAGAACTAAGATCAAATGTATTAAAGCGTTATAAGTTTGAGGATAAAATTAATAGTGATCTTAATAGTTTTATCGCTAACTTAATAAGAAATTATAGTTGTCAGGATAACTTTTACATAAATTCTTTTGTTTCATAAGATAAATAGCCCGGAGATGAATGTATGTAATTCCATAAGTAGCTTTACTATTTACAATGCTTTTCTCAATCAACTCGTTAATAAATCATTGTAAGCCTCTAATTATACAAAATAATCTAAAGTAAATCTATTAAGGTAATTAATAATAAGATAATTTAAACTTTTTTACTAATAATGTGTCATGTTTGATGCATATTCGTTTTGTATTTTATGCCTGTCATATTTCATATTTGATGTGTAGATGTATATACTGTGCAGTAATATAACCTGTTCAATCTATTATGTATTGGATATATTAAACACAAGAAAAGAATGGATAACAGTAATTATTGTCAAATGAAAAACAGATATCTGTAGGTGTAATCACGTGTGCAGGAGCCTATATCTAGAAAGAAATAATACATAATATATTTATAAATATGTTTGATTACGAGATGTTCTGGTAGTTAGCGTAAAAAATCCAAAGTAATGGGTTTGTAGCAATAACAACTCCGAATTTGGCAACAATATCATTTTCGTGAATCTGCTAACCTTAACCAGTCTGGGAATATTAAAGAGTTGTATTGTTTTTGTCTATTCATTATGCAAGTGGGAGTAATACTTGTTATTTAATACTTGTTAAAACAGTAGGGGAGAGTGGCTCACCTTGGGACACTTTTTTTTCTTTCTTTTTTTCTAATTTTTTGATATTAACGAATTATTGTCAAAAATTTACCTAATATTATTTTAACCTTTGCCTACATTATTAAATAGTTTTTAATCTCATATCCATTATAGAAAAACTTATAAAAAATATTTAATAATCTTGTACTTTGTCCCAAGGTGTACTACCTGGTGGCTCACCTTGGGACAATTAAAAATAGATGTGAAAAATTCAATTATTGAATTACAATATGCTTGGAATTATTTATTCAAGAAAAGAAAAGTATTTCAAGTGATAAACATAATTATTAGAAATTAATATTTTCTAATTTTGTTTACAAAAAAAAAACAAATTAGTTGATTAATACAAATTAGTTGAACGCACAAATTAAATTAAAAAAATTAGAATATTGTCAGCACGAACTGCTTCATTTTTTAGATATTCTTTATTTCTAATCCTTGCCATTGTTAAGCCTAATAAGTTCCTAAAAGAAGAAATAACTGTTAATAAACACATGTTATGTAGGTTAAATAAAAAAAAATATTTTAAATGCAATATCTTTTTGTAAAAATATTTGAAATAAAAGTTAGCTAGGTGTATGTTGTGTCCCAAGGTGGACCACCTCCACCTGTCCCAAGGTGTACCATACACGCTCTATGAAATTTTAGAATGCCATGCTCTTAGGCTTAGCACCAGAACAATTACTATACATCAGTTTTATAGAGAAACCTTTAAATTTCATTATAATACCGTTTATTTCAAAATATTTTCATTAAAAATCCACTTTACAACTTATCAAAATTTTACATGAAAGTTACTAGACATGTGGTCAATCCTTACCTGCTTCATCAATGGAATCAAAACACATTTGACAAATTGACTGTGCTGACATCTATCTCCATCTACAAGGGCTAAGAGTTAATTTAAAATTTAGGGCAAAAAATTAAGCTGTCCCGAGGTGTACTGTGTCCCAAGGTGAGCCACTCTCCCCTATTGAATGTGATTAGTAGTTATTCCCATAGTGAGCCGCGGTAACTCAGTCGTCAAAGCATGGATCACATAATTGTTGGTTTGAGACTTGATCTCGCCAAACATTCGCCATATTCATACATGTATCTCAATGTATCAGGTTTGAAAAGTAAAACTGATAATTTAGGAGTTTGAGAGCAGAAAACACAGTGCACTGTTTTAATGCAGACTCATGAATCTTTAATAACCTACTATAAAAACACTTGACATAGATTTTAAAATTAATACGTTATGAAGTTCTCATAAAGGTAAAAAAAAACTCCGTATCCTTTTGTTCACTCTCTGAATCCTTACTAGTGAACGCGAGTATTTACTCCCGGATACTAGTCTCATGAATTCGTGGATCCTAGACTCTATCCTTTACTTCTCTCTATCTCCTTCTGTTTACTAACACCTAGCCGACCTCCACTGACAAGCTAACCAAGAGAAAAAGCCAGCGCCCGTGGGGATCTCTACCCAGATGACGCTGATCCCACACATCTTCCTGGTGGTCCTGATGATGGGGGAGAGAGTGTTTTGAGCAAGGGTTGCTGCATGAACTCTGGCAAAATGTGGTCCCTTTGTTAGAATATGGACTCTAGAGACGCTCCTCTATGTTTGATTGTTGACTGTTAAACTGTGCAATGTACATGAATAAATACATTATCAAGACATTATTGCCTCTAGAATTGTCATATGCGGGACATGTATGTATATACACATTGATATAAATATATGTTTGCGCTTGTGTGTGTAACAGGTAAAATTATTTTTCACCGATCATACATAAAGTTAAACCCATTACTTTTTCAGGTGCCAGAGCTGGTTTGACAACTCAAATGGGTTAGGATCGGGGAAGACATAGATACAGATATAAGTAAAAATTAATAATTCAACTTTTAATTTAGGAAAGTGTAAAAGGAATGTAAGATTAATGATTCATTATTATATATATATATATATATATATATATATATATATATATATATATAAATATATGTTTGCGCTTGTGTGTGTGTAACAGGTAAAATTATTTTTCACCGATTATACATAAAGTTAAACCCATTACTTTTTCAGGTGCCAGAGCTGGTTTGACAACTCAAATGGGTTAGGATCGGGGAAGACGTAGATACAGATATAAGTAAAAATTAATAATTCAACTTTTAATTTAGGAAAGTGTAAAAGGAATGTAAGATTAATGATTCATAATATATATATATATATATATAATATATAAATATATATATATATATATATATATATATATATATATATATATATTTATGTATATAATATGTATTTTTTAATATAAATATATTATATTTTGTGTAATATATACAATTAAGTAATTTATTGTAGAGTAACTTTTGACAAAATGTAGATAAGACGTATGTATATTAATATATATAAGTATAAAATATATATAAATAATAAAACTAATATATATATATATATATATATATATAAATATATAAATATATATATATATATATAATTATATAATATATATATATATATATATAATATATATATAAATATATATATATGTTTTATTTAGTAATGTATTTTTTATTATGTACAATATATATGTTTGTGTATAATATATGTATTAGTAGTATTCTATATGTATATATAATTTAATTTATGTTTATATATATATGTATGTATAATGTATATGTATGTTATATATATAAATATATGTATATATATATATGTATATATATATGTATATATATATATATATATATATATATATATATATATATATATAATATATATATATATATATATATGTATATATATATATGTATATATATTTTATATATATAATATAATATATATATTTATTATATTGTATTATAATGTATATATATATATAAATGTATAATATATATAAGCATATGATATATATTAAATCTTATATATATAATATATTATTTAACCATATTGTCATTATAATATATTAGACATTAAAAGGAGTATATATATTCTGTATATAATAACCAAACTGTATATAATATAAATATTTAGCATATTATATATTAGCATTATATTTGTATATATATATAAAGAATAATATAGATTATGTATTTAATTCTGAGATTTTGTATAAAATAGATATAAAGAATGAAAAATATAGGAAAATTTTAGATGTATAATTTAGGTGTAATAATTTTTATATATTACACACACATCACACAGACACACACCCTATGATGAAGTCGGAACCCGTCCTTCAAAGTTATCTTAATAAAGGTCTTTAGCTGAAACGGTATCATTTTTAGGGCCATGACTGCAACCCCCCATCGAGAAGTCAGTCTCATTACATATATATATATATATATATATAAAATATATATATATATATATATATATATATATATTATTTGATATAAGTTCGTGTTTCTTGATGAATTTTATATCCTTTTAACCCCATGTTATCCTGATCTGAAACTTCAAACATAATAAAAGCCACACATCTTATTATTTGTCACTCCACTAGATTCTATCACTTTTATATTAATTGAAAGTGAATTAGAGACCTTTAAGGTATTCTATTCACCACACTTCCGCTTCTGGTAAATTTCCTCGGAAATGAGGCTAGGTGAAAAAAAAAAGCAAAACTTTTCCTTCTCTGTGACACTGCACCTGAACAAGTTTTAGTCTCATAGACCTTTAAATTGGAGGAGAATTCGCCAGATAAGCGTCTAACAGAGGGGAATCAAAAGGTACCTCAGTGAAACAAATGGACCTTTCTCTGCCAGGAAGGTAAAGCGATACAGTGTTGGCAACATTTATATGTTATTTGTCTCGTAGTAGACGAAAGAGTACGTAACATTCAGTACATTTCATTTGATGGCTTAAGAATAGTAACTGTGTTGTAACTTCGAATCGGTGAGACATCGTATAGTATTGCAGGTTCGGAAGTATATCTTTAATTGAATACGTAGTTTTACTTTTTGCGAATTGGCAATATAGTGAATATGACTAGAATCAATCAATTCATAAACCGCATTCCAGGTCCTATCTTTCAACTACAATAAATAGAGCATACAAAAGATATCAAATAATAATAATAAAAAACAACTAATTACTGTGAAAAACTAAAGTAAGTGTTAAATATTTATAAATAAAAATATTTACTGTACAACAATAAATTTAAGTTATTCTAAAATAGTCTGATTTATTTATAATTTATTTATAAATTTGAAAAAAAAAATTATAGTTGTATTATTGAATGAGATATTACCAATCACCTCAGCTGGAGCAAAAACTATGGATGTTCACGAAATGTATACTTATGACTTTTTTAAAACTAATGTAGGGGATCAGAAAATCGCATAAAATTTTAATACCTTCGTATTTTGAGACCTAACCTATCTCGAAATTTTTCCACTATCACGAAATTCGAGAAAAACAGGTTTAACCGTATAACAGACGCGTTGTTAAACTTATATCCTTTTATGCGGCTCACCGTGCACTACGACATAATAAAGTCGTATCTAATGGTGTCTTATTACATGACACAGTGCCCGTTTTAAAGAAAAAATGGGCTTGAAACAGAGTCCTGTCTTAAACGTGACCTTGACCCTCTATGAATTTGACCATCTTGAATCATTTTGGTGTCAGCTTAATTTTTTTACTGATATGGAGCATTTGCTTTTATTACCATTTTCTTATACAATCTTCTGATTTGTTTCCCCTTTTATTATAAGAGCACCCTATAGGTAGGGAAATATCGCTCCCTATGAGGGGACAACATACAAATACATCCAAGACTTACACAGGAATCTAATCCAAACCCATGGGTGGAAGCATAACATGCTAACCTCTGTACAATTTGGCTGGCGTGTCAGCCTAAAGTACTATGAAAACCTCATCAATATTAGTCCATTACTTTTGAAATACATAGTGAACTTCTTTGACATTCATACTGAAAATAATACACATACACAAGGATATGTATATATATTAATATACATATATGTATATATATGTACTTATACATATATATGATAAACATACGCATATATGTTTATTTATATTTGTATCTATTTATCTATCTACATACATATACATAAAATATAAATATAATATATATATATATATATAAATATATATATATATATATATACAATATAAATTATATAATATATATATATAATATATATATATATACTAATGTATACAAATATATATATATATAATATATATATATATATAATAATATAAAAGAAAAAAAAAAAAGAGAGAGATTACAATTCCTGCACGGCGTAACTTTAAAACCGAAATATTGGCCAGGATGAGTAAATATATACAAACTCTATTTACTTAAATGTAAACTCGCATTTATGAAAATCATTACGATTTCAGTTAGAAAAGTACCAAGAGAAAGATGATCCATAAACACTGACATCGAAAATTTATATACATTTGATGACTGCCTAAAAATCGGGAACAATTTAACGTAAGCTATATAAAAATTTAAATATACCCCTTTGTACATCCTAATAATACCTTGCCCCAAACCGATAATAAAAAATTAATGAACAAATTAATAAGCACACGTTTGTGGATCTCAGCGGCATGCAAGCGACCCTCATTAGAGGGCAAAAAAATCGAGACACCGCCCTGCTGCCATTCGAAACAAATAAATGCGCTTCATAATTACCGGCAGGACAGAGGGAAGAACAAGTCCGAACCCCTTTGGCTCAGTGGATGCGTTTTTCGGGTTAATGAGCGTGCCCGAATGGGGTTAACCTGAGTTGCATCTCCCGGGGAGGAAAGAAAAATAAATCGCTAATTGCTAGAGCGGAGGAACTACATGTCGACACTGATCGCTGGGCATCGGGTGACGTCGCCCGGGGGCGAGATATTCGACGTCAGCGGTGAAGGTAAAAATCTTGTAAGACTCGGGGTCGAACTTGGACTTCTGGTGTTAAAAATATCTGGCATCTTATTACCCTTAGTAACCGGCTGAAGTTTGCCATTTTGGACTTATTGCTTTTAGAATAGTTTTTTTTGTTTAATGGGAATTTTCAAAGTGTTTTGTTCTTTAAAATCCAGTTATAGCCTCAGTAAAAGCTAAACTTGGCTTTTGTTGTTAAACAAATCTTAAGATCTTGTTACTGTTAGTAACCGAATAAAATTTACCATTTTTACTTATTGCTTACTAGAATAGTCTTTTTGTTGAATAGGAAACTTTCAATGCGGTTTTGAGACGACTTTATCTGATACGAAATTTCTTCTTCTAACCCCAGTAAGAATTGAACTTGGTTTTTATTGTTAAATCTATCTAATATATTTTTACCTTTAGTGACCGACTGAAGTTTGATATTTTGACTTATTATCAGAACAGTCTTTTTGTTTAATAGGGAATTTTCGAGAGATTAAGATGAGATTTTGTATCATACAAATGTGCGTCTTCCAACCCCAAGTATACCCTTAGTATAGATCAAACTTGGCTTTTGATTAAAAATATCTAATATCCTGTTTTCTATAGTAATCAATGGATGCTTACCATTTTGATTTATTGCTATCAGATCCGTTCTTTCAGTTTTTGTTCAATAGAGAATTTTCAAAGTGATTTGGATAGTACTTTTTTTAAAATTCTTCGCCAAATTGCAACTATACTCTCAGTAAAATTCTTCTACAATTGAATGGGATTTTTTTATATTGAAAATCTTAGTATTACACATTTGTATGTATGGAACGAAACATACGAGTAAGGTCGCCGGGCAGTGAGATATTCAAAGCCAGCGGTGAAGGTAAAAATCTTGTAAGACTCCAGGTAGAACTTGGACTTCTGGTGTTAAAAATATCTGGCATCTTATTACCCTTAATAACCGGCTGAAGTTTGCCATTTTCTACTTATTGCTTTTAGAAGAGCTTTTTGTTTAATGGGAATTTTTAAAGTGATTTTGAGGAGTGTTTTGTTCTTTAAAATCCAGTTATAGCCTCAGTAAAAGTTAAACTTGGCTTTTGTTGTTAAAAATATCTTCTTGTTACCGTTAGTAACCGAGTAAAATTTGCCATTTTGACTTATTGCTTACTAGAACAGTCTTTTTGTTGAATAGGAAACTTTCAATGCGGTTTGAATCCAAACTTTGTTACAATTGAATGGTTTTTTTTTAATTGAAAATCTTAGTTTTATACATTTGAAAGTATGGAACAAAACATATGAGTACGGTTGCCGGGCAATGAGATATTCGATACCAGCGGTGAAGGTAAAATCTTGTAAGACTGGAGGTGGAACTTGGACTTCTGGTGTCAAAAATATCTGGCATTGTGTTACCCTTAGTAACTGGCTAAAATGGATCATTTTGGACTTAGTGCTTATCAGAACAGTGCTTTTGCTTAATGGGTATTATCAAAGCGATTTCTAGAATACTTTTTAAATTCCTTCCTGCATATCCAGTTATATCCTCAGAAATAGTTGATTGGTTGGTTTGTTTACTATTATTTTTAAACTAATAAACTACATTTAGCATGGAACGGTAATATAATTGAAAGATTTAAAATTATATTAGAAATATGAAACTTCTTTGTTAAATATCTGGCATCTTGTTACCCTTAGTATAGGAAATTTTCATTTTGACTTAATTTTAGAAAATTTTTTTTAAAGCGATTTCGAGAAGACTTTTAAATTTTCCCCTTCCAAATCCAGTTATAACTTCGAAAATAGTTGGATATGGCTTAATTTTTAAAAATATCGACCATCTCATAACCTTTAGTAACTGACTGAAGTTTGCCATTTTAACTTGTAGCTTGTCGGAACAATTTTTTTTTTTTTTTTTTTTTTTTTTTTTTAAGAGGGAGTTTTCAAAGTGAATTGGAGAAGACTTTATACGAAATTTCTTCTTACAGCACCAGTTATGCTGTAAGTAAAGTTCGAACTTTGCTTCTGATTAAAAGATCTTCCAATTTTTTTCCTACAGTAGCCTGCACATATTTGTTATTTTAACCAACTGCTTATTAGACAAAGTTCTTTCAGTCTTTTCGTTTAATGGAGAATTTTCAAAGTCATTCGGACAAGATATTTCTAAAAGTCCTCTTCAAACTGAATTCACACTCTCAGTAAAATTCTGCTGTAATCTAATGCTTTTTTCTCAAAATTATTTTTATCCTACATTTGAAAGTATGGAACGAAATGAGTGAGGTGGCCCGCGGGTAAGATATTTGACGCCAACGATGGAGGTAAAATATTGTAACAAGCGTTGTTGAACTTGACCTCTGATGATAAAACATCTGAGATCTTGTTCCCCACAATAACAGGGTAAAGCTTTCCGCTTTGACCTATTACTTATCAGAACATATCTTTCAGTCTTTTTGCTTAAAGAGACAAGAAACGTTGTATTTCAGATTTTCAATTAACTGTATCCTTATAATGATCATAAATAATGATATTATATAAAGCACATAAAATACTATCTAAAAAATCCTAAAAATTAAGTCGTTTAACAGAATTTGTTAAAAATGTTTCTAGTGCACTGCATAGAAATAATTTTGTTTGTCACTATATATTTAACATTTGTATAGAAACGAAACTGAGTATCTATTTTCATTTGCGTTAAATACTATTTAGGAGCTCAAATCGTACCACTGCCTAAATTGTGCCACTGACAATAATGTAATTAAAGTGTCAAAAACAGCACCTCTGGTAACAGTATGGTGGGCGGTGGACAATAGGGTCAATCATATTGCTTTCCAGTGATTATCAAACAAAAAAAGTCCACCTTCTACATACGCCTATAAACATTAAGTATTAGCCTCTTTCTCTATAATTTTCTACTTCCATTTTTTTAAATGAGAATAACTGACTGCCTTGTTGGCAATGTGGACGATTACGTGATCTTTAGTTACGTTCATTTGCTCATAAACTAAAGAGAAAAACTAATCAGCGTCTTAACTATGGTATCAATGGTAATATTATACGAGGTTTTGCTGTTACAAATGTTAGAGAAAGACAATTTAAAGCATAGGTCTTAAAGTTAAATCACTGCAATGATATGAGTAGTTATCCTGGAAATATTATCAATGATATTCTTGAAACTTCCAGACAATGATATAAACAAATTTAGTAGCAGAATGTTGTTTCGAAATCTTTCGAACAACTGTGTGTAAAAGAACCTACAATATTTGACAAGAGAAATTTGGAAACAAATGGCTGTTAAGTGAGTTATTAGTTTAACTTTTAAACTTTGAGAACAGAAACTTTGAATCCTTTTCCCGAGAGCTTGTTACTTTAGTTTTAAAATTAGATATAGTCCCCTTAAGCCAGAAAATTTCACTGTTCTACTGACGAAAGGTATAACTAGATTTGGAAGTGAATGGTAAATGAATTATTTGTTTTTGTATTAAGCTTCGAGAACTAAAACTTTGAATCCCTCTCAGAGAGCTGACACTAGTTGTACAGTTAGATACTAGCCTCCTCCAGACAGAAATTCTGACTGTGCTACTGACTAAAGGTATAATTGGACTTGGGAGTGAATTATTAGTTTCTCTTTTTAGATTTGAGAACAAAAACTTTGAATCTTTCTCTCGGAGATCTGTCACCTTAGTTGTACAGTTAAATAGTAGCTCCCTCCAGACAGAAAAACTGACTGCGCCGCTGACTGAAAGTATAACTGGAGTTAGAGGAAGCAATTTTAAAATTTCTTTTCCAAATCGCTTTGAAAATTCCCCTTAAGGGGGCAAGGGAATTATATAGTTTTGTTGTAAATGCATCTTTTTCCATAAAAATACTTGTTAACAAAAAAGAATATAAAATATTTGTTTTCAGATATCATGTAATTACTCTTTTAAGTATTTATGCGTTTATGCATGTATCTGAATGCATAAATGTATAAAGTGTTATGCATTTATGCATTTTTCCATCAGACATTTTGCTGTTTTATCAGTTAATACGAAAAGATTTTTGCATCTTGTCGACCTCATCCTAACGAGGTCCGACTGTGTCTATATATAAACTTGTGTATAGTGTACGTTATATTTTCAAGGGTGACCTCAGATCATATATTTTACCATACATATAAGTCAAAGTTCGTCTTCCTTATATTACTTATCCGCCTTTAAAAGAAACCCCGCATTTGAAAATTTATCTTTAAATAGTTCTACCCCTTTTATGTGATGAGAAGTACTTCAAAGGGAGAAAATTAGATCTTGGAACTCTGAAGAGGGTAATCAATTTAGTTCCTGATTTATACAAGTATCAGAAGGGAGATAATGTGGGCTGAAATAGGATATGTGAAACCGTCACTGAACTATGAAGTCCAGTCTATGAGATGAAAACCCGTGGGTAGTAATAAGTTTGAAAGCAGATCTATTCAAATAAAGCGGATTTCCGAACTCAAAATCTAATTAATAAAGTGTCTGAAGAGTGATGCAAAGATGTCCGATTCATTGAAATAATTTATATTAAAACAGATGTTGTATGAATTTGAACCGACAGTTTGTACTTTTAAAGGAAAAAATCGTGAGATTTCAGCTCTAGAAATGAGGAATTTTTAACTTTGATATTTTAAACTTATGTAGTCCTCATGTCAAAGTCTTTGTGAGTTCAATGTCCTTCTGATAATCCTTGTGACTTCAGTAATTATCTATACGCATGGCCGAATGATGGCCGAACGTGTGGGCGTTACTCTTTGGTACTACTGTTCGTGGGTTCGAATCCCACTACAGGCATGGATGTTCGTAGCCGTTCGGAATCGGCTTTAAGGAGTACCCTGTGCTGATAAGGAAGGCCAGGAGTCTGGTTGACTGGCTCACCGCTAATCAAGGCGCCATTCTGCGGCCATGAAGATTTTAACCTAAAACCACAACGCAAGGGTCAAAGTACCCCTTCACTAGTGGCCATCACAAATGCCCAGTGCAGTTATTGCTTCCCTCACCAACACCTGCTCTCATGTCAGATAGTTCCATGTAGTACACCGAGTCAACCGGACTTTTAACCTGGGCAGGACTCCTGCGGTGTTCCTCCCGCACTTCCGGAAACTGCATTGGTTGTACTCATTTGTCTAGATTGTCTACATTTTTTTCATGTTATTTTAAATTTTATGGGCGGAATGCTGACTTGGCCCCTGCGTAACGCATTGTTGCCAGACGGTCAGACCAAACCAGCAATTCAACACCCTACACCCGACTACGGGTGGGTGGCTTGTTACAGGTAGTATACGTCATTAAGGAGTAGGGTCGGACCTTGTTAGCCCTCATTTTTCAAAACAGTAGACCGTAATGTTCCAAATCAAACACAATCTATACGTCACTAAACTAAACTCTCTGGTGCTACAGCTCAAGTGGAGCCATGGCTTATGGTGCTGGTCTCCATTTCCGAGACCAAAGACCCTGGGGTGCAAAGCATATGTCCCGGTTAGGTGATCAACCTTGTTCGAAACTCCCAGTGTTTGATTCCCAAGCATACTTTGTCCTCAGTTTATCTACTCACTGAGTTAACCTTGCTTAGCCCAATGACCTAACTTCGTACCTGAGTGCTGGGAGAGTGAAGCACTACCAGAACATCACTGGATTTCCAAACTATACGCATGTTCTGGAAAAGTCGGTAAACTTCTTGACTTGAAATATTTGAGTTTTATTATTTCTAACAGCTCATAAGTTTAGAGCTTAGACTACTAAAAGAAATATATCATCGAGCGTCTAATTATCGTTTAAGTAGAACAAATAGTTGACATTTAAAATATGAACACAGTAATCATAATCAAAACAGTTAAACTTCAAAAGTAGATTAAAATTTTAAAGTAATTTTTTTTAAATTCTTAAATAAGTAAGAATTGTTGAAAATAAAGGCTGAGATCTTTTTAATTTTTGACTCGGGGTTGTGACATTTCTCATCACTACTACTGCAGCATTCCAAAGGAAGGTGCTTTTGAAACCCTTAAATATAGCCCGGTTTGAAAGCGAAATTCTCAACAGTGTGAATGATGCTCGTAGCACGTTCCGATGTTTGGTAGATCTGATACTGCATTGACGTACGTACTCAAGCTTCTTAAAAAAGATCTTACGGGGGTTGAGGAGAAAGCAGCAGTAGAAAAAGAAACACAACAACTCCTCTTCGAGCCAAATGAAATTCTTAGCGAACAAACACCTCAATTAAGAGAAGCCGAGACCACGTATCAAGTCATCAAAGACAGTTGCAAACTCCTTGGAGAGTCGCCAGTGCACCATCCAAACACTTTAATTCCCTCTCTAATTGCGATTACGAATGAGATCAAATTATGCAATTGAAAATAGAAGAAAAAAACGGGTCTGTCAATTGGAGTAGTGGGAATAAAAAAAAATATAGGTTTGGAAATAAATCATGTGACAGCATGTCATGGATTGTCATTTGCCCGGACGAACACACTTTCTTTATGTACTTAAATAGTCGATACAGGCACATAATTGTGGAAGAATTGTATTAGTACAACTGTTTTAATAGTGACGTAGTCAATTATTTTTGGAAGGATCCACAGTCTTAATCTAAAGTACAATGAACTTTCAATCTCATAAAAAATAACCATTACACATACATATACAAAGTACACATATAAGTATTATATAGTTTTGAATGCAGACATAAATACTTCATAAAATGAAGCAATAACGCTGAACGTAATGTTATTGTATCGTAAAATATATATTTCCAATCGCAATGTTTCTTTTATTTTTACTATTTTTCTAAGTTTTTAAAAAACAGAGAAGTTTAAATTTGCCTGGAAGATACTGGAGCATATTTAATTAATGCTCCAGTATTTACTAAAATAATTTAAACTAAACTAACTTTAGGAATAACTTAGAAAATAAAATAAAATATTGAGAAAAGGATTATGACATATCCTTTTATTTTTCTTACAAAATATTCTTACAAATATTCATTAAACATACACATGCAAAGTACACACATACATACATAAGTCTTATATAGTTTTGCATGCATACATAAATACGTCATAAAATGAAGCAACGCTGAACGTAATGTTATTGTATCTTAAAATATATATTTCCTATCACAGTGTTTCTTTTATTTTTACTATTTTTCTAAGTTTTTAAAACAGAGAGGTTTAAATTAGCCTGGGATATACTGGAACATATTTAATTAATGCTCCAGTATTTACTAAAGTAATTTAAACTAATTTTATGAATAAGTTAGAAAATAAAATAAAATATTGAGAAAAGGATTATAACATATACTTTTATTTTTCTTACAAATTATTCTTACAAGTATTCATTACACATACACATGCAAAGTACACACATACATACATAAGACTTAAATAGTTTTGCATGCATACATAAATACGTCATAAAAGGAAGCAACAACGCTGAACGTAATTTCATTTTATCTTAAAATATATATTTCCAATAGCAGTGTTTCTTTTATTTTACTATTTTTCTAAGTTTTTAAAACAGAGAAGTTTAAATTTACCTGGCAGATACTGGAGCATATTTAATTAGTGTTCCAGTATTTACTAAAATAATCTAAACTAATTTTATGAATAACTTGGAAAATAAAATAAAATATTGATAAGAGGATTATAACATATCCTTTCATTTTTTTTTTATTTAAATTATATATCTCGTAATACATCAAAACTCGAAAACAGTACGGAATAATCATTTATTTACAAACTATCATTTTATAGAGGCAAATTAATTATTCTAGTTTTTAAGGTCAGTTTGTTCAAATTTTCATCCCCGTTTATAATCATAGCTATACGCACTTTTAAGTAAAGCCAAATTTATCGATCTCTTATGTAGAAGACATTGAATCAATCAAGGAATCTAATTTTCTCGTGGCAAGTAACATTACTTATGGAAAATCTGAAGAGAATTTAGGTTTTCAAAAAAGATGGCCTAAGAGGATATTATTCAAAATCGTTTATAGTAATAAGTTGTAATAATCTCAATAGAAACAGAATAATTTTAATTGCAAAAGTTAATTATCTTTAACAGCATTGAAAATGTCTTCTTTCAGAGTAATAATAGTAATGAAATGCATATTAACATTCTTATAATCCTATTAACATACTAGAATAGTTCATATTACAATATAAAGAGTATTTAGCTTTAAATTGAATGTTTGTTACTACATTTTGCCACAAGATATATTCTTTGTAAACTACAAGAAGAACCCTTTTATCATTCTGTCTGAGATTTTCGATTATTAATTTGTAACAAATTCTGGAATAGCTTCTTCGCCTATACATAATGTTTACCAAAGCAATAAATTATTTATGGGAAAATATTTATTTTTAAGTCATGACATTATATTTAATACTGGTGCTCATGAAAATCTCTCTTTGATAAAAAGGGGTCATGAATGAAAAAAGATTCAGTGCTGTTTTAAGGAAACATCCAAACCACAAAACATATATATCTTTAATTCGTGCAGGTACAACAATTCTTTAAAGACTCAGGTGTACAACGAACGCAAAAGTCTATATCTTCACCAAAGGAGTAATGAATTATACTTTGATTACTCATTCACTGTTAGTCCATTGGAGGAATTCTTGGAGCATTATATCTAATTTTGATCAGTGAGAACAAAGTGGAACCTTAAGTGTAAATGTACTCTCCAAAGATTAGCAATTTGTGTTAAAACAGATTTTTTTCAAAATTACGTCCTTCAATATTTGATCTTTGAAGTATAAGAAATCTTACAGTTCATTAGAGATATCTCAGAGGTGGAGAATGTCATGAAATAAGAAGGGCGAGCATCCTTAACGGGGGAAGAAGATAGAAATATCTAAAATTTCTGGCAACACTTTTCTCGTAAAACATATAGTCAGGGGAGTTATCAAATCCAAAATGGTACAAGTGTGTTTGTAGAAAGTTGTCTCCAACAATGAGAAGAATGAAACCCCGAGACCTCTAGAGAGGTCCCCAAGAAAACGAAATGTTACGATCTCTCCCAAGATTGACCAAGAATTTGCCCTTTGATGAAAATTCTTTGGTGACTCCGAAAATTTTTTTATTAGAAGTTCAACATTTCTGATCTTAGACGGTGACACAAGAGGAAGGGTTTAAGAAAGATACCTCTTTTTCAACGTTATCTGCACATTGATTTCTTCAGAAGTTACAATCGCTAGGAAACCATTTTAGAGTTATTTCTTTTCCAATAGATATTAAAATATTACAATTTATTCAATGGCTGTGGGAAGGAGGATATATGATGAAACAGCATATCCTACTTTCTACAGTCATTGAAGATATGAAAACTTTCTTTATTCTTTATAGCTATAAATTTTGGATGAATCCCTTTCTTAACAAACACTAACCTCCATAAGTTCATCCCAACTGTAATCAAATATACTTTAACTACTAATTCACTTCTTGTCTACAGGAGGAAATTTTCGATCAATGTATATAATTTTGATCAGTGGCAACAAAAAGTATCCTTCTATTTAAATGCCAGTTCCAAAGGACTAATACAAACAATCTGTGTTAGATTGGCGATATGTAAACGTCCTTTGTTTTCTCGATTGTAACAGGAGTGTCACTCATTTAATCACAGAAAATACCAATTTAGGTGTCACCTACTATGATTTGGTAATGTTTTTAGAGTAAGGCACACTCTTTCCATTTCAAATCAGAATAACCTAAGCAGAGAACATTCACTACGAGCATATCTTTATCCCGTACAGATATAGCAATTTTTGGATATATCAAGTGCATAACGAACGTTAAAATTCATAAGTTTATCCGAACTATAATCATGATTACTCACTTACTGCTTGTCTACATGGGGAACTTTTGGAGCACTGTCTATAATATTGGTCAGTGGAAACAAAACCGAAGCCTGCAGTGTAATTTCATCTCTAGGGACTAATGTTAGTGATTTGTGTTAGACTGGAGAGATTTAAACCCCATTAGTCTGCCTTAAAACCACTGCCAGGGTCAGCCTACTTTGGGACGAATCGTGATCAAACCCATGAATCCTCCCCAGGCAGAACTATTTCTTCCATGATGTCATTATAAAGCGATATATTTATGTTGTCTTGTTGGAAAATAGCCAGTTGCTACATTAGAAATGTATTTTCTTTTTCCAAAGCAAAATCTTATGTCGAGCATAAAACATAAAGATTCAAAAGTATAAGAATATTAAAAGTTGCATTTAATAACAATTACAGTATTCGAAATCTTTTTCTGTTGTAAATGTATACAAAATGTATGTTTTCAGAATTTTAATACTTAGTTGGATGATTCTGAAATGCTGTTACGCATTTGAATAAGTTTTCTATAAAAATCGTGAAATACAAAATTATGGTATAGTTTGGTCTCCCATAAAATTGTATGGTAATGCTGAAGAATAGGGTGCCCCTCAGCATACTTGGCGAAATTATTGGCAATGTTTACTGAAACACAAATGTATTCCATCCGAACATTGTATCCCTTGCTTTTTGGGCCAAGAAGGAGAGCTGGATACAAATATAATATAAATTGAAATGTAGATACAGATTGTTTGGACACGGTGAGATTAGGAGAAAATGTTAGGCTATCATTCTCAGAGATTCATCGCCAAGTTGGCGGAGGTATCCTGTTCTTCAGTCAAACAAATTGTATTTATATTTATCTTTCAATATGCTTAAAAACATATATGTAATGTGTATTTTATATACATAAATAGACACACACGTACACACCTTTGTATATATACACCTTTATATATATATATATATATATATATATATATATATATATATATATGTCAGATTTAAAAATTTGAGTTAAGAATCAAGCGAGTTATAATTAAAAATAGTTGAAACTCATTAATGATAATGTAATAAGAGATAGACACACCCTCTACCAGAACTATACAGAGTAAAGAAGCTGACGTGGTAGTAGACAATAGGAATCTGCTTAGGTAGCGACTCCAAAAACTCACAGGGCTGGTAACATCCTCTACGCTTGTCGTTGCAAAGTGAGAACAAAGGAACTCTAAATGGCATAGCCATGGGCAGAAAGATTACAATAAAGAAGTCCTTATATATGAAATCAAATGTGTCTTCCATGCCTTAACCACTCTTCCGTGTCATATATATATATATATATATATATATATATATATATATATATATATATATATATACTTATATATATACTATCATAATCTTGTAGGAAGAAAAAATGAGATTTCTTAAAATAACCATATATGACCTTAATCACATCTTTGAAACATTAGAATTGGTTTACTATACACAAGAAGCTTACAAATTCAAACTATGTGATTATACAGCTACATTTCGAGAAAAAAACCCATCTCTTCCTTTTGTCATTTACTTGAGCTAAAAATTCAAACAATAATGGTTACATAAACTATGGTAGCTGCACAATTTTTCATTTCTTCCGACTATGCTCGTTTAATATATATTTTCTTGTGAATATGACATAGAGATTAAAAGTAAGTGCTACTTTTATTACATAAGTGTATTCTTATGTATAAACCTACAAATAACGTATGGGAATTTGCGAATTCATGCAGCTGTATATCAAAATAGAATAAATTACAATGAGTGAAAGCAATTTAATAGATTTACAATTACCGGATAACAACTTAATAGTTTTGTATGATAGTGATTATATATTATTTAATTTAAAAATCAATTTCGGGGCTACTGGAATAATGTAATTTCTCTAACGTCATATATGCCTTACTAAAATCTGAAAGAAGCAATAAAGTTTGAAGAAAAAAAATCAGGTAACATAGATTAACTCACGCTGCTCAATCAACTACTTTATCTCACAAGTGAATTGGTAATTTTTTCCATCTAATTTTAAAAGTCAAGCAATCAATCAAAGCAAAATTGTCAGTAACTTCGAGTTCAAAACTGATTATTTAGTTCTATCCAACCGCCTGTCCCGAATAGATTTAGCTGATGGGATAGCTGAAACTATTTTCTATTAATAATAAATATTCTGTTTTCTTTCTATTAGTTTTTGACCGTAGTTCATATTTGGGAGGCTCAATAAGCGCAAATTAAGCTGTCATTATCATTAGCAAAGGGTTGAAAACAATGCCTCGTTTTGCTTTTCACCAGCGTTATTGAGCCCCACGGCGAGATTCTACCGATAGCAAAATAAACGCAAAAAAAGGTCAGAACCCTTAGGAGGAGTAGTTAATAAATATAAAAGGAACAGAGATAAGATATCGTTATAATATATACGTTAAGTGCATGTAATTAGCCGCTCTTAAAAGTGTCTGTATTATTTTTAGCTGTACCATTATATTATTAGTCCTAAAGTACTTTGACTATAAGGTTTCAGCCTGTTTCAAAGTCATCTACAAACTCTCAACACAAGATCAGATATAACTTTTGAACCATTCCGTGCAAAAGTAAAAAGTTGCACCTCTGTGAATTATAAGCACTATGTGGAATGTAAGGTATATCGTGTTTTCTACATATTAGAGCCAAACTTTACGGTGTAGCTCAGTGATTGGCACAAACATTTGCAACTTTTTACTTTAAATATTTCATTAGAAAAAGATAGCGATAGTATGAAAAAACACTAATTAAACTATCATTTTCGGTTTGGAACACTAGGGTCTACTTTTTTTTTTTTTTTTTTTTTTTTGGCAACATGAGGGCTAATGATACCGGAACCTACTGTTTAACCCCTTAAGGACCAGCACGTAAATGCTATACGAGTCGACCGTTGTGAAAAATGTTGCCGTTTACGAGATCTAGTAATTAAATCTAGAACTTAAAAATGAAAATAAAACGTTCAGATCTCCTATTACTCATGGTCTCTCAATATCAACCGTAGATTACCGAGTGGAGGTAACGTTGGACTGATAAGAGTGAAATCGCTGCTTCGCGTATACGAGACATTGGTCACGAAGGGGTTAACTCTTAATTTGATAAGATGTTTTTTCAAATATATATATATATATATATATATATATATATATATATATATATATATAAATATATATATATATATATATATATATATATATATATATATATATATATATATATTTTTTTTTTTTTTTTTTTTGACCGAAAGATGGTCGATTGGTTAGGGTGCTGGCCTTCGCTACCGGAGTTCGTGAGTTCGAATCCCACAATGGCATGGATGTTCGTAGCCGTTCGGAATCGGCTTTAAGCTGTAGGTCCCGGTCTCATTAGCTTTTGTGTTGCAAAAAGTAGACCGTAGCACTCCAAACAAATCAACCCAAACCAAATATTTTTTTAATTTCTGTTATTTTCCAATGTCTGTATAGACATTAGGATCTCTGTAAAATAAACAAAAAAAAATATATCATTTTCCATTTCTGAGATAATTGATTTTCGCTGTGGCGAACACTGACAATTTATGTTATATAGTAGTTATAAATATACATGTCCGGTGTAGTGGCCCGACTTAGCCAAATTAAGGGTTAAAACCGTTTACAGATGGCTACGAACATCCATGCCACAGTGGCATTCGAGCCCATAAACTCCGGTTCCTAAGATCAGTGCCGTAACCATTTTGCCATTGCTCGGCTTACCTTTTTCGGAATTTTTAGCAACTCTGGAACTTTGCGAGATCGTCAAATCTTACTCGGATAAATTACTAGTAAATTTAAAAAACGAGTTCACATTCTTCATCAGGAAAAGGAATTGTAAACTTAATCCGTTGATTTTTCACCGCTAACAAGTTGACCTGTAATAAGACCGTAACACTAGTAAAGAATTTAAAGCTGAGAAAAACTTGTCCACTTATGCTAGTCTATAAGCATGTAAAAACATCCTTTTTAAAAACATCCAGAATTCGTTTATCAGCCTTTTTCATGATTTCTAGGACTTATTTCAGATAAAAAAAGGAGGAGTAAATATAACTATATTGACTGATATGACTGTTATAAAAATCAACTGTGTTAAGTTTAAACGATAAATTATTTTCTTTTTATATTCTTATGACAAGCTTTTGCATTATTAGATATATATTAGATATATATTAGATATATATTGTTTATAGTAATAAATTTGAACTAGTGATAGGTTTTAGCATAGAGTCAAAACAACATAAAATATCCTCGATGTTTCTTCTGCATAATCATATCTGTATATTCATTACCAGGTTATATATACTTCATGAAACTTGACGGCATCAAACAGCATATTTATCAACGTGAAGTGTAATGGAAAAATTATATTCCATTATACTTATGAGATATCTTCCGAAAGAAGCAGTTAATTATCTTCAGTAACTTGTGGATGATAACCAAATGCACTTTCCAGTTATATCTTATGTGAGATCTTATGTTATATGATATGTCGGTATGTTAGATGAATGTGTACAATATCAGAGAAATCAAGGTTCAACGCTGAGGTATTTATAAACTCCACATGGCACACAGGAAAGTGTTGATGAACTTATATAGATACAAAACAGTAACAATATTACTTGGAGGCTTCAAAGGCGGGGCTTTACCTCGGGCACATCGGGTAATTCATCCATCTTTCATGACAGTTAATAAACAGAGTGGATAATCATTTCAGTTGAAAAATAAAGAAATGTCTAATAAATAATTGAATCACTAAAGATTTAATTTTTTATTTGGTTCAGGAAAAAGATGATAGAGTGGAAACCAGTTTGCATTGACTGCAGGTACTGGAATTTCAATCAACAATTATGTATACCATATAACCCCTGAATCAATTGTTTTGCATAATTTAGAGGATATGATTACATGAGTAATGAAATTTTTACGTCGTGTAATTTTGGTCAGCAAATTGGTGATTGAACAACGATTTTTCAACACGAAGAAAACTTTTTTTTTTAATATTAACTTTCGTGACCCAGTTGTGCCTTTGACATTTATCTTAGCTTATATTAAATATGATAAATGCATTTAAAATAGATTATAACAAAGGTGTCAAACTTATGGTCCTCTCATCGTATGCGGATGTACATACAAAACCAATCAGCAATAAGTTTTATAAGTTGATACATTTTGTAATAAAGGTTTTGTTCTAATGCAGCTAGCAATTACAAACATATATCTTTATGCCAATACATGACTGCAAAGATGTTACTCATTTAGCAATATCCTGGGAGCACATGTAGCTGAAGTAATGCTATGGACGCGAGTAACTTTGCTCTCTTTGGGTCCTCGTAATTTAGAAGCAAGGACCAAGTAGACCTCCAAGCTTGACCTGCCACTCCCAGAGGTATCATGACGTTGGGACCACGGACGTATCTTCCTATATGACTGCAAAGCTGTTACTCATTTAGCAACACCCTGGGAGCATATGTAGCTGAACTAATGCTAAGGACTCGAGTAACTTTGCTCCCGTTGGGTCTTAGTAATTTAGAAACAGTTACCAATCAGACGACTTCTAGGCTTGACCTGCCACCCCCCAGAGGTATCATGACATTGGGACCACGGACATATCTTCCTACCCCAGTCACTCTTAATTAACTAGGCGGACCTTAGGCCGGCTCGGGAAGCAATCTTTCAGTTACCAGATCTCTGCCTTTGTCTACTGAGCTACCGCAGCTACATAAACAAAATTGTATAACATGTTTCAAACAATCAGCCGTCTTTTCAGAGACATTTAATCACAAAATTATGAAAGCAATAAAAAGCTACCAGAAAGAAAATTACAAAAATTAGGAATGCATTCGTTCAAAGACATCAAATTCGAAGGGGGTCATATATTACTAAAATAATTTTACTGTCGACTTCAAACGACAGAACAATGGGGTTTATGACTCATTAAAAAAGTATTCTTTTAGCGAGGGTAGTATACATTCCGACATATGTAAGTGAATGAACTCTTTTTACTTCTTAAACACTATTTAATGCAACTCTGTATGCTGTTTATAGAATCTGCTATTTCCACAGCAATGATTTACATCCGCATGAAAGCAAAAGGCAATTTTGCGAGGTCGTAAAAACATAAAATGCAACGTTAGGAAATTCACTGTCCTTGATTAAAATCATCACTTGCTTTCCAAGATGTTTTATTATTATTCAACTCTCTTATTCATAATCTTACATTTTTTATCGCTTTCGTTTATGTGTTTGTTTCCTGCATGATTTACGCGACCGTAAATCTGTCGATTTCAGACCAGATGGCTCAGAATGAAAGAACTGATTACAAGTCAATGTTGTTATGGAACCCATGTGTTTACATCACTGGATACAGCGTGGATGGATTAAGATTTAAATCCAGTAGTAAAAATTATGTATAAAATCTGACGTTGCTGCAACGCAGTGCTTCACTTTTGAATTTTGTCATTCAATATTTCCCTTTAAATTATTTTGGTTAGTATTGAAAAGATAAGCGCAATCATATGTTCTACTAGCAAAAGTTAAATTATTATTGCTATTAGTTCCTATGAAAAACTATGTACATGTAATGAATAT
Source organism: Pardosa pseudoannulata (assembly GCA_032207245.1). Taxonomy (NCBI): domain Eukaryota; kingdom Metazoa; phylum Arthropoda; class Arachnida; order Araneae; family Lycosidae; genus Pardosa; species Pardosa pseudoannulata. The sequence goes on from CM063506.1 coordinate 104,105,575, forward strand.
CGTAAAGAACAAATGCCTTGTTTTAACTTTTCAGCAGAAAATAAATAAATAACGACTAGTTAACAGCAAAGAATGATTAAGGTTTAAGCCGAGTACTAAAATTTATCTGAGGTTGTTGTAATACAGTGCTACATCCAATGCTTTACTTTGGCAACGCAGTGCTCTATTTTTGAATTATGTCATCCACTATTTTCTTTTAAATTATATAAATCCTTGAGCAGTTTTAAGTAGGATAAATGACATTGATTTAGTTTATTCTTTATATTTTTCCAAATTGCAATTCTTAACAAAAGAAATGGCTTCTTTTATGACAATAACAATATGAAGTCTCAAAATTAATTTATAGTTACGCACACCACTGTTACAGTCATACAGTGACATTACAAATTTCACCAGTTCTTATAACATGAGAGATGTTCTAGTTACTAAAATTTATATTTAAAACACTGCCTAGCAGTTTAATAATGCTTTGAAAGTTTTAATGCAGATGATGACGCTTTATATTATTTAATATACATGAATGAGATTTCAGAGATAAAAAAGTTTGTAAAAAAATTAAATAGGTTACTTATTTAAAAGAGAACTGGCTAGAGATTATGTAAAAAGTTTTTTAAAGAATACATTCTACGGTATAATTGTCAATTTAAATATTGATAATTCTAGTACATTTTAAGTAAAGATGCTGTATTGAAAGATACAGCGTTACTTATTTAACATAAAAGTATAGCAAGATATAAATATTACTCAGTCCACTAATGCTGTTTTACTACTAAATGTACATTGTAGATAAAAATTTAAAAACTCAGACATACTTACTGACATTTTTAATGCAGTTTACTATCATCAATAATACAAATTTATATTAAATTAAAACCTCAAATATGTTCTTCATAGCGAGCCAAATCAATCGCCAAAGGCTGTGATCTCGTAACTGGACGGTTACGGGATGGAGGCTCAAGCTGGCCCAAAGATTCACCGTGTTCATCAATAGGGTCTGGAGTAAATAAAATAGGTTCGTGGTCTAACTGTCATCGAAGTTTCTAAAGGGATATCTAGAGATGTCAATGCAAGATTGGGTCTTTTACTTGGTCCCTCCTTCTAAATTACGAAGACCCTCTTGATGTTTAGTAGGTATTCAGCCCTCGTGGTTCATCAATAGGGACTGGAGCACATTATATAGTTTCTTGGTCTAACTGTCATCGAAATTTCCAAACGGATATCTATAGAGGTGGCAATCCAAGGTTGGGTCTTTTGCTTAGTTCCTACTTCTAAATTACGAAGACCCTCTTGAAATTTAGTAGGTCTTCAGCCTTCCTGGTTCGTCAATAGGGACCGAAGCACATAATATATATTCGTGGTCTAACTGTCATCGAAGTTTCCAAAGGGATATCTCTAGAGATGGCAATCTAAGATTGGGTCTTTTGCTTGGTCCCTACTTCTAAATTACGAAGGCCCTCTTGAGGTTTAGTAGGTCTTCAGCCCTCGTGGTTCATCAATAGGGACTGGAGCACATAAAATAGGTTCGTGGTCTAAATGTCATCGAAGTTTCCAAAGGGATATCTCTAGAGATGGCAATCCAATATTGGGTCTTTTGCTTGGTCCCTACTTCTAAATTACGAAGGCCCTCTTGAGGTTTAGTAGGTCTTCAGCCCTCGTGGTTCATCAATAGGGACTGGAGCACATAAAAAAGGTTCGTGGTCTAAATGTCATCGAAGTTTCCACAGGGATATATCTAGAGATGGCAATCCAAGATGGGTCTTTTGCTTGGTCCCTACTTCTAAATTACGAAGACACTCTTGAGGTTTAATAGGTCTTCAGCCCTCGTGGTTCATCAATAGGGACTGGAGCACATAAAATAGGTTCGTGGTCTAAATGTCATCGAAGTTTCCAAAGGGATATCTCTAGAGATGGCAATCCAAGATTGGGTCTTTTGCTTGGTCTCTACTTCTAAATTACGAAGACCATCTTGAGGTTTAGTAGGTCTTCAGCCCTCGTGCTTCCTCTCTACAGGAATGTAGCATATTACCTTGCCCATGAATCAATCGCATATTACAACGGCGTCTATTGGACCTGGGTATAGGCCTTCCTACTCTAGGGGGATGAGTAACAACAACAGCAACGTTTTTCAAATTAATCCAAAGGGTTATATATATCATCTAGTTAACTCAAAAAACAAATGTTAAACTCTATCTGTAGTATTCTGCATGAAGCACTGAGAATTTATTTCAATGTATATATTTTTTAATATGTCAAGATTTCTGGATTAGGCCATCGGTGATGACCAAATAAAGCTTGTGAATGGGAAATCAATTTCAATGTGTGCATGAACATTTATTTCCTGTCACAATCGTTTTCAATGAACATAGCACCTTTCAACTCTTAAAATCGTCTATTATTACTCTTTATTCGATTTATCTTAAAACAAAATATTTCAAGAACGAATTTTTACAAGTTCTTCAACTCTCGAGTTTTAAAAATTTATTAAGTTTTGTCATTTCAAGTAGTATATTTTTATAATAACACTAGACAACCCGACAGATGTTGTCCAGTTTCAACGCTGTAAATCCAAAAATTGTAAAATGTTTTAAATAAATTATAAATTGGACCGTTTTGATGAGTAAGAAGTAATGAAAAAATAATGATGAGTAAGGAAAAAGGTAATGAAAAAGTAATGAAAAAATAATGAAAATAATAAGTAATGAAAAATATGAGGAATAATGAAAAAAATTATTTAAAAAATACTTGACGCCACTAAGCTTACAGTTATTACAAGCGTAATTAGACTGAACTAAAATTCCCACGTCGCCTGTACAGGGATTCGATCCCGGGGCTTCTCATACTGATGCCCGTTGCGCTGACCACTGCGCCACAGATACGTTAACCGCAAAGGGTTATAAGTGACATTATAATAATCTCAATAAGAGAGCAATTCTGGATTTTTAATAAAAAAAAATTCTGTCGGATCAAACTGTGAATATAAGCCATCTTTGAATCAACTTAATTACATATACAATATTTTATCAAAATCAGTCCAGCCGTTTAGGAGGAGTTCTGTTACAAACACACAGACAAACGAATTTTATTTATAAAGATAAACAATATAAACTAAATGAAAAAAATTTAATTTGCTTAACCACTAGATACTTTTTGAAATATGTATATTAAAAACGAAATTTTTATGTTAAAAAAAGCAAAATATCTGTTTTATTCTGTAAAACAAATATTTAAAGATAACTAGTATTTCAAAGTTATAAATCATTGAAAAACGCTAAAAAGTTGAAAATCTAAAAAGATTGTTTTTATCATACTATAATATATATATATAAATATATATATATATACATACATATATATATATATATATACATATATATATATATATATATATATATTAAAACCCACTGAACGGACGCGTCGACGAGGGTTCGACAGCGAATTCCTGTTCGAAAACGGACCTGTCGACCCCTTCTCGTTCGCACTCGTATAACTCGTATTGCACACTTTTGAGGAAAAAAATATTGCAAAGCGATAATAAATGAAAGAAACTAATTTTGAGTAACGGAACTCCTTTACCTTGCAGGGAAAATAACTTAAAAGTAGCCTGACAACTTTTAAACCGGCAACTCTAGTATGGTACGGTAAGTTCCGTCTGGAATTTACGAAAAGTGTGACTTTTTTGAAAGGGAAAAGTTGGGGAGGGTGGCCGGTGGATGGGTTAAATAAGATATTGCTAGCATTAATGTAATTGAGGTTTACAGAATAAATCTTCGATTTGATATAAAAAGTTTGATTCTAATTTACAAACTTCAAAAGCTATTTTGTGTAAGTGGATTTTTATTCTTTTTTTCACTTTGTGAATGTGTTTTATGATTTTTTAAAAATCCATTTCTTTTTAAAACAACTAAATTATCACAAATAACTACCCTTATTTGTGATCCAGGAAAAATTTAATTCCAAACAGGCTAGAACTTTTATTTTATATTGAATCCAAATTATTCTGTTTAATGAAGACTACAGCTTGAGAAGTAGTATGTTCCTTAAAGCAGGCCTTAGAACACTTATCCCTCAAGTAGAGAAATTTTCTGACTACCACTTGAAAGTTGTATTAAATATATATAAACTTTTTTCTTCATACAAATCATATTAATAAAATTCCTTTGTAAGAAATAAAACATCAGATGTCATTTTTAATTTGCTCCTTACAAAAAATTAATTCATTTTTATTTGCAATTAATACCGGTTCTAGCCCAACAAATCTGTGCCAGGCCAATCTTTTCGAATACAAGTATTTCCAACTCCTGTAAAACTGTTTCACCTTCCAATCGATGCGAAAGTAAGAAAGCTAAACTAAACTTCAGCTCTTCAATAAGGAAGCTTCAGATATCACGCTTCAGCAGAATTAAATTCTTACTGCTGTAGGAGCTTTATTTCCTTAGTTTCTCTCGTACGAGAATGGCAAGCTTCCCAGAACAATACCCGAGGTTGAAATTAATTCTGAATTTCTCAAAGCGGAATTAAATTACATGAAATTGCTTTAATCCTCTCTTTTCAAGCGCTAGGTGCTTAAGTATTGCGCTATATTTTTAAAGAGAAACCTCTTTGTAATATGTCTTTTATGCAGAAGTTGAAATTAATTTCTTGATAAATGAGTTTGGCTTTTTATTTTTCCATAAAAAAGGACTATACCGCAGGTGGGGATTGTGTGGCTTTCATGAGTTTCTTGTGTGGCCTTCAGAAGATGTTGCTCTTGTGTTAATTAATATCTAAACGCTATTAACTTTTTAATGCGGGGCGTTTACCTTCATTCTCGGTAAAAAAAAAGTTAAGATTTAGCTTCACCAAATACTAATTAGAACAATAGTTTTATATAGTAGAGAGTGTTGGACAATATATAGATCATTAAATTACATGAAATTAGTTTAATTCTCTTTCTTTAAACGCTTAAGTATACTTAAGTATTGTGCTATGTTTTTAAAAAGAAAGAAAGCCCTGTATAATACGTTTTTATGCAGAAGTATCATGGTAAATGAGTTTAGCTTTTTAATGTTTCCATTAAGAGGACAATACCATAGGTGGGAACGAGGCTTCCATAAGTTTCTTGTGACCTTCACAAGATGCTGCTCTTGTGTTAATTAATATCTAAACGCTATTAACTTTTTAATGCTGAAGGTTTGCCTTCATTCTCGGTAAAAAAAAACAATATTTAGCTTTACCCAATGCTAATTAGAGCAATACTTTTATATGGTAGCGAGTGCTGGACAATAAAAAGATCATTAAATTATATAAAATTAATTTAATTCTCTTTCTTCAAACGATTAAGTAAACTTAAGTGTTATGCTATGTTTTTAGAAAGAAAAAAGCCCTGTATAATATGTTTTTATGCAGAAGCGGGAGTATCATGGTAAATGAGTTTAGCTTTTTAATGTTTCCATTAAGAGGACAATACCATAGGTGGGAACGAGGCTTCCATAAGTTTCTTATGTGGCCTTCACAAAATGCTGCTCTTGTGTTAATTAATATTTAAACGCTATTAATTTTTAATGCGGGAAGTTTGCCTTCATTCTCGGTAAGTGTCTCGGGTATAGTAGCTAGTGTTGGACAATATATAGATCATTAGATTACATAAAATAAGTTCAATTCTCTTTCTTTAAATGCTTAAGTATGCTTAAGTATTGCGCTATGGCTTTAAAAAGAAAGAAAGCCCTGTGTAATATGTTTTTATACAGAAGCGGAAGTATCATGGTAAAGGAGTTTAGCTTTTTAATGTTTCCATGAAGAGGACTATCACAGGTGGGAACGAGTCTTCCATGAGTTTCTTGTGTGGCCTTCATAAGATTCTGCTATTGTGTTAATTAATATCTAAACGCTATTAACATTTTAATGCTGGGCGTTTGCCTTCATTCTCGGTAAAAAAGACAAAATTCAGCTTTACCAAATACTAATTAGAACAATAGTTTTAATAGTAGCGAGTGCTGGACAGTAAATAGATCATTAAATTATATAAAATTAGTTTAATCCTCTTTCTTCAAACGATTAAGTATGCTAAGTGTTGTGCTATGTTTTTAAAAAGAAAGAAAGCCCTGTATATTATGTTTTTATGCAGAAGCGGAAGTATCATAGTAAATGAGTTTAGCTTTTTAATGTTTCCATTAAGAGGACAATACCATAGGTGGGAACGAGGCTTCCATAAGTTTCATGTGACCTTCACGAGATGTTGCTCTTGTGTTAATTAATATTTAAACTCTATTAACTTTTTAATGTGGGAAGTTTGCCTTCATTCTCGGTAAAAAAAAACAATATTTAGCTTTACCCAATGCTAATTAGAGCAATACTTTTATGTGGTAGCGAGTGTTGGACAATTTATAGATCATTAAATTACATGAAATTAGTTTAATTCTCTTTCTTCAAAAGCTTAAGTAAGCATAAGTATTGTGCTATGTTTTTAAAAAGAAAGAAAGCCCCGTATATGTGTTTATGCAGAAGCGTAAGTATCATGGTAAATGAGTTTAGTTTTTTAATGTTTTCATTAAGAGGACAATACCACAGGTGGCAACGAGGCTTCCATAAGTTTCTTGTGTGGCCTTCACAAGATTCTGCTCTTGTGTTAATTAATATTTAAACGGTATTAATTTTTTAATGCGGGAAGTTTGCCTTCATTCTCGGTAAAAAAAATAATATTTAGCTTTACCCAATGACAATTAGAGCAATAGTTTTATATAGTAGCTAGTGTTGGACAATATATAGATCATTAGATTACATAAAATAAGTTCAATTCTCTTTCTTTAAATGCTTAAGTATGCTTAAGTATTGCGCTATGTTTTTAAAAAGAAAAAAGCCCTGTGTAATGTGTTTTTATGCAGAAGCGGAAGTATCATGGTAAATGAGTTTAGCTTTTTAATGTTTCCATAAAGAGGACAATATCACAGGTGGGAACGAGTCTTCCATAAGTATCTTGTGTAGCCTTCACAAGATGTTGCTCTTGTGTTAATTAATATCTAAACGCTATTAACTTTTTAATGCGGGGCGTTTGTCTTCATTCTCGGCAAAAAAAATAATATTTAGCTTTACCCAATGCTAATTAGAACAATAGTTTTATATGGTAGCGAGTGCTGTACAATATATAGATCATTAAATTACATGAAATTAGTTTAATTCTCTTTCTTCAAAAGCTTAAGTAAACTTAAGTGTTATGCTATGTTTTTAAAAAGAAAAAAGCCCTGTGTAATGTGTTTTTATGCAGAAGCGGAAGTATCATGGTAAATGAGTTTAGCTTTTTAATGTTTCCATAAAGAGGACAATACCACAGATGGGAACGAGTCTTCCATAAGTTTCTCGTGTGGCCTTCACAAGATGTTGCTCTTGTGTTAGTTAATATTTGAACTCTATTAACTTTTTAATGTGGGAAGTTTGCCTTTATTCTCGGTAAAAAAACAATATTTAGCTTCATAAAGTTTTAAGGTTTTATTTAGCAATATTAAGCAATATTTACCCAATGCTAATTAGAGCAATAGTTTAATATAGTAGAGATCGTTGGACAATATATAGATCATTAAATTACATGAAATTAGTTTAATTATCTTTCTTTAAAAGCTTAAGTAAACTTAAGTGTTGTGCTATGTTTTTAAAAAGAAAGAAAGCCCCGTATTAATATGTTTTTATGCAGATTATTAAGAAGCGGAAGTATCATGTTAAAGGAGTTCAGCTTTTTAATGTTTCCATAAAGAGGACAATATCACAGGTGGGAACGAGTCTTCCATAAGTATCTTGTGTAGCCTTCACAAGATGTTGCTCTTGTGTTAATTAATATCTAAACGCTATTAACTTTTTAATGTGGGAAGTTTGCCTTTATTCTCGGTAAAAAAAGCCAATATTTAGCTTCACCAAATACTAATTAGAACAATAGTTTTATATGGTAGCGAGTGCTGGACAATATATAGATCATTAAATTACTTGAAATTAGTTTAATTATCTTTCTTCAAACGCTTAAGTAAGCTTAAGTGTTGTGCTATGTTTTTAAAAAGAAAGAAAGCCCTGTATATTATGTTTTTATGCAGAAGCGGAAGTATCATGGTAAATGAGTTTAGCTTTTTAATGTTTCCATAAAGAGGACAATACCACAGATGGGAACGAGTCTTCCATAAGTTTCTCGTGTGGCCTTCACAAGATGTTGCTCTTGTGTTAGTTAATATTTGAACTCTATTAACTTTTTAATGTGGGAAGTTTGCCTTTATTCTCGGTAAAAAAAATAATACAGCTTTAAATGCTAATTAGAGCAATAGTTTTATATGGTAGCGAGTGCTGGACAATATATAGATCATTAAATTACTTGAAATTAGTTTAATTATCTTTCTTCAAACGCTTAAGTAAGCTTAAGTGTTGTGCTATGTTTTTAAAAAGAAAGAAAGCCCTGTGTAATGTATGTTTTTATGTATGCCCTGTATGTTTTTATGCAGAAGCAGAAGTATCAGTGTAAATGAGTTTAGTTTTTCAATGTTTCCATAAAGAGGACAATACCACAGGTGGCAACGAGGTTTCCATGAGTTTCTTGTGTGGCCTTTACAAAATGTTTCTCTTTAATTAATTAATATTTAAACTCTATTAACTTTTTAATGGAAAGTTTGCTTTATTCTCGGTAAAAAAATATATTAGCTTTACCCAATGCTAATTAGAGCAATATTTTATATGGTAGCGAGTGCTGAAAAAAGCCCTGTCTAATATGTTTTTATGCAGAAGCAGAAGTATCAGTGTAAATGAGTTTAGTTTTTCAATGTTTCCATAAAGAGGACAATACCACAGGTGGCAACGAGGTTTCCATGAGTTTCTTGTGTGGCCTTTACAAAATGTTTCTCTTTAATTAATTAATAACTAAACTTATCGGTATTTTAATGAGGTAAATTTAACTTATTAGATAAATACATATATAGGGTAGCGAGAAATATGGGACAGTCTATCAGGGTGTGTTTAATAGACATGTTGATCTTACAAATTTTACATGAAGGTGCGTGTAGTATGAGCTCGAAAATAAATATCTGGACAATACCTGAAATTTAACATATGATTTAAGATATATGACATCCTGAACTTGATATAGTCTCAGTCTAGATCAAGAGTAGGAAATTGGAACAATAGCACAACACGTTTTTAGGTCATTCAAACACGAATTACGAAAGAAAATATTGTATATCTCTTGTTAGTTTAAGGAACTGCTTTGAGTTTTTCAAAAGACAGAAAAATCAGTTCAAAAGGAGAAATTTTTACAAATGTTTACTGGTGCACGAAACTCCCCAACTACAAACTGCAATACTCTAAATCCTCATGAAACTAAAAATAAATTTCAATTGCGCCGGTTTTAAGTTCAATAATGTGTGAAATACAAAAGCTATAAATATACATGGGTTGCTGAACTATAGTTTTTTGTCCGTTGATTTAAAAGACTATACAATATATGCCTGATAAGGAGGCATTAAACACAAAACCTCGTTTTAGGTGTCTTGAACAATTTATCTACATTCTACAAAAAAATTTATCTTTAATTTTCATTAAAAAATATATTTTTATTAAAATTTTAATTGTACTGGTTTTAAATTCGATAATGTGTGAAATACAAAAGATATAAATATATATGGGTAGTTGAACTGTAGTTTTTTGTACGTTAATTTAAAAGACTATATAAAAAACGCTTGATAAGTAGGCATTAAACACAAAACCTCGTTTTAAGTATCGTGAACAATGTATCTACATTCTACAATAGAAATTTATCTTAGAAGTTTATCTATCTTTTAAAAATCTCTTAATTAAAAAAAATATATTTGTATTAAAATTTTAATTGTACTGGTTTTAAGTTCAGTAATGTATAAAATACAAAAGTTATAAATATATATGGCTACTATAGTTTTTTTTTCTGCTGATTTAAAAAACTACGCAAAAATGCCTGATAAATAGGGAAAATCTCGTTTCAGGTTTCGTGAGCAATATATCTACATTCTTCAATAAAAACTTAATCTTTATTTCATATTTCAAAAAATATATATGCATTAAAATTTTAATTGTACTGGTTTTAAGTTCAATAATGTATGAAATACGAAAGCTATAAATATATATCGGTAGCTGAAATACAGTTTTTTGTTTGTTGATTTAGAAAACTCTATAAAAAATGACTGATAAGTAGGCATTTAACACAAAACTTCGTTTCAGGTTTCGTGAGCAATTTATATACATTCTACAATAAAAACTTTAATTTTCATTTTTTAATAAATATATATGCATTAAAATTTTAATTGTACTTTTTTTTAAGTTCAATAATGTGTGAAATACAAAAGTTATAAATATATATGGGTTGTCTGTTGATTTAAAAAACTATGCAAAAAAAAGGCCTGATAAGTAGGCATTTAACACAAAACCTCGGTTCAGGTTTTGTGAGCAATTTATCTACATTGTACAATAAAAACTTTATCTTCAATTTTCATTTTTAACAAAATATATATGCATTAAATTTTAATTGTACTTTTAAGTTCAAAAATCTGTGAAATACAAAAGCTATAAATATATATAGGCAGTTCAACTATAGTTTTTTGTACGTTAATTTAAAAGACTATACAAAAAATGCTTCATAAGTAGGCATTAAACAGAAAACCTCGTTTTAGGTGCCATGAACAATTTATCTACATTCTACAATAGAAACTTATCTTTAATTTTCATTTTTTAAAAAGTATTTTTGAATTAAAATTTTAATTGTACTGGTTTTTAGTTCAATAATGTGTGAAATACAAAAGCTAAAAATATATATGGGTAGATGATCTATAGTTTTTTGGCTGTTGATTTAAAAACTATATAGGAAAAGACCTGATAAGTAGGTATTTAACACAAAATCTTGTTTCAGGTTTCGTGAACAATTTATCTACATTCTACAATAAAAACTTTATCTTTAATTTTCATTTTTTTAAAAATATATTTGCATTAAAATTTTTAACAAAATGCTTAGTGTTAGCTCAGACATAGATATTTCTTAGAGTTAGTTCCTCTTTCAAGCGCCTTTTATTTAAAAAAGGTTTACATTTCAAATTAATATATTACAAAGAGTATTTAGCTAGAAATGAAATTTGGATTATAAAATTTATAAGTTGTAATAACTTACACGTCAGACTTTTTATTTTAATATATCTAATTCACTGCAGGGTATTTTAATGGAATTTACTAATAATAATCTTTATTTTCTGCGTATTTTCATACTACGCTATTGTATATGGTGAAAAGACATCTTTTACTTAAGAGGACATAGTATTTTTCGAGACCTAAATTCTTGAATAAAATACATTTTTTAATTCTCCGTAAAACAAAAGTTTTTTAATCATATTTAAATGATTTTTATAAGTTTTTTTTAGAGAAAACTCCAGCTTTGAAAAATATTATTTAGTTTTGTATGAAAAATATTATTTAGTTTTGACATTTAAAGCAGAATAATTTTAAAATAGCATAGAAAATGTACACTAAATAAAAAAATATTAGCCGCAAAATAACTTTTGAAACATGTGTATGAAACTAAATTTTTACATCAAGTTGAAGCAAAATATCACTTTTACTCTGTAAACCTAAAACTTAAAGGTATCTGACATTATAAAATTATAAAATATAAAACCTTTTAACACATTGTATGCGGGACACGAACTAGTACATTTTCTGACGACTGATACTTGAGCGCGAGTCACGAACTAGTACGGGTTAGTGTAACAACATGGTTTGTTTGTGGGTACAAAAATAACACTATATACAGGAAAATAAAGCCCAATGTTCTTGTCTACTACATAGATTCTGGAAAAATTTAGACAAGTAAAAACTAGTTTTTACATCAGTCAATGCGAAACCACACAACGGGAAGGGTGATTAAAAAATCAATTTAGATTTAAAATTAGCTTTTTATTTATCCTTGCGAAAATGATATTATATATATGTATATATATATATATATATATATATATATATATCTATATATATATATATATATATATATATATATATATATATATATATGCTTATATATTTTAATATATAAAACTAAAAGTTGATTAAAAATTAAATAATTTTCGATCTATTGAGATTTAATTGAATAACTAAATTTACGAGCAAAACGATAGCTCCCGGCACAATACTCGCACATAATGTGTTAAGAAATTAAAAGAAAAAAATAGCTTTCATCAGGCTACAAAATAAAATAAATAGATAGCATGAATATAATTGAGGTTCATAGAACAAAAAATATAAGTAGCACCTATGTGAAATAAAAATTAGTTTACACGTTACAAAAGTTATTTTGCAGGAATGTGTTTCTATTTTTATACTTGATGTACATCTTTTACGTTTTAAAAAATTATCGTGATTCCTGTAACAAAACTTATTATCGCCAGTAATATTACTGGCGATCTACGAAAAATTTTATTCTAGTTAGAAAGGAACACTTTATTTTATATTGAATCAAAAATAATCTATTATAAATTAATTCTTTTCAGAACGAGAGATACTATATCCCCTTACATTGTTTCACAATTGTTCCAGAACGTTTTTCAAAGCGTTTATTTCATTTTCTTACTACCCGTACATTCTTGAACGCTTTCACAACAGCGAACCTTGCGTATGTTATTAACTATTTTTAATGGAAACCTTTCTTTCTGCGTTTAAATTTCCAGAAGTAACCTCGACTGTTTTATTGCAATAGGATTGCACTTTGTTTACGAGCTGTTGGCAACCGTTTTCGAGACAGATGGGTGGATCGATTAGAAATGCCGGCATTCTAAACAGTTTATACGACGCATTCCTGCTGGTCGTGACGTCAGGCGTACATCAGCACGTCAGAGATCGAGCCTTTTCCAGGATCAGATAGAATACGTGTAGTTGGGCACGTGGAAACGACACATGAGCAATGTTTGTGTTGATGTATTCCAGACAACCGTCGAGGTGCTTATCAATGGACAATAAAAACTTTTAGCTATACAATTTCTTTTAGGTGGTTTTCTCTGGTTATGATTCTTGTTGATTCAAGAATGAAATAGAAAATTTTTAGCACATTTTCGTTAAATGTCTGGAAACCTTAGCAACATTTAAGTTAGATTTTGTGCCATGGGGAATTCAGAAAATACTATACATGCGAAAGCACAAAGTTGTTTTCTTAAATTATGACAAGTCAATGCAATAGATCTCAGTAATAATGAACTTTAATGGATCAAGAAATTTGTTCGCTATATCTGGAGGTTCATTATATTCCAACAGTTAGGAAAATTATTGTATGCAATCGATCCCCTTTATAGAAAATTTGAAGGGACCACAGAATTTGTTTTCAATATTAGAACAGTTAAGAAAAATGTTGAATACAGTCGAACCTAGTTATAACAAACTTCAAGAGAACAAACAATTTGTTCGTTATATTTAAGGGTTCACTGTATTTGATTATTTAAGGAAAACGTTGAATACAGTCGAACCTAGTTATAACAAACTTCCAGAGAACAAAGAATTTGTTCGTTATATTTTAAGGGTTCACTATATTCGAACAGTTGAGAAAAATGTTAAATACAGTCGAACCTAGTTATAACAAACTTCAAGAGAACAAATAATTTGATGTTATGTTTAAGGGTTCACTGTATTTGAACATTTAAGAAAAATGTTGAATACAGTCGAACCTAGTTATAACAAACTTCAAGAGAACAAACAATTTGTTCGTTATATTTAAGGGTTCACTGTATTTGAACATTTAAGAAAAATGTTGAATACATTCGAACCTAGTTATAACAAACTTCAAGCGATCAAAGAATTTTTTTTTATATTTAAGGTTTCACTATATTCAAACATTTAAGAAAAATGTTAAATAAAGTCTAACCTAGTTATACTAGATTTCTAGAGAACAAAAAATTTGTCCACCATATCTAAAAGTTCGCTGTATTCGAACATTTAAGAAAAATGTTGATTACAGCCAATTCCCGTTATGACAAACTTCAAGGGACTAAAGAATTTTTCCATTATATCTAGTGGTTTGCTATATTCAAACAGTTAGAAAAAGGTTCAATAAAGTCGAAATTCGTTAACGCGAAAGAAAACAATTTCTCAGTCATGTTATATAGGAAAATAATAATAATTGTATCATTTAAATATATGAACTTGAAGATAAAACTGTTCCATTTAACTCTAGACACCCCTTGCAAGTCAAATTCATAGTCAGTACTATACGCGCGATAAAAATTTTAGCCATTTTTTTCTTGCAAAGATAAAAGTATGTGCTTTACAAAGGAGAAAATATGGTATACGAAAAAGGGCACACAGGACGAAGAAAAACTTCATTTAAAGATCTTAAACAAACAGTGATTGTAATTTTTGAGCATGTTTCTTTGAAAACAGATGTAGAATCTTCATGATCTAATTCCCTAACTTTGTTTTTATTTAGCATACTGAAACCATTCAGTCTCTCCTGACCCTGAAACAATGAACTTTATAAAAGCGGGTTTTAAAATTCTATTCTTAAAAAATATAAGATATTGGCATCGAAAAGATATCAAAATAAAAAATAAAATTACCAAACAGATATATCGTACAACAAAAAGATATATGTAAGCTATTAGGTTGAGATTACCCATTCAGGTATAGTATTTTGCTTGTTAGTAAAATTATGATAGGTAGAACACGTCGCCTCTTTATCCTCCCCCAAGCTGGATTTACCTATGTTTAGTGCTTTTAAATTATGGAATTTTTGTTTAGTTAGTACAGGTGGAAGTAATAAATAATTAACACCATTAACCAGTTAAAAAAGGGAAAATTACATATAAAACAGTTAACATCACAGCAGATCAATGTTTCTCATCCTATTGCAACTGCACAATGGACTACTATCTTGCTATTTATTATTAGGTTTTTAATTTCCCGTTTCACCGATTCAGCTATTACTTCGGGATCAATTTTTTAATGCGTAGAATAATTGACACCAAAGTGAGAGAGAAATTGATTGTTCCCTTATATGTATATAATAAAATAATAGAATTTTCATTGTTTGTATGTGCATCATGCGAAAAGTATTGAACATAAAAATATGCTGTTTTTTTTAATTTATGTGTAATAAAATAATAGAACTTTACTTGTCTGCCTGCGTATTATGTGAAAAATATTAAATGTATCGAGATGCTGTTTTTTTTAATTATATGATAAAATGATAGTATTTTCCATGTCTACCTACGTATCATATGTATGTAATGAGATGGACTTCTCGATGGGTGGTTGCAGTCATGGCCATAAAACTGATACCGTTTTAACTAAAGACCTTTATTAGGATTACTTTGGAGGATGGGTTCCCACTTCATCATAGGGACAGGACAAACTGAAGGATCAGCTAGCATGTACAAGACCCTTAACACCTGGGTCAATATCTGTGGGAAAAATATATGCCTCCGACAACGCGTATCTACTTTTTATTTGGATTTGATTTGGTTTTGGAGCGCTACGGTCTACGAGGGCTAATGAGACCGGGACCTACTGTTTAAAGCCGATTCCGAACGGCTACGAACATCCAGGCCATAGTGGGATTCGAACCCACGAACTACGGTTCCGAAGGCCAGCACCCAAACCATTCGGCCATCGTTCCGCCCTTTTTTATTTGGAAATTTCCTAAATTGTCCCATAGGGCCCTCTAGAGTTATAATTGGTCAGGACCCTTCTCTCAGGACGTAAACTGTAGCCCCCCAGTGGTCAATTTAGGCTAGGGGTTAAAAAGAGGAATTTTAAAAAATGATGAGGGAATGTTTAGCCCTTGACTTAAGTTTTGAAAACACCTGAGAATTTTCCTCACATGCATATAATTATATCTCGACCTTATGTGGCAAACAGTCTTTCTTAAGGATTAAGTTCATTAAATATTACGATACAGTTAAGATTTTTAAGTCAAAATGGCACAAATAAAGAAAGGGAAATACTGATTATGCATTGCTGATTGATGCAGATTGTTTGAAATAAAATAAACTATATCAAGTTCTTGGAAGAAAAGGGGAAGTTTTAAGCTAGTCACTTTCAGTAATAATGTAAATAAAACAATGTCCTAAAAAAAAAGACGTTAGATCTAGCAAAAATAGTTTTAAGAGATAAAGAAACTTAAAACGATGGTCTATGGGAAAATCTATTTGAGTTCCAGCATGATGACCTGAACATGTTTCTGTTAACACAATTATACCTGAATGGGATGTGTATCCTAAGCATTGGTTCAGCTACGATAGTAAGGGGAATTAGTAGCGTGTAATGAGAAAAGTAATATAAATGTGAAAAGGAAATGGGACTGTGCTCTTAGATACTGAAAAACATTCCAAAAATCTTGAAAACACTTTGCATTGAAAAGTAAAAGGAGGAAGATAGTCTTTACAACAAAGATGATAGCGTGTAACCCTGAGAAAGTCATAATAATTATTAATACTATTTTACGCTGTTTATAATTTACAATATTCAAATATTAATTAGAGTTCTAAATGGAGACTTTAGATGGTTTTGACCATTCAACTGGAGCTAGTGATTATCTCATAGTTTTCCATCATTCAGCAGGTTCGTTTCTATGTCTAACTGTGCAGGACTTTGAGGAATCTGAATCTGTCAAAAATTTTCGAAAGAATTTCCTTAGAGTGCTTTCTTTCTGGTAAGATTCAAAAGTCACTTTGTAGCACATTAGGGAAAACGTCAAGTAAGATTCAAAACACCGACGTCTTTGATGTAACTGGAGAGCAATAGATAAGACAGCTGTCGATTAACTGTAAACGATCAAGATTTTTCTCTCTTTTGCAGTGAAGAGTAAAACACGATGTTGTGCAATGTGAAGCAATAGATAAAACCTTGCAAATCCATGAATGATTAAATCATTTCCTGAAACAAAATTAATATTGCGAAATAAAGCGGCCGAAGTACTTTCAAGCTTTGTCAATACGAAACCGAATAATCCAGGGGAATTATTTAACTCTATTTAAGTTTTATATTATCAATTAAATTATTTCAAATTTTTCATTGAAATGTAAATTGAATCTTTAAATCCGGTACATTTGAAAAACAATTTGAAAGTGAGTAACTTATGACTATTACGCTTAACACATTGTATACGGGACACGTACTAGTACATTTTCTGACGATTGATACTTGAGCGTGGGTCACGTACTAGTACGGGTTAGTGTAACAACATGGTTTGTTTGTGAGTACAAAAATAACGGTATATACAGGAAAACGAAGCCGAATGTTCTTGTCTACTACATAGGTTCTGGAAAAATTTAGACAAATAAAAACTAGTTTTTACATCAGTCGATGCGGTACTACAGAACGGGAAGATTGATTAAAAAAATCAGTTTAGATTTAAAATTAAAATTAAATCATCCTTCCGAAAATGATGTTATATATATGTATACTTATATATTATATATATTAGTATTTATATATATATTTGTTTATTTGTCTATTGATATTTTTTTTTAGTTGGTTAAAAAATTAAATAATTTTCGATCTATTGAGATTTAACTGAATAACTAAATTTCAACACTAAACTTCCGCTCCCGGTACAATTCCGCTGCGAAATGTACCCGCACACAATGTGTTAACAACAGCTGCTGTTCATACGCAGCGTTAAGAATGGTGCTTGAAGCTGTAGTCCTTAATAAAAAAAAATATTCACATTTTGAATGGTTTATATATTAAAAATTTTCTTCCCATCTGTTCCATAAAAGTTCTGTAAAAATTTTTTTCCGTAAAAGATAGTTATAGATTGCTTCGTATTGAAGCTAGCGTCAGAAAAATACTTAGTCGATCGATTCCAGTTGTATTCTTTGCCTATAAGGTGACCACAGATTCTTAAAATAAACTTTCTTGTTTTTTTTTTTGAGTGAACATTGTATTTTCAGAGATTTAAAATAATTACAACAACCTTTTTTCGTTTCGTCCTAAAACAAAAAACTTTTCTTCTTTTAGAATGATTTTTTAAAAATTCTTTAGAACATTCTAGCTTTAAAAAATTACCCTATGTTCTTTTAAGTAATATATTTTTATAAATGTTTTGAAAAATGTACACCAAATGTTCAATGCCTATCCCTGCCTATCAATGTCTATTCATGTTGCCTCTCGTTTTTTAACTCCCTGGTTTTATTTTTCCAATCCAATGACATCACTGGCTTTTACTGTTATTAACTGTTATATTACCCAGAGCATCTTTCTTTAGCGTTGTAGCATAAGATGTTGCTATATTTTTTATTGTTTTTTCTATTCATTTTTATATAAGAATTGTACAATACTAAGATGTTTTTATTGTATAGATCACATCTATCAAAAACCATCCTTTTGATTAATGATGTTTGCGAGTACTGTTGATGAGACATAACATCATTAAACATTCGTTTCTTAGTTCTATATTTTGCTTTCTTTTCTTTTCTCATTATCAACTTCCATATATATATATATATATATATATATATACATATATATATATATACATATATATATATATATATATATGTGTGTGTGTGTGTGTGTGTGTGTGTGTGTGTGTAATGAGACGAACTTGTCGCTGGTTGGTTGCAGTCATGGCCATAAAAATGTTTCAGCTAAAGACCTTTATTAAGATAACGTTGAAGGAAGGGTTCCCCCTTCATCATTGGGACAGGACAAATTGAAGGGTCAGCTAGATGAAGTTCTATGTACAAGACACGTAACACCTGGGTCAACATCTGTGGGTAAATATCTCTAGAAATATCTAACTCCGACAGTGTGTATCTCCTTTTTATTTGGAAATTTCCTAAATTGTCCGCTAGGGCCATGTAGGATTATAATTGGTCAGGCCCCTTCTCCGAGGGAGTAAACTGTAGCCCCAGTACTCAATTTAGGTTAGAGGTTAAAAAGGGAAATTCAAAATGAAGCGGGAATTTTTAGCCCTTGATTTAAGTTTTGAAAACCCCTGAGAATTTTCCTTACACACACACACGCATACACACACACACACACACACCCACACACACACATATATATATATATATATATATATATATTATATACATATATATATATGAGAACACATAAACAAGTTGCAAAAGACGTTGTAATACCAGCCTTATATTGTTATTATTTATAATACTCTTGCACTCAAAGATGCCAATCCATTTCTCAAAAAAAAAGTAAAATAAGTAAAATAATCTGTTTAAAGGTTATTTTCCGTTTCACAATATTCCGAAATGTGTTTTGTACTTATATAATGTTTCTAAATTTCAAAAATAGTCACGCAGTATCTCTTGCAAAATATAAGGCGCACTATGTTTTGAAATGTACGTATATGTATGTGTATATTTTTTTTAAAAAGAAGGTTCTTTTATT
The DNA here is from genome assembly GCA_032207245.1 of Pardosa pseudoannulata. Taxonomy (NCBI): domain Eukaryota; kingdom Metazoa; phylum Arthropoda; class Arachnida; order Araneae; family Lycosidae; genus Pardosa; species Pardosa pseudoannulata. The sequence continues at coordinate 104,124,925 of CM063506.1, forward strand.
TCATTCACAAATACTAGCTACGTATCTCATTTGGACTGACTCTTTGAACTTTGGTCTGGGCTATATTTGGTCTAAGCGTTCTTTTTACATGCATGTAGCACGCCGATATCGAATGGGTGTCACAATGCGGAGTTCAATCGAATAGGCTACCTTGCCTGCATCACCGTCACGTCACGATCAAAGGGTAGAAAAAAAGCGCTTGATAAAGAGGCGTTATTTTTAGAGCAACTTGTTGTAAAAATAATGTTTCACAACGCAGCAACACACGTGAAATTCGATAGTTGTTCGATAAAATAGAGTGCCCGTTTGATCTGAAGGATGCCGATTGTTTGGGTACAAAATACGAGGTTATATTCTTATCATTCTCTAATACAGTGGTACCTCGATTTGACGTTCCACATTATTAATTTTTTCGCATTGATTCATATGTCTTCGAATTTACCCATATAGGAATAACCCAAGTGTTGTTTATGTAAAATTTAGAAAATCTAGAAAAATGAGGGGGGGGGTGTAAGAAATGTCTTTAACAAATTGTTTTCTGGATTACCATAGCCTTCCTAGATCATCAGAGGGGTTAATAATTATCCTAGGTTGTAGGCATTTCATGGACAAATTAAAATTGGCCGTCCTATTTAACAATACTTATTCTTGGTTATGATAATCCTTACACTGTCCTTAAATTTAGGCGTCCCCGTGTTATGCTCCATCTTATCCTACTCTAGAATAGGTTTGGTGTTTGGTTTTGTTTTGGAGCATTACGGTGTACTTTTAGCAGAGGGCTAATGAGACCGGGACCTACTGTTTAAAGCCGATTCTGAATGGCTACTAATATCCATCCGGAATTCGTGTGATTCGAACCCACGAACTCCGGTTCCGAAGGCCAGCACCCTAACCATTCGGCCATCGTTTGATCCTCTAGAACGATAAGAGAAAGACCGAGAGGGTTAGTAACCTAACAACTAGTGAAATTATAATATTGAAGGACTTATGCTTCGATCAAAATTACCTTCAGTTTGTTTTTCCAGAAGTACTGTTTTGTAAAAATCAGGAGATTAGAAAAACGAGTCTCTCTCTGTTTTTATTTGTTTAGATATGAATGCTTTAAAGTCATCTGGATAGAAAAAGGGTTTGGGCTCACTCGAGTTTCCCAGATTTCGACAGACAATCAAAATACTAATTCGAGTTTAACACTACTTTGGTTGTTCCCCATTATCATCAAGTAAACAAAAGAAACGAAGTAGAACCAACAAAATAATAAGCTAAGAAGGGTGTAAGTTTAACAAAGGTATGTATTTAGCAAATAAAATATTTTAATCATGGAAATCAGGGAGGTATTAATCACAACATAATTTTAACGACGTTTCACAGAAACTACAAAGGTGGTTCTGGTTGACTACAGTTCTCTCTTCAGGATAAAAGTTTCTACAAGACGCTTTCCCAAGATAACTAGAGGGTTTTATTTTTTTACTTGGCATACCAATTACGAGTGGTTCTTTCAGCTATGGCACCTCTCCGTACACAACACAAATGTCACGGGCAGCTTTTGTAGCCTTAAAACCTTGATTAAAAGCAAGAAGAAGGTGTGGTAAATGCACATTTTTTTTTAAGTTGACATTCTATTTTAATGATCTGAAAATTAACATAAATTGAATCGAACTATAAAGGAAAGCACAGATTCCGGTAAAACAAAGCATCCTATTTCGAATGATTATAAAACTTTTGCCAAAACCATCTAGGACTAATCTCCCCAATGTCGTTTAATGGCTTACCACGATTAACCTATGGCGCCAACCAATTGTGGGACTCAATTCTCCGTTTAAACAGAGAATTATCACGGTTAGCCGCTAAACGACTTTGGTGAGACAGGCCCTTATTTGCTTGTGAGATGTTAAAAGTTAAAAAAAATAAAATAAAATAGGTAATTTTGTTGTTAAACTAGCAGAATTAGAACTCGAATTTGAGAAAATGTTCGTTTTAAGATCAACCAAGTACCGTGTTTAATTGGCCCAATTTGTAACTATTATTTACTTTATATTGATTCTAGATGGCAATTAGATAGCAGCATTGTAACTAGTGGTAAAATTATTAAAAAATAAAGTATTTTTAGTCTTATATTAATCACGGTTAGCCGTTAAAGACTTTGGTGAGACAGGCCCTTAATAAAGACTTGTGAAATGTTTAAAGTTTAAAATAAATAAATAATTTTGTTGCTAATCTAGCAGAATTAGAGCTCGAATTTGAGAAAATGTTCATTTTAAGCTCAACCGGGTGCCGTTTTTGATCGGCCCAAATTGTAATATTATTTACTTAATATTGATTCTAGATGGCGAGCAGATAGCAGCGTTGTGACTAGTGGTGAAATTGTTAAAAAATAAAGTATTTTAGTCTTATATTAATCCGCCGTTAAAGACTTTGGTGAGACAGGCCTTTAATCCCTTGTGAAACGCTTAAAATTAAAAAAAAAATTAGGTAATTTTGTTGCTAATCTAGCAGAATTAGAGCTCGAATTTGAGAAAATGTTCATTTAAAGCTCAACCGAGAGCCTTTTTTGATCGCCCCAAATTGTAATATTACTTACTTAATATTGATTCCAGATGGCGAGCAGATAGCAGCGTTGTGACTAGTGGTGAAATTGTTAAAAAATAAAGTATTTTAGTCTTATATTAATCCGCTTGTTTGTGAGACGCCTAATTGAAACTAAAAAAATAAAAAAAAATTAGTAATTTGTTGCTAAACACAGATTAGAGCTCGAATTTGAGAAAATGTTCATTTTAAGCTCAACCGGGTGCCGTTTTTGAAAGCCCGAAATTGTAATATTATTTACTTTATATTGATTCTAGAGGGCGATCAGATAGCAGCATTTACTAGTGGTAAAATTATTAAAAAATAAAGTATTTTTAGTACTTGTTTGTGTTATTGTGCATATACGTAAGAAACTCCAAAATGTCTACTAAAAAAAGAAAACAGTTTCAGATTCAGAGTTTCTTGTTTACGAAGATAATGGACTTAAAATATTTTTTTTACAGTTGTTAAAATTTTAAAATAAATTATACTGACGCCACTGAGTTTTTTTTTTATTCTGTTATTTGGCCTGCTCCAAGTAAAGTTCCTCCATCTCATCTACAGATAAGGAAAACTATGTAAAAGCCAGCGTTGTTTTAAGGTACAAAAATAAAAAACAATTTAAAACTTTTTAAGAGCTTTAAAAAAATAAAATATAAAAATGTTACTTCACCAGTGCACCATGAAGTAGATCCTTTCATGAAATTTTTTAGTCATTCTAAGAAATTACTCGGAAATCACGGATCATCCGAAACTCAGCATTCAACATCTTCTGTCTTTGCTTAAGTTTAGTGTTTCAATAACTAGTATTGTCATTCTATTTCGTAGTAGAATGCTCCTCTATAATTTGCCGGCTAATGTTTCGAAGCTAAAGCAAAGATTTCTGTTCATGCGTTTCAATATCGATCCTTTGATTATATTGTTTTAAAGTTTTGTTCAAATGGAGCCTTAACCTGAAAACTTAGCTCACACAAATAATCCTACTTTTTTGTATTTCAACGTTAGATAACACTTCATTATACCAGGGGTAGCTAATCGTTCAACCGTGAAGAGCCATTTCGTGTGATGCACATAGTCTGCCAACCGCACTAATTTCATATAGATCAGTGGTTCCCAAACTGCTTCCTTCGGACTCCCAGGGTTACCTATAAGGTGAATCGGTGTATGCTATATCGGTTTCCTCTGGCTTAATGCTAAATGGGAAAAAATAAAATTTTCTCTAACCGGCTCGCATTTAAAGAATCCTTTAAAAAAACATGACTGCATTTTTTATACCAAATGACTGCACCACAAATTCTCTAAAATGCTTTCCTTACCTTTTAAAAAAATATCGATAAAAATATATATAATTTTAAATTATTTGTGTTAAATTTTTAGGTCCGTTTCTTTCACCACAAATAGAAATATTAAATAGACATAAACTAAATAAAAAAAGGATAGCATCTTAGAGAATATGCTGTTGTATCACGTGGTATAATTATCCCCTATATAATAATATCTTAAGTTATCTGCTCGTCTGTCCTCGAATTTATGAAGCGGTTGTACCTGGAATAGATAGAGGCATCCATATTGGATTCTTTATGAGTTACGATTAGAAACGTTCGAAATTCAATCCTTCCCCCTTTTCTACCATTTAATGTCAATATTTCAAGCCTTATTTCCGGTTAAGAGCAGGTAATTAAATTTATCGTATAATAAATGGGTTAAAAATAACATTTTTTTTCTAGCATTATGACGTCATTAATTTAACCATCTCATTTAATGATTTCTTATTTTAAATTATTTAAATATCGTCTGCAATATTTTCATACGTTTTATCACTGAATTTAGATATTACATAAATAATTTTCTTTTATATTTGGCTTAAATAATAGATTAGGTACATATGTGATAATTTTAAATTTAATCATCGATTATTTTTTGTTGCAATGAAAATTTTATCACCGGTATTAACAACAAATTATATCTACCTCCAGGGTGTAGTAGAAATGATAGTTTCATTTCTTTACTTCCATTAATTACTTCGGCAAAAAAAAATTTTTTTTTTGAAGAACTTAGCGATAATTTCGGCATAGCTAAGAAAACTCTGAATTATCTTTCTAAATGAATTCAACGTAATTCTAAACTGCATTCACAGTATCGGGAGACTTTAGAGGAGTATAAAAATATATATAATTTTAAATTATTTGTGTTAAATTTTTAGGTCCGTTTCTTTCACCACAAATAGAAATATTAAATAGACATAAACTAAATAAAAAAAGGATAGCATCTTAGAGAATATGCTGTTGTATCACGTGGTATAATTATCCCCTATATAATAATATCTTAAGTTATCTGCTCGTCTGTCCTCGAATTTATGAATGAACGATCAACGTGAATGAAACGTTGTACCTGGATTAGATAGAAGCATCCATATTGGATTCTTGATGAACTAGAGTTAGAAACGTTCGAAATATATTCCTTCCCCCTTTTCTAGCAATTAATGCCATTATTTCAAGCCCTATTTTCCCCTGTTAAGAGTAGGCGATTAAATTTATCAATTTGTCACGTAATAAAAAGGTAAAATTTACGATTTTTTCTAGCATTATGACGTCATTCCTTTAAACATCTCATTTAATGATTTCTTATTTTAAATTATTTAAATATCGTCTGCATTATTTTCATACGTTTTATCACTTAACTTAGATAATACGTAAATAATTTTCTTTTATATTTGGCTTAAATAATAGATTACATATACGATAATTTTAAATTTAGTTATCGATTACTTTTTGTTGCAATGAAAATTTTATCACCAATATTAACAACAAATTCTATCTACCTCCATGGTGTAGTAGAAATGATAGTTTCATTTCTTTACTTCCATTAATTACTTCGGCAAAAAAAAATTTTTTTTTTGAAGAACTTAGCGATAATTTCGGCATAGCTAAGAAAACTCTGAATTATCTTTCTAAATGAATTCAACGTAATTCTAAACTGCATTCACAGTATCGGGAGACTTTAGAGGAGTATGAAGAATAACAAATTATTGAACTTGTACCAGATAATTCTCAGCTAAAAAACAAACCATTTTTTTTATCTGCCTTATAAGGTACTTTACAATTCTGGAAAATTAAAATTTTTACTTATCCCGTCATATGACGGGCTATATGCTAGTTTTAAAGAATTCATTAAATGCGAGTCAGTGGAGGTAATTCTATTTTTTTCCGATAGGTTAACAGTGAGCTACAGGAATTCAATATAGTAGGTACTGACCCAACTTAACATTGAGAATGTACCTAAGGGGTGAGTGGGCATCTAGGTCATTTTGAGGATTCTAGAAATGTTTAATTTAAACCAGTTGTGACCCATCCCCTATATCAGGGGTCGGCAACCTGTTTGTCCTTAAGGGCGCAATACTAAATTTGAAAATCACCGAGGGCGCATATTTTACAGATAATCAACAGGTATAAATAGGCATTAAAAAAAAACAGATTTTTATAACTTTTTTTTGTTAGTGTCATACCTAATGATACATATAATTCAGTGTGAAACTTGAGTGTCTTGCAACGTGTTTATAGCTGAAACTATTTCTTTTTTATTTTTAAATTCTTCAAAAAGTGAATCAGCAGCTTCTAACATGGCTTCTTTCACTAATTCCCCATCTGTAAATGGTTTTTTATTCTTAGCTAGCAAATGCGATATTTTATATGACGCGATCGTTGCTGCTTTATGTTGTTGCAGTGATTTAGTAAAAAAACTTTGCTGGTTAGTTATTGAACATTTTAAAGAAATAATTTTTTTTTCTTCTAATTTCAGAGTTAATTGGATAGTCACTATCAAAATTGGTATGAACGGTCTTAAAATGTCGTTCAATATTACGCAACACTATTATTACACAACAAACAAATACACTTCCCTTTGTAATCAACGAAACAATATAGATGTTCCCATTCATCGTTAAAATAATATGTTCTTTTTCTTTTACATTTATCCATGAAAGGTTTTGAAAGAAAAGAATTATTTCGGATTACTTGGTAGTTTTAAATGCACGGTCTACGCGTGGTCTATTCGAAATACGATCACACACTAACAAAAAAATACGTGGGGGGGGGGGGGGGGGGGGGGGGGGGGGGGGGGGGGGGGGGGGGGGGGGGGGGTGGGGGGGGGGGGGGGGGATTTGTTATTAGATAAGCTCAAGGTTAGCAAACTGCTAATCTATGCACAATCCTAAACTCAACTGACTACTTGCTGTATATCGCCGTTTGACAAGAGTAAGTAAATCGTATCATACATTTACATTAGTCCATAGTTATATATCTATCATCCATAGTTACATATCTATCATACATTTACATTAGTCCAGCGAGGGCGCATTAAAAATCGATCGGGGGCACCATGGCGCCCGCGGGCGCCGTGTTGCCTACCTCTGCTCTATATAATAATAGCCTAAGTTATCTGTACGTCTGTCCACGATTTTATGAAGCGGTTGGACCTGGAATGGATAGAGGCGTCAATAGTTAGCAAAATTCAAAGAGAGTAATGTTTATCTTCTCCTAAACTATAGATCCGATTCTAAAATAAATTGGTATAAATATACTTCATATCACAGCAAAAAAAAGTCATTATTTCAACTCCTATTCTCCCCGGTTAAGAGCAGGCGAATAAATTTATCAATTTATCCCATAATAAATAGGTAAAAGTAACATTTTTCTAGCATTATGACGTCATTCCTTTAACCATCTCATTTAATCATTTCTTATTCAACTCCTCTTCTTAGCCCACTCTCCTGTTTCTAATCATGGATCTTGTTGGTGCTTCAACCACATTTGGCGAAATTGGCGTGCTTGCAGCTTGCGTGCGTGGCGTGCTTGCAGCGTGGCGTTTGAAATCTGGCGAGGGGATCGTAACTCAACAAATTGATACATAAACAAAAACAACATTTTGAGGAAAAATTTTACAAAAATTGAATATTTAAAATCTAATTGAATTAACAAAGAAAACACAAAGGAAACACATAACATTCATACTAAATAGACTGAAACATTCACTTAATCACAAATTAAATAAACTGAGTGTGATTTTCATCACAAATTTGTGATTTAGTGTAAATTGTAAAATTAATTTAAACAAACAAAAAAAAGAAAAAAAAAAGAAAAAAGAAAAAAAAAAAAAAAAAAAAAAAAACTGTATTTTGAGTGGAGGTTGAAGAGGAGTTGTAAAATTGAAAATTTTTTTTCAAATCTCTTATTTTAAATTATGCCGCATTTTCACACGTTTTATCATTGATCTTAGATATTACGTAAATAATTATCTTTTATATTTGGCTTATATAATAGATTAGGTACATATGTGATAATTTTAAATTGAACAATCGATTATTTTTTGTTGCAAGATAATTCTCGGGCCAAAAAAACAAACCATTTTTTTACCTGCCTCATAAGGTACTTTACAATTTTGGAAAATTAAAAATTTTACTGATGCCGTCATATGACGGGCTATATGCTAGTTTTAAAATAAATTGTTATAAATAAATTGGTATTTATTTATTTAGTTTTGGATGTTAATTTAAAACGAGATAAAGTTTTGTTTGCTTATTGTTTTGTTTGGTTTGATTTGGTTTGGAGCGCTACGGTCTACTGTTTTGCACACAAGGGCTAATGAGACCGGGACCTACTGCTTAAAGCCGATTCCGAACGTCTACGAACATCCATGCCATAGTGGGATTCGAACCCACGAACTCCAGTACCGACGATCAGCGCCCTAACCAATCGGCCATGTTTGTTTATTGCATTGGCTAAATGAATCCATACTGGTACAGAAGTAACTTGCTGATTACTTACAATTGTGGAGCTGTTTCAACAAGGAAATTACAAATTAGTTACCATAACATATACGTAGTCTTACGTTATGGGTCACTTTACAGAAGCAGTTAGTTGTTTTCCCAATCTTCCCATTAACCCTCTAAGTGGTTCGCACGTACAATTCTGCACGTGCAATGATGTCTTCATAGCGGTTGTCACGTACAATTTTCGACCTCCAAAACGTTCCAAAAATGGATGCAATGTACATTTCTGCCAGTGTTTTCTCCTATGGAGTTTTGTGGTAGGAGGGTCAGGTCGATTGTTTAGGAACTGCACACCTACTCTCTGAGGCACAAAGACGCTGATAGCTTTTTATGGCTTTGTAAATCTCTATTTCGAAGTATTTCGTTTGCGGTAACAGAATAGCTTGGATGACTTTCGTAAAAAAGATAGAAATCATTCACTTAAAGAATATTTTTATTTGCACTTTTAGAACCCATTATTTCTTATGGGATGATCTTCGAGACTTGACGAGCTTTATGTGTATTAAAAATTAACAATCTATAATGTCTATTTAATATCTATTTATAACCGGAAGTAAACGGACAGTAACAAGTGTGGGTTTTCCGTATTCCAATCTAGTCGACAAAGGGTGAAGTAAAAAATCATAGAACACTTTGGTAACTGACACAATGAAACTTTAGCGTATTTTTGGAGACTTTTTTTCCTCGGTGTGTACCACTCGGAGGGTTAAGGAGAACATGGATTTAGCACAACTGCCTCAGTCTAAAGAAGCAAAAAAGAAATCGACTGTAATATTAGTGCTTGTGGCAGCTTACGAATGCTACTGTGAAGACTTCATTGTTCTTCAGCGAAGATGTAGTGTGAAGAAGGATCACAATCATAACAGAATTGGAAATCACTTTTATTTTCTGGACTAAATACTGGTTATACACAAATTGATTCTAATCTCCCAAAACAAGTCGAAATGTAGAGGATTGTTGCTTGCATAAAATTACCACGAAGATCACAGTCAGAAAAAATATTGAATAATCTCACAAAATGGGAAGGCCTTTCTAGGGTGCAATGCAAACCCAATCTATCCCCCGTTCGGTGTTCGAGACCCTGCCGTTCCTTATGTGAGCGGACTTAACGAGTCTTCCGAACGTAATCACTAAAAAGCTGGCTCCGGTCAAAAGTCGCGGAAGCCTCCACGAGATCAAAGCACCTCCGTAAAAAAATGTCGAAAAGCCCCGAGTCGCAAAATTCTAGGCTTTTTATACCTGGGGGTCAGTTACGGTCCCGCCAACCGTTTTTTGGTCAGTTACGATTCCAGTTACCTGAGAACTCCAGCTAAGGTTACAGCTAGTTTTTTTAGTTGAATTCTCATTCGCTAGCTGTCCCGATTCCGGACTTCTCCAGGCAATCCTCCGGGATCATTACCGCAACCGATCAGGGGCGTGACGCCTATTCAACCGAACTGTCAACATCCCAGACACTGCGTCGCCGCGCTATTGTAGCCGGATCGAAACAGGAGGAATTCAGATCAGCTGATTTCGGTCTTTCGTGTTCTGAACAAAGGGGGATCTTCACACTACTCATAAGCACAGAGCTGAGCATAAATAACTCATATCAACCCAATAGGGCCATCCACGTCTTTAGTATCTCAGTAATATCCAAAAATATTTTTTTTTTATTTAAAACAAATTTATTTTCAATGTTTATTATTTTAAATATAAAACAGTTTTATTTATGTTTTATTTTTTACGTTACAATTTAAAAAAATCAGAGTTAAAATTATAATGTTATTAATATGTAGTTGTACAGTTATTAAACTTCTGGATACAAGGCAAGGTACTTGCTGTAAGAGAGATTTCCGTGTTCAAAAAAAAGTTTGGGTATTACTCATATAGACTTTTCATGAAATTCATTTTTGTTTCCATATAAAGCTATCTCCATACTATATAAAGATTTTACATATTTAAAATAAGCTTTTACAGTTGGTGAACAGAAATGCCTAAAATAATGTAATTTTTATGATTTATATCTTTTAACTTCTTCATTCGAATAAATAAAAAATATTGTATAACCTATTTTAGTTTTGGGTAATTGTTTCTATCGTTTGACTCAAAGTATGTTAACGATAATATATGAGTTAGCCATTTTAAGTTGCGAAATCGCAACTTTAATTTCTACATTTTAAAATTTGTCTATATGGGGATTTTATATCTGAATTGATCCCTTAAAGTTCACGCTCGAGTTAACTCGAGCTCGCTAAACTGGCCAAACTGTGCACACTCGAGATAATTCGAGCGGCGTTGTACTTTATGTTGCTATAATTTTTCACACTCGAATGCAATCGAGAATTGAAAATAACAATGTGAAAGAAAAAAAATCGTTTTATTGATATTTATCATTTACATGGGATTGTAAGCTATAACACTTATTTATTCAAGTATAAAATATATATTTTTTTCTAAATTCAACGTTCTAAATTGTGTTTTTTACATAAAAAATAATTTTTTGGCCGGTCTTTTTTTAAAAAAGCTGTACATTAAGGGGTTAATGTTTCGTTTGATTTTTATACTTTACCTGTTAATTATAAATTAATTATATTTCCCATTATTGAAATTTTCCTAACTACTCAAATATTTTCTTTTCAAGTTTTCAAGAACTTGGAACCGACTGTAATGGGTTAACTGAGCATTAAATACTTTGTTAAATTTAAATCATCATTCAATTAATTCTGCATATAAGTGCAAAAAAAATCACAGTTGGTAATTATATGTTATGCCTGTATAGAAGATAGTCAAAAGGAAAGGTACGAATCCAGAAAAATGGCTAGTAGAGCTGAGTCTTCTCCTCACCCCCACCCCTCCTTGGTAATTTGTTGATCCCCTTGTCATATTCAAAATTATAAAATTATACATATCATATAAATAAAAAGGTTTCCATCATTTTTACTTATGTCATTTGTTGAAAAATTTTTTAATTGGCAGAGAAACGTTGAGGTAAAAAAAGTATCTTAGTACTGAAAATCACTTAATGCCTCAGAACATTTATTTTACAAATCTAAATACACCACAGAGCTTTCTTTCTTCATTGAGGTATCGTTCGTTTACTCTTTGCAGCACTAAAAATCATTTAAAGCCTCAGAACATTTATTTCACCAATCTAAATACACCACAGGGCTTTCTCTCTTCATTGAGGTATCGTTCGGTTACTCTTTGCAGTACTAAAAATCATTTAAAGCCTCAGAACACTTATTTGACCAATTTAAATACACCACAGGGCTTTCTCTCTTCATTGAGGTATCGTTCGTTTACTCTTTGCAGCACTAAAAATCATTTAAAGCCTCACATTTATTTGACCAATCTAAATACACTACAGGGCTTTCTTCAATGAGGTATCGTTCGTTTACTCTTTGCAGCACTAAAAATCGTTTAAAGCCTCACATTTATTTGACCAATCTAAATACACTACAGGGCTTTCTTCAATGAGGTATCGTTCGTTTACTCTTTGCAGCACTAAAAATCGTTTAAAGCCTCAGAACACTTATTTGACCAATCTAAATACACCACAGGACTTTCTTCATTGAGGTATCATTCGTTTACTCTTTGCAGCACTAAAAATCATTTAAAGCCTCAGAACATTTATTTGACCAATCTAATACACCAAAAGGCTTTCTTTCTTCATTGAGTTCGTTTACTGTTTACAGCATAAGACGTGAAAATCTGTCCATGTAAAAAAAAAAAAAAATTACTTATTATTTGCCGTTTACGATACATTATGTCTTGAATCTAATGTATAGAAGGATTAAAATGAAAAACAAAGTTTTATTTTAATAAAAGTATTTGAATACCTTTTTAGTGAATAGAATGTTTGAAGACCTCATTTTAAAGGTTGTAAAATTCTTTTTATAATGCATTATTGAATTTATTATTCATTTTGTTGCAAATTGTTTAATTGTTATGCATATTATTAAAAGAGAGAGGCAGTATCTCACTTGCAAAGGCATCGATCTCATGAACGGAAAGTTGGGAGTTCGAGGCTCGTGCCGGTCAAAGATCCGTCATGATCATTAATGGCACTTGGGTAAGGAAAATAGATTCGTTGTTTCAATGTCTCAGTGTTCTCGAATGGCATCTCTGCAAATGGTAGACCCAGACTAGAGGTCTTTTGCTTGGTCCCTGATTCTAAATTACGAGTACCCAGCAAGGGTAATGCTACTTGTGTCTCTAGCATTCCTTAAGCTATATGCGCTCCCCGAGTGTTGCTAATTAAGTAACAGCTTCACAGCCTGTTTGGCATAAAGATATCTGCAGCTGCATTGGAAGAAAATATCAATAAAATATATAAATTTATCGCAAGGATTATTATTTATGATTTCATTCAATATTAGAATTAGTTTTATAATAACCAACAAACGACATTTGCATGCCACATTTTTCATATCCCAACCTTCTCTAAAAAGTAAAAGTCTTCGTATGCCGTATTCTACTGCATACAGCCATGGAAGCGAGCCGTATAAAATTACTTTGCAGGCCGTAGGTTGTTCACCCCTGCGTTACACGATTGAGCTTTGTTATACCGTTTTAATAAAAATAAATATTATTTTAAATAATACGCATTTTAGGGATTGGTGTAATGAAAAATATACGAATAGGAAAAGATGAAATTAAAATTAATGCAGGTCATCGAAGGGTATGTACATGACATATCTGATGAGAAATTAAGCTCTCTCCCTTTAGAGCTAAACAATAAAATGGAAGAAAAAGGTTAATCTCTGTAAAGTTGAATAGATACGCCCCATCTTCGTTTATCATGAATATGTGAGAAAAACAATGTAGAGGTTCAACAGGTGCGGTCTCAAACTGAAAAAAAAACAAGCAGTGTTTGTACCATCCAGTCCGGTTTTCAGTTCGGCAACAGTTAGTTTCTCGCCAAGCTGTGATGCTGATGGTACAATACTGCTTCCTTTATCATAAAAATCCCGATGATGGGTGTCGACCGCCAACCCTTTGAACCCCGAAGTCACGTGTTTGTCCTGGATTTCCTGCACACAGGGGTGTGTTTGACCTGCCGTGTTGCATTCAACCGATGGAAGTGAATTTTCCTCCCGAATTTACTTTTCGGGGAATGGCAACAATTGTCCTATTCGGAGATAAATGATTTTTCCCCCTCTTCTTTTTTTCGACCGAGCAAAGCCCATTAGGTCTTTTCCTATTTTTTTTTATTTATTTTGAGATGGGTCATTACTTTTTAGAAAATAGCCACAGTTGTCGTCGAATCTTTATATTTAGTTCCTTTTATAGCGCAGGGAAGTTTTATGGTATCCTTATTGTCAATTAGAGTGTGGGTCACAGCAGAGCGGAGTCATTTGGCCCGTATTGTTCTGTACACAGCAGTCGTCAAACTGCCGTCCAGGAAAAGAAATTAACTTTGCAGTCTTTTGATCCATAGGCTCCGTTTTCCAACAATCGAAATAAAATTTATGGCCAAAGAAACATAAAAGCCACGAGGTTGTTCCTCAACACAGAACAATTTACTCCTACTTCCTTTGTAAAACAAACTAAAACGCAGCTACACATATTTATTACAGAAGTTCGTTCTTACACTCACTAACCAAACATATTTTTAAAACTTAACTTTCGTGGCACAGAATTTGAGACCATTTATATAAAGCATGGTAGTTTGCACCAGAATAGTTTTGATCATTAATCTCTTTCTCTCTTTATATTAGGGTTTTGTCTTGGGAACGGCTAAACAAACTAAAATCTAATTATTTCACAAAACTCATCCTAAACTATAAGAAATAAAAAATGTACTGTAAGTGGAAATTCTATTTTAATTAATTATTTTATTAATCATTTTTACATCGCATTTATTTCGTTGAAATACATAACAGAACACTAAAACCAAGAAGTAATGCAAAATAATCAACATCTAATTTCTTAAAAATATTTCGAAACTTATAAATTAAAATTTATGGCCAATGAAACGTAAAAGCCATGAGCTTGTTCCTCAACACAGAACAATTTACCCCTATTTCCTCTGTAAAACAAACTAAAATGCAGTTACAGATATTTATTACAGAAGTTCGCTGTTACACTCACTAACCAAACATTTTTAAAACTAACATTCGTGGCACAGAAATTGAGACCATTTATATAACGCATAGTACTTTGCACCATAATGGTTTTGAGCGTTAATCTCTCTCTTTTTTTCTTTTTGTCTTAGGGTTTTGTCTTGGGCACGGCTAAACAAACTAAAATCTAATTATTTCACAAAACTCACACTAAACTATAAGAAATAGAGAATGTACTTTAAGTAAAAATTCTATTTTAATTAATTATTTTATTAATCAGTTTTACATCGCATTTATTTGGTTGAAATACACAAAAAAACCCTAAAACTAAGAAGTACAGCAAAATAATCTACATTTAATTTTTTAAAAATATAGAAAAATTAGAAATTAAAATTTATGGCCAAAGAAACATAAAAGCTTTGAGGATGTTCCTCAACACAGAACAATTTACCCCTACTTCCTTTGTAAAACAAACTAAAACGCAGTTACAGATATTTATTACAGAAGTTCGCTCTTACACTCACTAACCAAACATATTTTTAAAACTAACATTCGTGGCACAAAAATTGAGACCATTTATATAACGCATGGTACTTTGCACCAGAATGGTTTTGAGCGTTAATCTCTTTCTCTCTCTTTTTTTCTTTTTGTCTTAGGGTTTTGTCTTGGGAGCGGTGAAACAAACTAAAATCTAATTGTTTCACAAAACTCACACTAAACTATAAGAAACAGAAAATGTACTTTAGGTCGAAATTCTATTTTAATTAATTATTTTATTAATCAATTTTACATCGCATTTATTTCGTTGAAATACATAACAGAGCACTAAAACCAAGAAGTACTGCAAAATAATCAACATCTAATTTCTTAAAAATATTTCGAAAATTATAAATTAAAATTTATGGCCAAAGAAACATAAAAGCCATGAGCTTGTTCCTCAACACAGAACAATTTACCCCTACTTCCTTTGTAAAACAAACTAAAACGCAGTTACAGATATTTATTACAGAAGTTCGCTGTTACACTCACTAACCAAACATATTTTTAAAACTAACATTCGTGGCACAGAAATTGAGACCATTTATATAACGCATGGTACTTTGCACCAGAATGGTTTTAAGCGTTAATCTCTCTCTTTTTTTCTTTTTGTCTTAGGGTTTTGTCTTGGGCACGGCTAAACAAACTAAAATCTAATTGTTTCACAAAACTCACACTAAACTATAAGAAATAGAAAATGTACTTTAAGTCGAAATTCTATTTTAATTAATTATTTTATTAATCAATTTTACATCGCATTTATTTCGTTGAAATACATAACAGAACACTAAAACCAAGAAGTAATGCAAAATAATCAACATCTAATTTCTTAAAAATATTTCGAAAATTATAAATTAAAATTTATGGACAAAGAAACATAAAAGCTTTGAGGATGTTCCTCAACACAGAACAATTTACCCCTACTTCCTTTGTAAAACAAATTAAAACGCAGTTACAGATTTTTATTACTGAAGTTCGTTCTTACACTCACTAACCAAACATATTTTTAAAACTAACATTCGTGGCACAAAAATTGAGACCATTTATATAACGCATAGTACTTTGCACCATAATGGTTTTGAGCGTTAATCTCTCTCTTTTTTTCTTTTTGTCTTAGGGTTTTGTCTTGGGCACGGCTAAACAAACTAAAATCTAATTATTTCACAAAACTCATCCTAAACTATAAGAAATAAAAAATGTACTTTAAGTGGAAATTCTATTTTAATTAATTATTTTATTAATCATTTTTACATCGCATTTATTTCGTTGAAATACATAACAGAACACTAAAACCAAGAAGTAATGCAAAATAATCAACATCTAATTTCTTAAAAATATTTCGAAAATTATAAATTAAAATTTATGGCATAAGAAATATAAAAGCTATGAGGTTGTTCCTCAACACAGAACAATTTACCCCTACTTCCTTTGTAAAACAAACTAAAACGCAGTTACAGATATTTATTACAGAAGTTCGCTCTTACACTCACTAACCAAACATTTTTAAAACTAACATTCGTGGCACAGAAATTGAGACCATTTATATAACGCATGGTACTTTGCACCATAATGGTTTTGAGCGTTAATCTCTCTCTTTTTTTCTTTTTGTCTTAGGGTTTTGTCTTGGGCACGGCTAAACAAACTAAAATCTAATTATTTCACAAAACTCACACTAAACTATAAGAAATAGAGAATGTACTTTAAGTAAAAATTCTATTTTAATTAATTATTTTATTAATCAGTTTTACATCGCATTTATTTGGTTGAAATACATAAAAAAACCCTAAAACTAAGAAGTACAGCAAAATAATCTACATTTATTTTTTTTTTAAATATAGAAAAAATATAAATTAAAATTTTTGGACAAAGAAACATAAAAGCTTTGAGGATGTTTCTCAACACAGAACAATTTACCCCTACTTCCTTTGTAAAACAAACTAAAACGCAGTTACAGATATTTATTACAGAAGTTCGCTCTTACACTCACTAACCAAACATATTTTTAAAACGAACATTCGTGGCACAGAAATTGAGAGCATTTATATAACGCATGGTACTTTGCATCAGAATGGTTTTGAGCGTTAATCTCTCTCTCACATTTTTTTTTCTCTTTGTCTTAGGGTTTTGTCTTGGGAGCGTCTAAACAAACTAAAATCTAATTGTTTCACAAAACTCACACTAAACTATAAGAAACAGAAAATGTACTTTAGGTCGAAATTCTATTTTAATTAATTATTTTATTAATCAGTTTTACACCTCATTTATTTGGTTGATATACATAAAAGAACACTAAAACCAAGAAGTACTGCAAAATAATCAACATCTAATTTCTTAAAAATATAGAAAAATTAGAAATTAAAGTTATTTTTAAAACTAACGCCAAAGAAATATAAAACCAAAATGGTTTTGAGCGTTAATCTCTCTTTCTCTCTCTCTTTTTCTTTTTGTCTTATGATTTTGTCTTGGGAGCGGCTAAACAAACTAAAATCTAATTATTTCACAAAACCACACTAAGCTATAAGAAACAAAAAATGTACTTTTTATGTCGAAATTGTATTTTAATTATTTTATTAATCAGTTTTACACAGTATTTATTTGGTTGAAATACATAAAAAAGCACTAAAACCAAGAAGCACTGCAAAATAATCTAAATCTAACTTCTTAAAAGCATAGAAAAATGACAAATTAAAATTTAATCTTTTATCTATATCAATTCATCGATTACATAATTTATCTTAAATTGAATATTTACATGAATATTTATCAGAGCTAAAAGACATACTTGCTCCAATAGGATTTCAACCTTCGTAACGTTGAATATGGGTTCATGGGCCATTATGGGATTATGAAACTCCTCTTATGGGCTTAGGAGAAGAGATGGACTCAAGCACGCCAGCTCTCCCCTTGAAAACATGTCTATTCTTTAACAGCGACGCTCGATTTCTGAAAGCTAGTATCGACATTACCCTAACATTTAGCCATATCTTGTACACTTGATTATTAGTTATTCTAGAACGTTAGAAAGAACGCTAAATTCCTTAAATTCGAGGCACTGCAGCTGCAAAATATTAAAAATAAATAATGAAGAATATTTTTATTTTAAAATTCCAAGTCCTCAGGGCCGAACGATGGCTGAGCTGGTAGGGTACTGCTCTTCGGTGACAGGGTTCAGGGTTTCGAATTCCCAACTGTAGGCATGAATATTCGTAAATGATCGGAATCAAGTTTAAGCAGTAGGTCCTGGTCTCATTAACCAGTTGCAAAACATGAGACAGCAGCGAACCAAACCAGATCCTCATCTGTTACTCTTTTGCAATGAATAAAAAGTTTTTATCTTCTACTGTTTTTGCTCAAAAGTAAATTTTAATGAACAACATTTAACACACTGTATGCGGGACACGAACTAGTCTTAACTACTACATAGATTCTGGAAAAATTTAGACAAATAAAAACTAGTTTTTACATCAGTCGATGCGGAACCACAGAACGGGAAGGTTGATTAAAAAAAATCAATTTAAATTTAAAATTAACTTTTTATTTATCCTTGCGAAAATGATATTATATATATATATATATATATATATATATATATATATATATATATATATATATATATATATACACTCATGTCTATAAATTAAGGATAATTCAGAATCACACAGAAATTGAGCTCT
>CM063506.1:104151068-104178568 GCA_032207245.1 Pardosa pseudoannulata
GTTTATATTTGTGTATCAACCTGTGATCAAATGTATAGTGGTCATTTATTTTTAATTGCGTTGTGTTAAGTATTTTTTTACTAAATTTAACCACAGGTTCTGAGAAACTACAGACATAAAAATGAAAATAAACTAACAGCTAAATTGACAGCAACAGAGACTAGCTTAATATTAAAAAAAAGTAAATTTATTATAATATATATACATCTATTTACATACAAAACTAATGCTAATTTTCATAGAATAAGCTTTGTCAACATTAATATTAATTCTAAATTAATTCTAAATTAGTTCTGACAAATTTTTTATATACTTAAGTAATTTTGTAAATAGATAGAGGACCTAATTTCAATTTCAAAAATGTATGTAAATTTGGGGTACCTTTGTGGGTCTAAAATGTTGGGCCCGGAACACTTCTGGTTGAAGGGTATCTATGGCTGATCAGGAGAGGGAATCTATATATCATCCGTTGGTCTCGTCAGGGGCTTCCTCCTGAGTCTTTGGGGTGCGGCCGTACTATTTGGTGCAGGAACACTTCCTGTCGGACTTGGCTGGACTCTCCTAGTCTGGACTATCGAGCACCTTCTCCTCTGGACTCACGAACAACTTCCGTCGGACCCGACTGGACTCCCGACTTTCGAACACCTTCTTTTGGGACCTCCGAACCTCTTCTCATCTTTTAGATTTTTCATATTTAATTATTTCAACCTTGTCCCCTCTTCCTTCTTGTCGTCCAATCGGGATAGTTGTAAGAATTTCATTGGTCTGCTTCAACCCCGCCTTGAGACCGCCAACGTGCCAAACCTTATCCCTTCTTGTTGGGCACTGTCCCCTAGGGACTCATAAATACTCCACAAAGGTACATTCTTATTTAATGTCAAGTACGGAGACGAGATTCTAATCTGGGACTGGGATTAGAACCCCACCCGAGACCACCGTACAAGACAACAATATCCGTTAAATAGAAATTTATGGTCCTCCATCTCTTTACAAAGATGTGATGAGGTCAGATTTAGATCCCGAACATTTCTAACAAATCTATCTCCCGTTCGAGACCCTGCCGTTCCTTATATGAGGGGACTTTACGAGTCTCCCGAACTTAATGACTAAAAAGCTAACTCAGGTCAAAAGTCGCGGAAGCTTCCACGAGGTCAAAACACCTCCTTAAAAATGTCGAAAGGCCCCGAGTTCCAAACTTCTAGGCTTTTTATACCTGGGGGTCAGTTAAGGTCCCGCCAACAGTTTTTTTAGTCAGTTACGATTTCAGTTACCTGACAACTCCAGCTAAGGTTACAGCGAGTTTTTTTTAGTTGAATTCTCATTCGCTGTCTCGATTCCGGACTTCTCCAGGCAATCCTCCGGGATCATTACCACGACCTATCAGGGGCGTAACGTCTATTCAACCGAACTGTCAACATCCCAGACTCTGCTTCGCCGCGCTATTGTAGCCGGATTGAAACTGATTGAACCCAGACTCTGCTATTGTAGTCGGGTCGCAACAGGGGGGGGATTCAGATCAGCTGATTTCAGTCGTTAGTGTTCTGAACAAAGGGGGGGGGTCTTCACACAGGGAATACCGGTAATGAATATGCAGATATTTTAGCAAAGAACGCCACTAAATTAATAAATTACAAACCTATACAGCTCTCGGGATCAATACTTAAAAATATATGAAAGAAAATATAAATAAAAATCGGCAAGAATATTCGGATAAAGGTGAAAAAGGAAGAGCAACCTATACTATAATGTCAAAAGTTGAACATAAGTTACAATTCGGAAATAACATTTTAAACTATTTCATAACCTGTCATGGAAGTTTCCCAACCTACTTCTATAGAATTAGAAAACTAGATTCACCAAATTTTAAATGAGGAATGGTAGGCAACCCTCAGCATTACATGCAAGTAAGATATAATCCCGTTCCGATGTTTATTAAAAAAATACGGACACGAAACACAGATCGAATACTTTAAAAGACTTTAAATACTTTAAAATCGCAATCATATTAAAAAGTTAAAGGAAATTTATAATATATTAAATTCAAACTATTCTTTTATAGAAATTAAATTTTGAAATGAATGAAAATATTTAATAAACACATTGCGTACGGGTACATTTCGCAGCAGAATTGTACCGGGGGCGGGCATTTTGAACTTAAATTTAGTTAATCAGTTAAATCTCAATAAATCGAAAATTATTTAATTTTTTAACCAACTTTTAGTATTTTATATTGAAATGCATAAACAACTATATAAATAGAACTATATAAACAACAACCATAAGATTTTTGTAAACAAAAAATATATTTTTTAGTGGATAAATTTATAATAGTATCGTAAATATGAAAAATCAAATAGAAATAGTAGTATATAGTTTTAATTTTTTCGAATTATGTTATATATAAACATTTTTACATTATAAAAAATTAAAAGAGCAATCATAAAACTAATAATGTAAAAACTAGTTTTTATTTGTCTAAATTTTTCCAGAATCCATGTAGTAGACAAGAACATTCGGTTTCGTTTTCCTTTATATACCGTTATTTTTGTACCCACAAACAAACCATGTTGTCATACTAACCCGTACTAGTACGTGACCCGCGCTCAAGTATCAATCGTCAGAAAACTTACTAGTACGTGTCCCTAGTACGTGTCCCGCATACAATGTGTAAAAATAGGGATAATGATAAAAAAAAAAATTCTTTTAATTTTAACACAGTAATTCAGTGTATATCTTTAAAGTGAATAACGTCGAAAGGTTTTCTCTACCCACTTAGGCTTTAGCATCCATAAACTCTTGAGTTATATGTGGGTGTGGGTCATCTAATTCTCTCGATGCGTTTTTAGCGATGATGAAATAGAAATTTTCGAAAATCATATCAAAGATGTTACTCTTCTTTGTTTATACTGTTCAACTGACGTTATCTGGAGTTATTTACTGATAATGTAGACCCATTGACCTAGAAACCCCAACTCTAAAACAATGACATTCAGTAAAACATAAACTCTAATTCTTACCGAAACAGCAAACAGTTCCGGAAGAAATTACATACAGAATCCATCTTGTTGACGTAAAAGATTATATTTAATATTCATGAGGTTTATTGAACCTGGAATTCATCATCAAATCGTAAGAAAAAATCAAATAGTTCGGGATAGGAAATGAGGTAAAAGAGTTTTTATAAACGCTAGTTATCCATTGTAAATAGTTCCAAATATCATTTTAAACTAATCTAAAATATAAATAATGCAACATAAAGAGATGTTTTTGTTCTGGATTGTAATGTATCATCAATGAAATGAATTTATAATCTGGAATTTGTTTTGTCGTTTATTTTTTAGCAATTAACCTAGAACACTACCCTGATTTTGTTTAATTTTGTTGCTATTGTTACAGAATAGCAACTGTTTAAAAATCTATTTTTTTTAAATCTCGAAATTAAACCTGTAGAAATATTTTCTACATTTTTTGTACATACATATAATTATCTTTTCTAAAGTTGTTTTTTGTCCATTCCTATTGGCTCATATCATATACTGCTTGCGGTAAAAACATCGACTTAGTAATCAACATGTCTCTCTATCAGTTGTTAAATGATAACCAGATTGGTAGCGTCCTGCCAGTTGTAATCCTGGGAAGTGGGTCCGAATATCACTGGTTGAATAATGACCGAATTGTAGCGTGCGGTTCTTCGGCACCGGAGTTCGTGGGCTCGAATCATAATGCTCACATGGATGTTCATAGCTATATAAAACCGGCTTTAAGCAGTAGGTCCCGGTCTCAATATCCCACGTGTAGCAAAACAGTATACCGTAGCTATCCAAACAAAATACTACTGCTATCATGAATGTTTGCAGTGGCATAAAACATTACCTTTTACCTGCAAATAGCCCGTCATATGACGGGATGTAAAATTTTTAATTTTCCAGAATTGCAAAGTACCCTATGAAGCATGTAAAAAACGCTTTCTTTTTTGGCTGAGAATTATATTACAACAAAAAACAATCGATGATTAAATTTTAAATTATCACATATGTACCTAATCCATTATTTAAGCCAAATATAAAAAAAAAAAATATTTACGTAATATCTAAGTTCAGTGATAAAACGTATGAAAATAATGCAGACGATATTTAAATTATTTAAAAACTGAAATTATTAAATGAGATGGTTAAAGGAATGACGTCATAATGCTAGAAAAAAATGTTATATTTACCTATTTATTATGTGGTAAATTGATAAATTTAATCGCCTGTTCTAAACCGGGGAAAAAAGGGCTTGAAATAATGGCATTAAATGCTCGAAAAGGGGAGAAGGGGTGTATTTAGAACGTTTTAAAGATGACAGTATTTTTCGCTGTGATATGAAGCATATTTATACAAATTTATGTTAGAATTGGATCGATAGTTTAGGTGAAGATAAACTTTACTCGCTTTGAATTTTGCTAACCTTAACTCATTAAGAACCCAATATGGATGCTTCTATCCATTCCAGCTCTAACTGCCTAATAAATTCGAGGACAGACGGATAGATAATATAGGCTGCTTTTATTATACAGTTGATAAGTTTCTGAGCGATACCTAAATAGGTAGCTTACTGTCTTTCGTAACTAGAGTTCCCAGATCCGTAAATTACTACTGGCAGAGATGTTCGCAGCCTTTGGAAATCGACTTTGTGCGGTAGATCCTGGTTTCATTATCTCTGGAGTAGCAAAAAAGTAGAAAATAGCAAACGAATACTATGAGATAAAGGGCAAAACACGTCTAAACATTACTAAATATTCAAGTCCAATCCCTCTTCAATGATGCGTGGGATTCTAATTACTGAACATTAATATCTAACATATAATTAATTAATTTTTTAGTTTTTTACATGTAATATAAACGTTAAATTATCTGACCTTTAACATCTACCATAGTAATCTAATGATTATTTTTAGTATAAGAAAGAAATAACGAAATACAAAAATTGTAAGATTCTAACTGAGGGCCAATCATTACTGAATATTCAAGCCCAATCCCTCTTCACAGATGCTTGGGATTCTAACTACTGAACATTAATATCTAACATATAATTAATTAGCTTTTTGGTTTTTTACATTATAAAAGTAAAATTATCTGACCTGTAACGGCTACCATATTAATGTAATGATTATTTTTGCTATAATAAAGAATAACGAAATAAAAATTAGTAAAATTCTAACTGAGTTCCAAACATTAGTAAATATTCATGTCCAATCCCTCTTCAGTAATGCTTGGTATTCTAACTACTGAACATTAATATCTAACATATAATTAATTAGCTTTTTGGTTTTTTACATTATAAAAGTAAAATTATTTGCCTCTAACGGCTACCATATTAATCTAATGATTATTTTTACTCCAAGAAAAATGTAACGAAATAAATAAAAAATAAAATTCTAACTGAGTGCCAAATATTACTAAATATTCAAGCCCAATCCCTCTTCACTGATGCTTTTGATTCTAACTACTGAACATTAATATCTAACATATAATTAATTAGTTTTCTGGTTTTTACATGTAATATAAACGTAAAATTATCTGACCTCTAATGGCTACCATATTACTCTAATGATTATTTTTACTATAAGAAAGAAATGACGCAAAGAAAAAATAGTAAAATTCTAACTGAGTGCCAAATATTACTAAATATTCAAGCCCAATCCCTCTTCACTGATGCTTTTGATTCTAACTACTGAACATTAATATCTAACATATAATTAATTAGTTTTCTAGTTTTTTACATGTAATATAAACGTAAAATTATCTGACCTCTAACATTTACCATATTACTCTAATGATTATTTTTACTATAAGAAAGAAATGACGCAAAGAAAAAATAGTAAAATTCTAACTGAGTGCAAAACATTACTGAATATTCAAGCCCAATCCTTCTTCACTGGTGCTTGGAATTCTAACTAATGAACATTAATATCTAACAGATAATTAATTACTTTTCTGGTTTATTACATTTAATAAAAACATGAAATTATCTGACCTGTAACGGCTACCATATTAATGTAATGATTATTTTTACTATAAGAAAGAAATAAAGAAATGAAAAAAAAATATAATTTTAACTAAGTGAAAAACATTACTGAATATTCAATCCCAATTTCTCTTTACTGATGCTTGGGATTCTAACTACTGAACATTAATAATATCTAACATATAATTAATTAGTTTTCTAGTTTTTTACATGTAATATAAGCATAAAATTATCTGACCTCGAACGGCTACCATATTAATCTAATGATTATTTTTAGTAAAAGAAAGAAATAAGGAAATAAAAAAACAGTAAAATTCTAACTGAGTGCAAAATATTACTGAATATTCAAGCCCAATCCCTCTTCACTGATGCTTGGGATTCTAACTACTGAACATTAATATCTAACATATAATTAATTATTTTTCTGGTTTATTACATGTAATAAAGACATAAAATTATCTGACCTCTAACGACTACCATATTAATCTAATGATTATTTTTACTCCAAGAAAAATGTAACGAAATAAATAAAAAATAAAATTCTAACTGAGTGCCAAATATTACTAAATATTCAAGCCCAATCCCTCTTCACTGATGCTTTTGATTCTAACTACTGAACATTAATATCTAACATATAATTAATTAGTTTTCTAGTTTTTTACATGTAATATAAACGTAAAATTATCTGACCTCTAAAGGCTACCATATTACTCTTAATGATTATTTTTACTATAAGAAAGAAATAACGAAATAAAATTTTTTTTACTGAGTGCAAAACATTACTAAATATTCAAACCCAGTAACTCTTCACTGATGCTTGAGATTCTAACTACTGAACATCAATATCTAACATACAAGTAATTAGTTTTCTGGTTTTTTACATATAATATAAACGTAAAAGTGTCTGCCCTCTAATGTCTACCATATTAATCTAATGATTTTTTTTTACTATGAGAAAGAAATAAAAAAATAGTAAAATTGTAACTGAGTGCCTAGGGCAATCTAAACAACCAACTCCTATCAATCACTTACATTCACTCGTCATGCATGATCAGTCGAGTGTGGGAAGATCATTCCAATATTTTAACTATTCATTTCCCGGTTCTATTCTAACTGTTTTCTAATGATATAAGTAATGAATGATGAGAAAGGTAATTAACTGGATACTTACGGCACCATAATCTCCATGGGAGGATATCTTTAATTACATATATTAATTTTAAATCAGAAAATATAAAGTGGTCTGGATCATTAACCCTTCACACTCAGAGACCACAAATTACGCACATTCAAACGCAGTATGCACAAAATAATAATAATGATGAAAATAATAGAAAAATTTGCGTGAGTACTTGAAAAACTGATTGGTGCAGTCGCGGAAAATGAATGAATAATTTTTTATGTGCCTGCACAATGCATATGAAATATATACAGTGCATAAAGTAATGAATACAATATTTGAATGAAACGTATAAAGACTAATACAATATTTGAATAAAGTTATACACTGAATTATTGTCTTAAAACTAAAAACTTTTCTTTTCATTATCACTATTTTTATAAAAATATTTTCATTCATTTCAAAATTTCATTTGTATAAAAGAGTAGTTTGAATTTTACGCATTGTGTGCGGGTACATTTCGCAGCGGAATTGTACCGGGAGCTGGCGCTTTGAGCGTAAATTTAGTTATTCAGCTAAATCTCGATAGATCGAAAATTATTTAATTTTTTAACCAACTTTTCGTATTTTATATTGAAATATAAAAAGAGATATATAAGTAGAAATATATAAATAACAACAATAAGATTTTTGTAAACAAAAAATATATTTTTTAGTGGATAAATTTATAATAATATCGTAAATATGAAAAATCAAATAGAAATAGTAGTTTATAATTTTAATTTTTTCCCGTTCTGTGGTTCCGCTTCGAATAATGTAAAAACTAATTTTTATTTGTCTAAAGTTTTACAGAATCTATTTAGTAGACAAGAACATTCGACTTTGTTTTCCTGCATATACCGTTATTTTTGTAAACACAAACAAACCATGTTGTTACACTAACCCGTACTAGTATGTGACCCTCGATCAAGTATCAATCATCAGAAAACGTACAAGTATGTGTCCCGCGCTCAAGTATCAATCGTCAGAAAACGTACTAGTACGTGTCCCGCATACAATGTGTTAATTCAGATTTTAAGCTAAGAAAACTATACTTCAGTGGCAATTGTCCAGTTTTCGCAGAGGTTTCAAGCTGAAATCAAAACTCGAGGGTTTTTTCCACTAGTACCATATAAGTTTAATGTTTTTATAATTTAAAACTCAAAGCACAATTTCAATAGATACTAATTTAAATTCAAAATGTTTTATTCATATTTTACTTTTACTGTCGAAAGCATCACATACTTTACATCAAATACTTTACTGTCAAAAACATCAAAAAATCGATTGTAAATAATTTAAATAGATTTCAATTATTATGGGATTTCATCGGTTTTCCCGGGATTATTCCCCAGAGTGGGTTATGGTAGATAATGGAAGCGAATTTTCTATCCCACATTGAAGTTTTCATCCATAGACCTTTCTGTACAGGCTTGATGTGGGATGGGGAGTAAATTGTAATTGGATTTGGGTACATAGCGTGATTTGTCCCCAAAATACTATTTAAAAATATGGTCGCGTTACATGGATATAGTTTTCCCGGGATAATTCCCCGGGCTAGGTTATGGTAGATAATGGAAGCGAATTCTCCATCCTACCTTGGAGTTTTCATCCTCTATATGGGCTGAATGTGGGATGGGAGTAAGTTGTTCTTGGATTTGGGGACACAGCTTGATTTGTTCCCAAAATACCATTTAGAAATATGGTCGCCTAACATTAAAGCCATACTAGAGGTACATGTGCTACCCATGAGGTATTCATTTCGAATCACGAGAAATTTACCTCGCCCGCCTTTGTCCAGTTATCGTGAAACTGGTCGCGCTGTATCGGAACTCGTGTTCCCGGTGAAAGGCAGGTGAGTCTCAATCAAGATTTGTGGATTAACTCCCGAAATCCAGCACACGACACGCGTAGACACGAGTCAGGCAACAATTTCTGTAGGCGTTTCCGCATTCGTCCTCGAAACACCCCCGGGCTTCTTTCTTAGGTGTTTATTGTTTGTCTTTCCATTCCCCTTTTGTTTTGTTTTTTGTCGTTTTATTGCAGAACAGGGGGAACCTGAAGGGTTCTTAAATTAATGGATCGGACAGGATGTAACCTTCAAGTTCTATCGCAGAGTTCGATTTATCTTCTTTTTTTTTTCGGCATGAAAGAGGTATTGTCTTGGAATGATAAGAATTGCATGCAAGTAGATTTACCTGTAAAGCACGCTACAATCACGTCGATTGTGTGAACGTCTGAGAATAAATAAAACCCCCACTTATTATTAAAAAGTTATTCTTCAATTACATTTAATTTTAGCTAAAAAGAAACAAAAATTTAAAAAGAAAATTGAAACAGCTCAAAATTTAAATACATGAAATAATATAAATTTTATTAAATTTTTTTATTAAAATCTCTATTTATTATTTAAAATTTTTTAAATAAAAAATACTTAATACATTGTATTAATGAATTGAAAAAATTTTATTGAGTTAATTTGTGTACAGTTTATTTATATAAATATTTAAGCATAGTTATGCATAGTACTACTTAAAAATATATTTTTGTATTAAACTGTATCTCAGTGAATTGTTTCCAAGCAGTTGATCATGATACAGAACTAATAAAGATATGATACGTAAGTTTTAGTAATGAATTTTTGCAATAGTGAAATATCAGTTCTTATTTCAATTATATCTCAGTGAATTGAAATTGAAATATTGCCAAGCAGTTGATCATGATACAAAACTAACAAAGATATGATACATAGGTTTTAGTAATGAATTTTTGCAATAGTGAGATATCAGTTCTTTTTTCCATTATATCTCAGTGAATTATTGCCAAGCAGTTGATCATGATACAAAACTAACAAAGATATGATACATAGGTTTTAGTAATGAATTTTTGCAATATTGAGCTATCAATTTTTTTTTTTCTGAGAGAAGTTTAAATTAAATCTTTCTTAAAAAGTGATATTTGATTATTATTAGATGAATTAATTTTTATCATTTGCATACTCAGATATAAATGTACAGAGTGCCATATTAGTTTTTGAATTTACTGGACAAATGTCAGAGAATGTTATTAAAATTCCTACTAAATAAAAATTTGTTCTTACGTATTTACTTACACATTTTTATTATTGTTTCCTATACAGAGTTCAGTAATCCTGCACCTATATCAAACTTAGTAAAAAAAAATTATGTATCAAAAGAATAAAATAGAAATGTTGCAATGCATAGAAAACGTTATGTCTTTTTTCATTCTTTGTTAAAAATTTCTAAATTTATGTATCTGAATCTTCACAGAATACAGGGTTTCCATAATTAAACTTCTCTACTTTAAAGTTATCTACAGTCGAAACTATAATTCAGAACTTTATGAAATGTTATGCAGAAAATAATGAAAAGATGGAAATTCGTTTGAGCGAATAATACAAAAAAAGTAGTTCAAAATTTTACCTTTAGAGGACGTTTTTGATAAATTACACATTTTGCCAACATTTACTCTAGCTTAAAAAATATTATTACAACAAGGCATGTTCAACTTGATGAACATAATTTTTTGCTACCATTTGAAATTGTAAGATACATGTTCGCAGTATTTCTTCGGATACACTGCTGTCAACTGTAGAACCTGCTATTTTAAGATTTCAAATGGTAGCAGAATATGATGGCTGATTTATTATTACAACAAGACATGCTCAACTTGACGAACATCATTTTTTGCCACCATTTGAAATTGTAAGATACATGTTCGCAGCATTTCTTAGGATACATTGCGGTCAACTGTAGAACCTGCTATTTAAGGATTTCAAATGGTAGCTGAATATGATGGCTGTTATGTTGAACATATCTTGTTGTAATAAATTTTTTAACCAGAGTAAATATTGGCAAAATGTGTAATTTATCAAAAATGCCCTCTAAAAGTGAAATTTTGAACTTTTTAAAATTATTATTCGCTCAAATTCCCATCCGTTCATTATTTCCTACACAACATTTCATAAATCTCTACACAATAGTTTCTACTGTGGACAACTTTAAAGCAGGAAAGTTTAATTATGGAAACCTTGCATTTTATATTATAGATAAATAACTAGTTTTTCCTTGTTCAAAGAGGAAAATGTGCAGTGGCACACTATTGCCTTTTATTTCAGTGTGCTGTGGTACAACGGTTGTGAAACACTGGCTTCAAATGAAAAAACAAAGTATGTTCAAACAGTTAAAATTACTGAAAATTATTATTTGGAGATCAAACAATTAATTATTTATCGGAAATCTTAATAAAGAAACAGAAATGTAAGAACCTGCTAAAAGATATTCAACAAGTTCATTGCAATTTTTTTTTCTTTTTGTATTGCACTACGCTGAAGACAGCATGGAAATAGCTTTGTGCAGTTATCCGCAAAACCAAGCCAACCAGCTAACTATTACTGTGGAAAACACAAAAGAATGAGTAAGTAAATTACTTGAAAATAAATAAAGCTAAAGATTTTGGCAAAACCGCAAAGATGCTTCCTAGAAAATAACACAACCGCGCTTAACACACTGGAACACACGTGATTTATCGCTAAACAATCACCTTACAAGAACGTATCGTGTATTTTAAAACTCATCAGATTTCTACCTCAGACCAAAGCCGGGCTCTAGTGCTTTCGTCGTCGTGGACAAAAAAATAAAATGCCATTCCTTTCCCCACGATATTACAAAAAGATAAACTTTTGATGCTACATTTAACAGAAAAGCAAAATTGACGAACCAATATGAAGATGTGATGCAAAAGCTAGAAAGGTTTGGTTTATGCCTCTGCTGTCTACATTTTTTTGTAGCACGAGCGATAATGAGACTGGGACCTACTACTTAAGACCGATTCCGAACGGTTACGAACATTCATGCGATTTAGCGGGATTCGAACCTGCGAACTTCGATACCGATGGTCAGTGAACTAACCATTCGGCCCTCGTTTGGCCAAAAGCTAGTAGAGAGAAAATCAGTTGTAAAACTTCAGTTATTTGCATAGTAAGGGAAAAACTTTCAAGTCTTTTTCAAGTACGTTTATATTCTGTGATTTTCTCTTGGACAACATTACGTCCAAATTTTTAGAATGTTTAGTTAATACAATTTTAAGGGTGTCTTTTAGTTCATATGTTTTGTACAAAGTTTTAAAAAATCGCCATGGATACTTATTAAATCAACTCCACATTCCAAGGCATTAATCGATACACCAGTCAAAAAAAAAAAGTTAAAAAAGTAAAAATAAATAAAATGAAATAAAATAACAAATACTTGCACTGGTCGGTATTTTACCATATGTGAAGAAAATTATATAAAATAGTTAATTTCTAGGCATCCAAGCTATAAAAAATTTGATTTTGTAAAAATATTTTCACTCAGATTTTCCAACTTTTAATAGAGATTTTTAACGAATTCGAGCAAAAATGCTGCAGTGGAAGAAAATCAAGATTGTAACTTTAAGAACTTCAACTCACTCTCTAAGGTTACTGACCTAGAATTTGATGGACACACTGAACAGATGCCACAATATGTTAATCGAAGTTACTAAACTTATGAACTCGTCCCACTTTACATAAACGCTTGCTAACGATAGAAAGTATTCTCAAGAATGTTCTGGTAAATTTACAGATTAAAGGAAAACAACCCGGAGAAAATTTGTTATAGAAGAGGCCTGGCCAACATCCAACACTTGGTGGGTAGGATTAGAAATGCCTTTAATTCCGGATCGTCGCTATACATATACATATATGTCAGTGGCGTGTGGTCCATATGTGCAGGGTGTGCACTGCACACCCTGGCAAAATTATGAGGGACAATAATTTTCTGCACCTATGTCTACCTATCTTTATATGGCATATAATAAATATTATTTATAATATATTCAAATATTATGTTGATTTGCTTTCTTGTATACCCTCAGTGAGTGTGGTACTAGGTGCTGCACCACGTAGCTCGTTCAAAAGCAAACAAACATAAGAAATTTTTATGTGTACGCACTGCGCACTAAATTGAAAATCACGCTTTATATGTATGGGCTACTGGAAAAGAACAGCCTACTATGGCACTGAGGCAAGTGCAGCTATTTTTCCTGCACTTGGCTTTCAGAATCATCCGAACGTACGGGTTATTAAGCGTTGTATTAAAGCGGGGACTTACGTGCTGAAGCAATTTGGGTTTTTTAACTGATTAATTGGCCATACGATTTTGCAGAAGGTTAATGTTTAAATTTATATATTGTAAGATTTTGTTTTCATGGAAATATAAAAGAAGTATTTCATCAATATAAAGGGAAATGTTTTAGTGTGGTAAATTAATTTCGGTGATGTATTATATTTATTGAAATAATTCGCTGAAAAACAATGTTGTTTTGTTTTAAAGAAATGAATTTTAACAGAACATTCCAAATTTCACCATTCATTGTGTCTTACAGACATTATATAAGTTATATTATGTTACACCATATCTTTGGTTTTGTTTTTAAAAATTGTCAAGATGTTTTTCGCAGAATATATGATTTTCAAATGTTAAAGACGATTAATAAATATAATTTAATCCACTGACCGAACAAAAAACAGTTCGCTCTATTGCGCCAAAGTGCAGCGAAATCCTCTGCACTTGGAATAGACATTCGGTTTGTCAGCACCAAGCGGCGGGCGCCATGTGGTGCTACGTTTGCTGAACATATAAGTTTTTCGTGGAAGCCCGAAGCGTTGCTTTTTCGATGCCGATATGATACCATACAACAAAAGACATGATTTTTGCTTCGGTGCTAGTAGAATTCTCATAAGTTTAGCTGTTTTTATAGTTATAACTCGACTACTCATAGGTAAATATTCTATTTATTGTAATCTTTAAATTTATATTCATAATAAATAACCTGTTTCAAAATGGAGAACTCGGATGTCTCAATAATTAAAAATTTATCGGAAAATCCATGTTCTCTGCACACCCTGCATGAAAACCTACCACACGCCACTGATATATGTGTATGTGTGTCAGATATTAAAACCTGGGGTTGTGATTTCGGTTAAATTTGCGAAATATTTGCCAAATTTAATGCCATTAGCAAATGGACTACTTTGTGGTGCGGATGGATTTTAGAGGAAATGGTTGATATACACGGCTTGCGTGCTTGCGAACTTTATGGCAAAGATCATGACGTACTGTAGCTGGTTGTCATCACATTAGAATGTTGTCATTTGTTAAATATATTTAATCGCCAAAAATACACCATGTTTGAAAAAGTTGCATAAAGTATAATTTTAAATTAATTAGGTCGATATTATTTCTTACAGATGAACCTTGCCATATATGTTTAGCTAGAAATTGAATTCAATACATTACTAACATAGTTGTGTTGTTATCATTATTATTCATAAACTAACCATATAATAGTTAGAAATTAATAGATATGTATATATATTATTAACAATAATCAATAAATCAGTCGAATGGTATTATATTTACTATAGTAAATGCGGTATTATTTTAATTAAATTACATGTATATATTATGTGTATGTGTGTTAAAACATGGGGTTGTGATTTGGGTTTAATTTGTGAAATATTTGGCAAATTTAATACTATTGGTCCATTAGCAAATGGATTACTTTGTGGTGCGGATTGATTTTAGGTGAAATGGTTGATATCTGATATGATGGAAAGATCATGCCATAGTGTAACTAGTTGACACCACATTAGAATGCTGTCCTTAGTTAAATATATTTAATCACAGAAATATGCCATGTGTGAAAAAGTTGCATAAAGTATAATTTTAAATTAACTAGATCGACATAATTTCAGCTAGAAGTTGAAATCAATACATTATTAACATAGTAATTATAATTATTATTCATAAACTAACCATATAATAGTTAAAAATTCATAGATATGCATAAATATTTATAACAATAATCAATAAATCAATTGAAGGATATTGTATTCACTATATTAAATGTGGTATTTATTTTAATTATAAATTTCGAAAATTTCATGTACATATACGTGTATATGTGTCAGATTTTAAAACATGGTGTTGTGATTTTGGTTTAGTTTGCGAAAAATTTGCCAAATTTAATGCCATTCGTCCATTAGCAAATGAACTATTTTGTGATGCTGATTAATTTTAAGGGAAATGTTGATATACACGTCTTACGTGCTAACTTTACGGCAAAGATCATGACGTACTGTAGCTGGTTGACTCCACATTGGAATGCTGTACTTTGTTAAATATATTTAATCTCCAAAAATACGCCATGTTTGAATAAGTTGCATAAAGTATAATTTTAAATTAGCTAGGTCGATATTATTTCTTAGAGACGAACTTTATCGTATACAGTCTGTTCCATAAGAGCGTGTTGCTCATAACTTAGTCAATAGATAGCTCGCTGATACCGGCTTAATTGCAAGTGTTCTTCAAATATTAGAGAAGAATGCTGTATTGTTATATTCTTTATTTGATTTATTTTGCTGAGTTTAAATCAACAATTCCAAAATGAGTGTCGCTTATGCGAGCCGTTTTGAGGCTGTGTAACCATCAAAAAGGACCAAAAATGTCTTGTGCAGCTGCATCCCGGTACATGAGAACGTCGGAGTTGTTCGTCAAGAAGTAGGTAGCACGTTATAAAGCGGTACAAAATGTTGACGACCTACCGGAACGGGGTAAACGCCGCTCAACGTCAGAATCGAATGATAAAGTTATTCTTGCATAATCGATAATAATGTGAAATGCTTATGTGAAATGCATTACAGTTTTATATGTATGCTACACGGTACAAATGTATTTTTAACTAATTCGCTTGTATTTTCAGAGAAATAGACGACATGCTCTTATGGAAAAGATTGTATGTATAGCTAGAAATTGAAATCGATACATTATTAACATAATTGTTATCATTATTACTCATAAACTAACCGTATAATAGTTAAAAATCATAGATATGTGTAAATATTATTAAAAATAATCAATAAATCAATCGAATGATATTATATTTACTATATTAAATGTGGTCCCCGTTTAACCACAACTATTATAGACTATATGATTCAAAATATCATTTATACATATAGATATACACATAGGAGAGGGATAAAATAATAGAAAAGACATATATTTTGCACAATTGAATATTGCATAATGGCCCCTGACACTTGTATAAGTGAAATTCTAAACTTACAATACCAGAAGTTAATTAGAGAAAAAAGGAATAGACACAACAATCCATCAAAAATGTTCTAAATCCTTTTCTGTAATCAGTAATAAACTGTATTTTAATTTCTAAGTTTAATTTCGTAATTTCGTGAGAAATCAAGAACAATGAATACACAATGACATTTTAGAAAAGCTCAGTTTCAGGTCAGCGTTGATGTGATATTATATTTTTAAATATTTCGTCTAAATATAGAATCCTCTTGTCTTAAGCAACATTAACCTGAATAACTAGTCAGTTGGCATTCGAAACCAGAATCTGTCGGCTAGAGTCGCAGTCTATGCAAAGGAATTTACAGCATTTCAAAACTAAATTCAACCCTTTGGGGTCCACATTAATTTTCCTCATTTCCAGCAGTCAACTCTCAATGTATGAACTATATCAATTTCTTGCCAGCCTAACAATTTTAATTGAGTTAAACAAGTGGGAACAACAATTCATCGTTTTAAAACCCGTCTCGAGCCACACTCGGCGAGGTAATTGCTGCAAAAAACTATTATGTCAAGTCAGATTTGACATTGGAGAACAAAGAGTTAAGCATTAAGTTTATTTCGAAATCGACTAGCAAAGAGAACATAGCGTCAACAACTAACCATTTCTTAATCTTGCTTTACCACAAAAGAGACAAATAGAAGTCAAAATAATATCTTAAATTAACAAAGCAATCATACATAAGTGAGCTGCAGAATTAAGAATGTTAACAGGGGAAAAAAAAGATGACCTGTCTTTTAACCTATTATAAACTTGCTCCAAATTAGACCTTTGAAAACAGTCTTGTTAGATGCGAAGATATTAAAACTAAATCAAAATAACAGAGTCCTAATTGAATTGGACTAGCATGCTAAATGCATAAGCCGAGAAAATTTTCATGAAACTGAAATGAGAGTAAATAGAGAGCTTCTCGTCATTTAGCCCCAGGCGACTAAATAATGAATGATTTGCATTATTTTCTAATTAATTGTCTCAGAAATGGAAAAGGCTTGTAAGATGGGAATACCAGTTTCCACAGGTTCTAGGACACCCAATAAAAACAAATGAGTTGAGTAATAAGCTCTAGTTTTGGAGCATAGATTTATACGCGTCCAAAACTAAAATAGATTAAACGTTTCCAGTAACTGAAAAAGAACAAAACTTGCAACAGGATTTGATGGCTTGAGGCAGTTTGGGGGCATAAAATATGTATTTCGGGTAAACTTTGAGACATTTACTAATTAGTCTGAAGAAAATGAAGATAATTATCTGTTGATAAAATACTGCCGCTTTTACTTAAGATGACTGTTGCTGCCCTGTTGGATTACACCCACTCAATAAAATCCCCTCTGGCCGACTGGCATTTAAAGAATTCTTTAAAGATATATATATATATATATATATATATATAGTGACGGAATAGCAAATTCTCTAGGATGCTATCTATGACTTAAAAAAAATACATACGGAAAAATATGTTTAGTTTTAAATAATTTTGGGGAAATTTTGGTATACATTTTTTCACGGGCAAATATGAACCTTTAATAAACATATTTTTAAAGAAAAAGATAGTATACTAGAGAATCTTTTGTTTTATTACAGGGTGCTTTTTTTAAAAGAATTCTTTAAAAGGAATCCTGCAGGGGGCAATTTTATTTTTCCTGTAAGTTGAAGTTGCTCTACATTACCAGAACTCACAGATTTGAATCCTGCTCATATCATGGATCTTAGTAGCTGTTTGGAATCAGCTCTAAGCAGTAGGTCCTGGTCTCATTATCCATCGTGTAGACAACGGTAGACCGTAGCTCTCTGAACCAAACCAAACCAAGCCTATTAGCTAACATTGAGCTAGAGAAATTAAATATACAGACCTACCTTAAATAAAACTTAAGCCCAAATAATCCTAAACTTAAGCTCCAATATCCTAAACTCGTTTGTAGCTCGTTTATCCTAAACTTTAGCTCCAAACTTAACCCCAATGAACTTTTAGAAACTACTATTTGTTTAGAGGCTCTCACATTTCTGTCCAAGTATCTGTGTTTTTCAGCATAAATTTTAGAGTACAGTTCTTCCTTTAAACTAAAATGTGTCAAGCTAAACATTTTACTGTCATGCCTCTGATAGACCGAAGTGGTTGTAGTAAGTCAATTAACTTTTAGAGACTACTAATTGTTTAGAGACTCCCACTTTTCTGTCCAAATATCTTTGTTTTTTAGCATCCATTTTAGATAGTACAGTTCTTCCTTTACTCTAAAATGTGTAAAGTTAAACATTTTAGTGTCATGCCTCTGATAGACTGAAGTGGTTGCAGTAAGTCAATTAACTTTTAGAGACTTCTATTTGTTTAGAGACTCCCACCATTCTGTCCAAGTATCTTTGTTTTTCAGCATAAATTTTAGACAGTACAGTTCTTCCTTTACACTAAAATGTGTAAAGTTAAGCATTTTAGTGTCATGTCTCTGATAGACTGAAGTGTTTGCAGTAGTCCAATTAACTTTTAGAGACTACTATTTGTTTAGATTCCCACCTTTCTGTCCAAGTATCTTTGTTTTTCAGCATAAATTTTAGAGAGTATAGTTATTTCTATTAAGAAGTAAAATTTTCTAAAAGAATTTTATTCGTATCTTAGTGCAATTGTAGAAATATGTTAATAGGTGTCGCCCGGATTCTATAAATGCCACATCATGCTGATGAACAAAAATTTTACGGTGTTGTTAAGAATAATTAAGATGGGTGTTTTACTATTTGCATGTATTTAGTTATTATTCTTATGCGACCTTTTTTGCGTCTTTCTTTTGATCCAAGCAGGATTTTTCAAACTTTTTTTAACTTCCTTTAAATAATAAAATTCTAATTCGTACTTTTTAGAAAGCTGTTGACTGTAATGTATTTTATTTATAAGGGTTTATTTATTACAAGATAGTTAACTTAAATACTTTTAGACAGGTTATCACTATAAAATAGTGCTTTCCACATCCATTGTTTATGCATAAAAAGAGCGTAGAATACAACTAGCATATACCCCTTCATATGACGGGATCAGTAAACTTTTTAATTTTTCAGAATTGTAAAGTAATCTTTAAGACAGGTAAAAAAGTGGTTTGTTTTTTGGCTGAGAATTATCTTGCCATAAAAAATAATCTATGATTAAATTTAAAATTGTCACATATGCACCTAATCTATTATTTAAGCCAAATATAAAAGAAAATTATTTACGTAATATCTAAGTTCAGTGATAAAACGTGTGAAAATAATACAGATCATATTTAAATATTTTAAAATGAGAAATGATTAAATGAGAAGGTTAAAAGAATGACAGCATGAAGCTAGAAAATTGTTATTTTTACCTATTTATTATGTGATAAATTGATAAATTTAATCGCCTACTTTTAACCGAGGAAATTAGGGCTTGAAATAATGGCCTTAAACTCTCAAAAAGGGGGGTGGGGGAGGGAGGATTTCGAACGGTTTAAAGACGACAGTATTTTTAGCTGTGATATGAAGCACATTTATACCAATTTATTTTAGAATCGGATCGATAGTTTAGGAGAAAATAAACTTTACTCGCTTTGAATTTTGCTAACCCTAACTCATCAAAAATCCAATATGGATGCCTCTCCATTCCAGGTCCAACCGCTTCATAAATTCGAGAACAGACGAACAGATAACTTAGGCTATTATTATACAGGGGATGCTCCACACCTTTTTGGGGGAAACATCATGGGAGTTAAATTACTGCCAAAACGTTATTTGATCATAGTTGATATTACTTTGTTATACCCATTAGTCTGAGTACTATAGAGTTCATTTACTATTTATGTATATAGTGTGCATATAGTACAGTGCTCTGCAGCTTTTTATCTTCCACGCCACTTCAATATTTTCTTAATGAGTGTTATCTAGTTGAAAAAAGTATGTACGGCCCTACACTAAATTCACACGGTGCTTATATTGAGTAAAACCTGCCTATATCGGGGTGCTAACAATATTGTGTGGACCTAAAAATTATTGTTATAGACAGGTTATCGTTACAGCATGGTCATTTGGTCATCTATTTTTTATGTACAAAGTGTGCACATAGTATAGTGTTCCGCAATATTTTATCTTCCCTCTTACATCAATTCTTTGTTGATGATTTCGAGTCATGTTAAAATTAAAAGCCTGGACACATAAACTCACTTTAACACTAAACATGCCATATAACGGGTCAAATGACCCATAAGGTTTATGTAAAAAATGCGATGGGAAATGAATTAAAAATTCTTATTCTTTGTGTTTGCAATACATAAAAATTGACAATATACAACTTTGTTTAATTATAATAAAGTTTGTTTGTCTATTTCCTTTCAATTTTCATATTTCATACATTTATAATCAGAAAAAATAAAGTCTGGTCATTTCCCCGGCTATGGTAGAAATAGGTATGTATTAAGTGTTGGTGTGTTTAGTGTTAAGATGTACAGTCGAGCGTGTATAAGCCATAAGAGCATGTCGTGTATTTCTCTGAAAATACAAACGAATTAGTTAAAAATACAGTGGTACAGTGAAGTATACATATTAAAATGAAATGCCTTTCACCTAATAAGTTGTCCCGTCCCCATTATTATCGATTATGCAAGAATCCCTTTATCATTCGATTTTGACGTTGAGCGACGTTTACCCCGTTTTGGTAGGTCGTCAACATTTTGTACCGCTTTATAACGTTCTACCCACTTCTTGACGAACGACTCAGACTTTCTCATGTACCGTGCTGCAGCTGCACAAGACATTTTTGGTCCTTTTGGGGGTGGTTACACAGAAACACTGCCTCAAAACGGCTCGAATACGCGGCACTCATTTGGGAACTGTTGATTTGAACACAGCAAAACAAATCCAATATAGAATATAACCATAAAGCATTCTTTTCTAATGTTTGAAGAACACGTGCAATTAAGCCGTTGTCTGTGCGCTATCTATTGACGAAGTTATGAGCGACACGCTCTTGTGGAACAGACTGTATATATAAATGTGCACAGAAATGTGTTGATTTTCCGACTCATCAATAGTTCCGAGACCTCTTAAGCTCAAAGAGCAATAGATGAAATTTTATTAAATATGTAAAAAGAAATTCATGTTGCCCAAGTAAAAAAGTCGAGACTCAACGGGGTGCTCTTTGAGGATATCCGCGTGGTAGAAAATCCTTCTGGAGCAGCAGGGTGGCAAACGCAGGGGTCTTTTCATCTCCTTTTCCGAACTCAAGCGGCTTTAATGATTAGCACCCCCAAGCGACGGCCTGCACAAAAATCGCTATAAATCCAGATCTGCCCCGAAAATAACTCTTGCCGGTCCATACATATATGTATTCCGGGAATCGTCACAATATTTGCCACTACCCAGGGTTGAATCGAGGGGAACAGGGGAGAGAGGACACGTGACTCGCTATCTCGGGGTGCCAAATCCCCAGCACGCGCTTACCATCTATAAAATTCACTTAAATTAGAACAATAAACCCCTCTTATCCTCGGCCGCCTCTTGACCAAACGATGACGTCACGAGATCGGTTTCCGGTCGCAAGCCAATCGCTGGGATAACGCCGTGTTTCCGGCACGAAACGTGCGAACTAGCGGGGAGTTAAATTTAGTGCCTATGGGGTCTTCCCCCACCCCCCTGGGATTATTTCTGGAGGATCCTACATCAAAACAAGCCGACATCAGCGGTGGAGAGCAGGGATTTGTAGCAGATAAATTAGGACGTGAGGGGTAGGGGGGACGTCGTATAAGGGCTTTTTGTGAGGCTGATGGAATCGCGGGTCCTGGTTAAGTGCTGTGCACATAACAATTTTGAATCGATAAAGCCTCTACATAGCCCCGTTCGGGAGCTTAGCGGAGTGAGTTATTGTAATATTTTTCCGTCAAATAACTTTTTTTTTTCATTAAGTGATAATGGGATAATTTTACTTATCCGGAATTTAAATGTCGTTTTAGAGGAATAACCAACCTTTCACAATTGCAGAGATATCAACACTTAATACTTCACCTTTCTCATTTTCGTTTTTTAATTTTTCTTTTGTCTTGAAGATAATTTAGTTTTATTCCTGGATTAAATATGACCAGAAAAAAGTTCTTGATTATACCCAACATATGGCTTTGTTGTTTGTTGGTTTTGAAATCGAAATTTATTAGTTATATTTCTTAAACCTCATATTATTCTCAATAAACTAATATGTAGAGTAAGTTTACAGATTTTTTACCTTTCGTAGTGCAGCAATACATATAATTTTTTTTATCATTCTAACAAAAAATAATATTTTGGCTTCTCACTTAATTCTGAAAAATTTAAGCTGTAATATTTGCTAGTTCATAACGTTTTTTTCATTATGTAGTAATATAGCAATTTTACAAATCTGCACTTTAAAGGTCGTTCAGAAATATAAATTTTTACAACTGCAGATATAATACT
Source organism: Pardosa pseudoannulata (assembly GCA_032207245.1). Classification (NCBI taxonomy): domain Eukaryota; kingdom Metazoa; phylum Arthropoda; class Arachnida; order Araneae; family Lycosidae; genus Pardosa; species Pardosa pseudoannulata. Next base: position 104,173,849 of record CM063506.1, read on the forward strand.
TAACTTTCTCACTCTCGTAATTTCTCCTTCGTCTCTTGTAGAAACAATTTAGTATTATTTATGCATTAAAACATAATCAGAAGAAAATTGATTTTACACATTTTTTTCATTATGTAGTAATATAGCAATTTTACAAATCTGCACTTTAAACGTCGTTTACGGTATATAGAGCTTTTAACAACTGCAGAGGTATTAACACTAATACTTCAACTTTCTCACTTTCGTTTTTTAATTTCTCCTTCGTCTTATATAGAAGACAATTTAGTATTATTTACCTGCATTAACATAATCAAAAAGAAAAGGTTTTGATTTTACACATTTTTTTCATTTGTACAGTAATATAATTTTACAAATCTGCACTTTAAAGGTCGTTTTACGGTAATAATGAGCTTTTAACAACTGCAGAGGTATTAACACTAATACTTCAATTTCTCTTTCGTTTTTTTTTTCTCCGTCTTATATAGAAGACAATTTAGTATTATTTACCTGCATTAAACATAATCAGAAGAAAAGGTTTTGATTTTACACATTTTTTTCATTATGTAGTAATATGGCAATTTTACAAATCTGCACTTTAAACGTCGTTTTATGGTAATAATGAGCTTTCAACGACTGCAGAAGTATTAATACATAATACTTCAACTTTCTCACTCTCGTTTTTTTCATTTCTCCTCCGTCTCTTGTAGAAGACAATTTAGTATTATTTATATGCATTAAACATAATCAGAAGAAAAGGTTTTGATTTTACACATTTTTTTTCATTATGTAATAATATGGCAATTTTACAAATCTGCACTTTAAAGGTCGTTTTACGGTAATAATGAGCTTCTAACAACTGCAGAGGTATTAACACCTAATACTTCAACTTTCTCACTTTCGTTTTTTAATTTCTCCTTCGTCTTGTGTAGAAGACAATTTAGTATTATTTATATGCATTAAACATAATCAGAAGAAAACGTTTTTATTTTATACATTTTTTTTTCATTATGTAGTAATATGGCAATTTTACAAATCTGCACTTTAAACGTCGTTTTATGGTAATAATGAGCTTTCAACGACTGCAGAGGTATTAACATCTAATACTTCAACTTTCTCACTTTCGTTTTTTAATTTCTCCTTCGTCTTATGTAGAAGACAATTTAGTATTATTTATATGCATTAAACATAATCAGAAGAAAACGTTTTTATTTTATACATTTTTTTTCATTATGTAGTAATATGGCAATTTTTCAAATCTGAACTTTAAAGGTCGTTTTACGGTAATAATGAGCTTTTCACAACTGCAGAGGTATTAACACCTAATACTTCAACTTTCTCACTTTTGTTTTTTTAATTTCTCGTTTGTCTTGTAAAAGACAATTTAGTATTATTTATATGCATTAAAATTATCAGAAGAAAAGGTTTTGATTATGTTCAACATGTGACTTTGCTGTTTGGTAGATTTGATATATAAAATTATTAGTATTCAGTTATATTTCTGAAACCTAAAGTTATTCTCAAATAGGTAACAAAGTATGAAGCAAGTTATAGATATTTTATCTTCGCGTCGTGCAGCAATACATTATATTTTTATCAGTTCTAATAATTAATAATCTTTTAATTTGACAGCATTTTTTTCCTGCAAAAAAAGTCACATTATTGCATTTTTTTGGTCATTTTACATTTTTAGTAAAGCTAATGTCTTATTAAAATTTCTAATACTTAAGCTTTTATTACATTTATTTCTTTCTATTCATAGAACTATACATTAGTTCATCGATATCAAAATTTAAGTTGTAATAATTGCCAGTTCATAACGTTTTTTTCATTATGTAGTAATATGGCAATTTTACAAATCTGCACTTTAAAGGTTGTTTTACGGTAATAATGAGCTTTTAACAACTGCAGAGGTATTAACACCTAATACTTCAACTTTCTCACTTTTGTTTTTTAATTTCTCCTTCGTCTTGTGTAGAAGACAATTTAGTATTATTTATATGCATTAAAAATAATTAGAAGAAAAGGTTTTGATTATGTCCAACATGTGACTTTGCTGTTTGGTAGATTTGAAATATAAAGTTATTAGTATTCAGTTATATACCTGAAACCTCATGTTATTCTCAATAAACGGGTAACGATGTAGAGTTAGTTATATATATTTTACCTTCCCATCGTGCAGCAATATGTTATATTTTTTTATCCGTTCTAATAATAGAAATAATCTTTTTAAGGTGTCTGGCACCTTTTTAACTTCTGCAAAATTTAAATTGTTGTAATATTTGCCTGTTCATAACCTTTTTTTCATTTTGCAGTAATAAGGAAATTTTACAAATCCACACTTCAAAGGTTGGTTTAGGGAAATGAGCTTTTCAAAACTACAGAGGTATTAATACCTAATACTTCAACATTCTCGCTTTCGTTTTTTTCATTTCTCCTTCGCCTTATGTAGAAGACAATTTAGTATTATTTACCTGCATTAAACATAACCAGAAGAAAAGGTTTTGATTTTACACATTTTTTTCATTATGTAGTAATATGGCAATTTTACAAATCTGCACTTTAAAGGTCGTTTTACGGTAATAATGAGCTTTTCACAACTGCAGAGGTATTAACACCTAATACTTCAATTTTCTCACTTTTGTTTTTAAATTTCTCCTTTGTCTTGTGTAAAAGACAATTTAGTATTATTTATATGCATTAAACATAATCAGAAGAAAAGGTTTTGATTTTACACATTTTTTTTTCTTATGTAGTAATATGGCAATTTTACAAATCTGAACTTTAAAGGTCATTTACGTATAATGAGCTTTTAACAACTGCAGAGGTATTAACATCTAATACTTCAACTTTCTCACTTTCGTTTTTTAATTTCTCCTTCGTCTTATGTAGAAGACAATTTAGTATTATTTATATGCATTAAACATAATCAGAAGAAAACGTTTTTATTTTATACATTTTTTTTTCATTATGTAGTAATATGGCAATTTTACAAATCTGCACTTTAAACGTCGTTTTATGGTAATAATGAGCTTTCAACGACTGCAGAAGTATTAATACATAATACTTCAACTTTCTCCCTCTCGTTTTTTTCATTTCTCCTTTGTCTTGTGTAAAAGACAATTTAGTATTATTTATATGCATTAAACATAATCAGAAGAAAAGGTTTTGATTTTACACATTTTTTTTTCTTATGTAGTAATATGACAATTTTTCTAATCTGCACTTTAAAGGTCGTTTACGTATAATGAGCTTTTAACAACTGCAGAGGTATTAACATCTAATACTTCAACTTTCTCGCTTTCGTTTTTTAAATTTCTCCTTCGTCTTATGTAGAAGACAATTTAGTATTATTTACCTGCATTAAACATAATCAGAAGAAAAGGTTTTGATTTTACACATTTTTTTTCATTATGTAGTAATATGGCAATTTTACAAATCTGCACTTTAAACGTCGTTTTACGGTAATAATGAGCTTTTCACAACTGCAGAGGTATTAACACCTAATACTTCAACTTTTTCACTGTCGTTTTTTAATTTCTCGTTTGTCTTGTGTAGAAGACAATGTAGTATTATTTATATGCATTAAAAATAATCAGAAGAAAAAGTTTTGATTATGTCCAACATGTGACTTTACCGTTTGGTAGATTTGAAATATAAAGTTATTAGTATTTAGTTATATTTTGAAACCTCATGTTATTTTCAGTAAATAGCTAACGATGTATGTAGTAAGTTATAGATATTTTATCTTTATATTGTGCAGCAATACGTTATATTTTTTTATCCGTTCTAATAAAAAATAATCTTTTTAAGGCATCTAGCCCCTCTTAACTTCTGCAAAATTTAAGTTGTTGTAATATTTACCAGTTGATAACCTTTTTTTTTTCATTATAAAGTAACAAAGCAATTTTACAAATCCGCACTTTAAATGTCTTTTTAATAATGAGCTTTTAACAATTGCAGAGATATTAACACCTAATACTTCAACTTTCTCACTGTCGTTTTTTAATTTCTCGTTTGTCTTGTGTAAAAGACAATTTAGTATTATTTATATGCATTAAAAATAATCAGAAGAAAAGGTTTTGATTATGCCCAACATGCGACTTTGTTTGGTAGATTTGAAATAAAAAGTTATTATATTCAGTTATATTTCTGAAACCTCATGTTATTCTCAGCGAACAGGTAACGATGTAGAGTAAGTTATAGATATTTTATCTTCACGTCATGCAGCAATACATTATATTTTCTATACGTTCTAATATAGAAATAATCTTTTTAAACGCGTCTAGTACCTTTTAAGTTCTGCAAAATTTAAGTTGTTGTAATATTTGCCAGTTCATAACCTTTTTTTTGATTATGTACTAATATGGAAATTTTACAAATCCACACTTCAAAGGTTGGTTTAGGGAAATGAGCTTTTCAAAACTACAGAGGTATTAATACCTAATACTTAAACTTTCTCGCTTTCGTTTTTTTAATTTCTCCTTCGTCTTATGTAGAAGACAATTTAGTATTATTTACCTGCATTAAACATAATCAGAAGAAAAGGTTTTGATTTTACACATTTTTTTTCATTATGTAGTAATATGGCAATTTTACAAATCTGCACTTTAAACGTCGTTTTACGGTAATAATGAGCTTTTAACAACTGCAGAGGTATCAACACTTAATACTTCAACTTCCTCACTTTCGTTTTTTAATTTTTCTTTTGTCTTGTGTTGAAGATAATTTAGTTTTATTCCTG
>CM063506.1:104191068-104226068 GCA_032207245.1 Pardosa pseudoannulata
ACAATTAAAATTTATGATAACACACCGCTAGCTTCTATCTTCTCCCCGCTGTGGATTATTTCAATCTACAGCTTTTTGAAACCATGTAAACCAACAATGATAGCTGCAGTTTGCAACATTATGTACGCAATAATTATATGCACTATAAATGTTTTGAAGATATTTCAGATATTTCTTAGTAACAATTAAAACTTTATGATAATCACATTGCAAGCTTCTATCTTCTCCATGCTGTGGGTTATTTCAATCTACGGCTTTATGAAACCAAGTAAACCAACAATAATAGCTGCAGTTTGCTACATTATGTACATAAAATTATATGCACTATAAATAATTTCAAGATATTTAGAATATTTCGTAATAACAATTAAAACTTTATGATAATCACACTGCGAGCTTCTATCTTCTCCATGATGTGGGTTATTTCAATCTACGGCTTTTTGAAACCATGTAAACCAACAATAATAGCTGCAGTTTCCACATTATGTACATAAGAATTATATGCACTATAAATGTTTTCAAGATATTTAGGATATTTCTTAGTAATTATTAAAATTTATGATAATCACACCGCGAGCTTCTATCTTCTTCATGTTGTGGATTATTTCAATCTACGGCTTTTTGAAACCAAGTAAACCAACAATAATAGCTGCAGTTTGCTACATTATGTACATAAGAATTATATGCACTATAAATGTTTTCAAGATATTTAGGATATATTTCTTAGTAATAATTAAAACTTTATGATAATCACACTGCGAGCTTCTGTCTTCTCCATGCTGTGGGTTATTTTAATCTACGGCTTTTTGAAACCAAGTAAACCAACAATAATAGCTGCGGTTTACAACATTATGTACATATTTATATGCACTATAAATGTTTGCAAGATATTTAGGATATTTCTTTGTCACAAAGAAAACTTTATGATAATCACACTGCGAGCTCTATCTTCTCCATGCTGTGGGTTATTCAATCTATGGCTTTTTGAAACCATATAAACCAACAATAACAGCTGCAGTTTGCTACATTATGTACATAAGAATTATATGCACTATAAATGTTTTCAAGATATTTAGGATATATTTCTTAGTAATAATTAAAACTTTATGATAATCACACTGCGAGCTTCTGTCTTCTCCATGCTGTGGGTTATTTTAATCTACGGCTTTTTGAAACCAAGTAAACCAACAATAATAGCTGCGGTTTACAACATTATGTACATATTTATATGCACTATAAATGTTTGCAAGATATTTAGGATATTTCTTAGTAACAAAGAAAACTTTATGATAATCACACCGCGAGCTCTATCTTCTCCATGCTGTGGGTTATTCAATCTATGGCTTTTTGAAACCATATAAACCAACAATAACAGCTGCAGTTTAGAACCTTATGTACAGGAGAATCAATTAATATGTTGAATACATTTTATCCAGATGTTTAGGCTATTTCTTAGAAACAACGAAAATTTTATGTTAATCTGACTATCAGCGGCTATCTTTTCCATGGGTTGATTTCGATCTACGGCTTTCTGAAACCAAGTAAATCTACAATAATAGCTGTAATTTACCGTATAATTGTGTACACAAAAATCAAATATTATGTAGAATAAAAATTATCCCAATATCTAGGTTATTTCTTAGCAATAATTAAAATTTTACGATACTCTTGTGTAATCGTAATATGTTCAAAATACAAATATTTTCTGAAAGTTATTTTTTTTTCAAACCGGATACTTTTGTTCCTTCCGGGTAAAATAGAAAACGTTAACCTGCATATTTGCAATTAATTGTCGGAAAGTTTAAAGAGATTTTTTTTTCAATATAATAAACAATAACAAAGCTTTGACTCTCAAGTAAAATTCTCTGCAGTTCATCAAAATATAATCATGTCTGCATAATGTTTTAAAAATATAATAATCTCTTAGTGTTTAAATTCATTATGAGGTTTATAAAAATCGTTCACTTTAAATAAAATGAAATAAATCGGATTATTTACGATCCCCTAGAAGATAATCGGATTATTTATTCCATATATTGCAAAGTTAATGATTTACAAAGTAGCGGTATAGAAATAAGATAATCATCATATTGTTCGTATATGACACGTGATATTGGTATAGATAGAACTTTTATCTCCTTAATATTAAAAAGTATACTGTTAACTCTATACATTGTTCCGTTTGATTGTGTTTGTCCTAAAAGATAATAGCCCCTAAGCACAATTCGCAAGTAGATTATCCCTGTATTTCAATTATCTCTAATTTTCAATACAGATTTTCTGTGATGTATGGAATAAAACTGTTTATGGAAGTAGCAATAAATTGCTTATTTCATCTGTGTACACAAACATATAAAAGAAACTGTCAAAATAAATTCTTCTTCACTGTGTAATTTTTCGATTCCTGCTATTAGTTCATATTCTCCCTATATATATATTTATATATAGTGTTAAAACCTTTAATTGTTAATAAAATGCTTTTTATTCCTTCCCTCCAGTTGAAATACATGTTTTTAAACTTATAGTGGATGACACTTGATGTTAATACAGGTTTTTCAAATATTAATTCATTAATTAATTCATTTCCATCAATCCCTGTGAACATTGGCGATAATGGATCTCCTCTCTCACCTTCTAATTCCTTAAAATTTATTTTCCCTGCAACAAAATATCGTAATTAAGGGAGCATCCGTAACTTGAAATTCTTTTAACCCATTTCCCAAAGCTTTTTGTACAATAGATGTAAATTTTTTGTCCTCTCACAACATTTTCTAGCTGTCGCTGGCAAATGGCTCAGTTTTCCCATCTTATCTGTTCCCTTTTCCGTTATAATGCCAACTAAGCTACTGTCTCTGGGAAATAATTCGTCTGTCTCTCGCTCTGGGGTCCGACCCTGTCCCAGAACGTATTTCGATGTACATTCTCTTGTCTGCCGTTGACTGTTGGAGATGCCTTTTTAGCAGCTCCTCAATAAAGATCTAAATTGTTCTCAGAATAGCGTGTTCTATTTCAATGGAGCCCTGTAAAATTCATGATGCAAATAAATAAGCACACCTGCAATAATAAATTTCGTAAAATACAATCATTTTTACAAAGTGGTACAATTTAGAATGATATACAACCAAGTGATAAGTGAGTCAAAAGATGTTAGGAAAGTGCTGAGTTACATCAAGGTGCAATTATGGGCAAGCCAAATTAATAAGAATAGAGGAAGATCGCACCATTAAAATAATCTTTAACGCCAGATCAACTGGTAGATTGTGAATAGATCGACTAAATTTATGTTGGGTGGGTGACCTATTCAGAGGCCTTTTAATTTTGAAAACAGAGGACTGGACAACCCAGGGGAAGCTAAAATTGTTTGGAGAAGACTTCTTAAGAATGCCAAAGGTTACCCTGGCCTATAGAGTCATTACGAAAGGAAGATAATTTTCGACATATCTGAAAATCTTAGCTCAGACTTATGTAGAAGATTGTAACCGATCTCAAAAATATTTTAGAGTGAAACTATTGTATTTTAAAAAGTCACAAAGATTAGGCAGTATGTAATATTTAAAAAATATATGGATATAGTTATTCCCAAAGAGGACTCTGTATGTATGTAGGATATTTATTTTTTCCTGATTTTTTTTCTTATTCAATATTATTTTTTCATTATACGTTACAATTACCGGCATGCTTTATTAGCACTACAATAAAATCAAACGATACTGAAACTTGAAATTTCCCTTCAAAATAAACCTTGTCGTTATGATTTAGTCTCGGAATATGTGAATTCATAGTGACACATATTTGGAAAGCTTGAAACAGTGAGTTGAGTGAAATGGTACAGCTTCTGTTTAGTCATGTGATCCTAGACACTACGAGTGAGAAAGTTTATTTGGTGTAGAAGTATCCCACACTTTCGATCATCCTCCGAGGGCGCAATATTTGGTTCTAAATCCATACTTCTATATTACATTAAATTTTTTATTTATTTAGTTTTATTATTTAATAACGCTGGGGAACTTGCATCTTAAGCAGTCTCCCATACAACGTCGAGGAATTAGTTGACCATTTTAATATGGGAGTACTACCATATGAGGGCAAAGTGGGTCTTCGTAATTTAGAAGCAGCAATCAAGCAGAAGAGCCTTAAAATCTTTATAGGTTACTTTTACTTTCCAGGGGTTAAACAACTGTGATTTAAACCTTTCTGGAAGAACCCTAATTATGTCAACTTTTGCCACATTTAGATTTACCTGGGTTGTACGAGAGAATGTGAGTTTGCATTGTACCCATTTGGAGAGAACTGTTGCTTCGTTGGTATAACAAACACACTTTTGTTTTAACAATGAAAGAGAGCAAGGAATCATGCAGGTAATTTGATTGATGTGGTCGAGTATCGAGTCCATAACCAAGAGAAACTATATATATTCGTTGTAAAGCAACGCTCTTAGTAAAGAATAGAATCACTAGGCCATGATTCCATCCTTTTGTTGAAAGTATTGTTGTTAAAAACTGCCAGATATTAAATGGTGTTTGTTTTCATATGTGACTGAAAGGGTTTTTCACTTTATCTGGAATAAGAAAGGATTGAAGATATCTTCTCTGCATTTGGCATAGACCCAAGAGCTTCAAAGGAGTGGATGCACTCTTTTAGGGACAAATGTTGTTTCGATGGAAGACATAAAAAACAGGTGGAAAAATATAGTTAAAGAATTCCTGACTACAATGTCGGTTATAGACGCTAGAGAAAATCCCTACTGACTATATTTTACATTCCGCACGTTGATTAACCTAAGGTTATATTTCGTATGACAGCTATAGACTTATAGCATGGTAGTTTCTCTAATCCTTTGGCTGTCCGGTTTTGCTATGATGTACATTAGATATAAAGTTTTACATACCCTACTTCTAAATTACAGACATTACACCGAATTATTTTCCTCTTAAAGTTTTCCAGTGTATCAAATGTGATATACAAGAATAAAAAACATTAGATGTGTATTTCGTAAGGGATTTACAAGCCAGGCAAAGGGTTAAACCTCAATCAAAGACAGTTTACGGTGACAAAATTTAGGACGGTAAAAATTTTATTTTTTAATAAGACATTTTTCCTTATTTCTGTATTATTATTGTTTTAAGTCAATTATATGTCATTTTCCATGATTCTTTAAATTTAAGATTTTTTTTCAATTTAAAGTTTTTCATAATTCGGGGGTTTGGCATTTTTCAAGTTTGTTCGCTTATGATGTCATAACTGCTTCTACCGGTCCTGATGACTACATTTTATATTCTGCATGTTGATTAACCTAAGATTATATTTCGTATGGCAGCTATAGACTTATAGCATGGTAGTTTCATTAATTCTTTAGCTGTCCGGTTTTGCTAGGATGTACATTAGATATAAAGCTTTACAATTCATACTTCTAAATTACAGACATTACACCAAATTATTATCCTCTTAAAATTTCCCAGTGTATCGCATGTGATATACAAGCTTACAAAACATTAGATGTGTATTTCATAAGTGATTTACAAGGCAGGCAAAGGGTTAAACATCAATTAAAGACAGTCTACGGTGACAAAATTTAGGACGGACATTTTTTTGTTTTTTAATAAGACATTTTTCCTTATTTCTGTATTATTATTGTTTTAAGTCAATTATATGTCATTTCCCATGATTCTTTAAAATTAATATTTTTTAAATTTAAAATTTTTGAATTTTTATTTTAGGGTTGGTATTTTTAGCGTTTGCTTGTTTATGATGTCAAAACTCCTTCGATCGGACTTAATGGCTACATTTTATTATATTCCGCATGTTGATTAACCTAAGGTTATATTTTGTATGACAGCTGTAGACTTACAGCCTGGTAGTTTATGATTTTACAGCATGGACAGCCAAAGGGTTAAACTTTGGCTGTCCGGTTTTGCTATGATGTACATTAGATATAAAGCTTTACATTTCCTACGTCTAAATTACAGACATTACACCAAATTATTTTCGTCTTAAAATTTTCTAGTGTATCACATGTGATATACAAGCTTACAAAACATTAGATGTGTATTTCATAAGTGATTTACAAGGCAGGCAAAGGGTTAAACATCAATCAAAGACAGTCTACGGTGACAAAATTTAGGACGGACATTTTTTTGTTTTTTAATAAGACATTTTTCCTTATTTCTGTATTATTATTGTTTTAAGTCAATTATATGTCATTTTCCTTGATTCTTTAAATTTAAGATTTTTTTTAAATTTAAGGCTATTTTAAAGTTTTTAAAATTCTATCTGGGGGTCGTCATTTTTCGAGTTTGTTTGCTTATGGTGTCAAAACTGCTTCTACTGGTTCTGATGACTACATTTTATATTCCGCACGTTGATTAACCTAAGGCTATATTTCGTATCACAGCTATAGACTTATAGCTAGATAGTTTCTTTAAGCTTTGGCTGTCCGGTTTTGCTATTATGTACATTAGATATAAAGCTTTACATTTCATACGTCTAAATTACAGACAATACACCAAATTATTTTCGTCTTAAAATTTTCTAGTGTATCACATGTGATATAAAAGTGTACAAAATACTAGATGTGTATTTCATAAGTGATTTACAAGACAGGCAAAGGGTTAAACATCAATTAAAGACAGTCTATGGTAACAAAATTTAGGACGGCAAAAATTTAATTTTTAATAAGACATTTTTTCTTATTTCTGTATTATTATTATTTAAGTTAATTATTGTCTTAAGTCAATTATATGTCATTTTCCATGATTCTTTAAATTTAAGATTTTTTCAATTTAAGAGTTTTTCATAATTCGGGGGTTTGGCATTTTACAAGTTTGTTTGCATATGGTGTCAAAACTGTTTCTACCGGTCCTGATGACTACATTTTATATTCTGCATGTTGATTAACCTAAGATTATATTTCGTATGGCAGCTATAGACTTATAGCATGGTAGTTTCATTAATTCTTTAGCTGTCCGGTTTTGCTAGGATGTACATTAGATATAAAGCTTTACAATTCATACTTCTAAATTACAGACATTACACCAAATTATTATCCTCTTAAAATTTCCCAGTGTATCGCATGTGATATACAAGCTTACAAAACATTAGATGTGTATTTCGTAAGGGATTTACAAGCCAGGCAAAGGGTTAAACCTCAATCAAAGACAGTTTACGGTGACAAAATTTAGGACGGCAAAAATTTTATTTTTTAATAAGACATTTTTCCTTATTTCTGTATTATTATTGTTTTAAGTCAATTATATGTCATTTTCCATGATTCTTTAAATTTAAGATTTTTTCAATTTAAAGTTTTTCATAATTCGGGGGTTTGGCATTTTACAAGTTTGTTTGCATATGGTGTCAAAACTGTTTCTACCGGTCCTGATGACTACATTTTATATTCCGCATGTTGATTAACCTAAGATTATATTTCGTATGACAGCTATAGACTTATAGTATGGTAGTTTCTTTAATTCTTTGGATGTCCAGTTTTGCTGTGATGTACATTAGATATAAAGTTTTACATACCCTACGTCTAAATTACAGACATTACACCAAATTATTTTCGTCTTAAAATTTTCTAGTGTATCACATGTGATATAAAAGTGTACAAAATATTAGATGTGTATTTCATAAGTGATTTACTAGACAGACAAAGGGTTAAACATCAGTCAAAGACAGTCTATGGTGACAAAATTTAGGACTGAATAAATTTTATTTTTTAATAAGACATTTTTCCTTATTTCTGTATTATTATTGTTTTAAGTCAATTATATGTCATTTTCCTTGATTCTTTAAATTTAAGATTTTTTTTAAATTTAAGGCTATTTTAAAGTTTTTTCAAATTTTTTATTTGGGGGGGGCGGTTCCCACTGGGGGGTATCGTAAGTTTCGAGTTTGTTTATGTTGTCAAAAACTGCTCTTTCGATCCGCCCTAAGGCATGACTACATTTTATATTCTGCATGTTGATTAACCTAAGATTATATTTCGTATGACAGCTATAGACTTATAGCATGGTAGTTTCTGTAATTTTTTGGCTGTCCGGTTTTGCTATGATGTGCATTAGATATAAAGCTTTACATTTCATACGTCTAAATTACAGACATTACACCAAATTATTTTCCTCTTAAAATTTCCCTATGTATCACACGTGAAATACAAGCGTACAAAACATTATATGCGTATTTTATAAGTGATTTACAAGACAGGCAAAGGGTTAAACATCAGTTAAAGATGGTCTACGGTGACAAAATTTAGGACGGCAAAAATTTTATATTTTAATAATACATTTTTTCTTGATTCTGTATTATTATTGTTTTAAGTCAATTATATGTCATTTTCCATGATCCTTTAAATTTAAGATTTTTTTAAATTTAAGGATAATTTAAAGTTTTTAAAATTTTATTTGGGGGTCGTAATTTTTCGAGTTTTTTTGTTTATGGTGTCAAAACTGCTTCTACTGGTTCTGATGGCTACATTTTATATTCCGCACGTTGATTAACTTAAGGCTATATTTCGTATCACAGCTATAAACTTATAGCTAGATAGTTTCTTTAAGCTTTGGCTGTCCGGTTTTGCTATTACGTACATTAGATATAAAGCTTTACATTTCATACTTCTAAATTACAGACATTGCACCAAATTATTTTCCTCTTAAAATTTCTTTGTGTATCATATATACAAGCGTACAAAACATTAGATGTGTATTTCATAAGTGATTTACATGACAGGCAAAGGGTTAAACATCAGCTATGACTCATGGAAAAATACCCATTCCTTTGGCGATTTGTATGGCAATATCTTTCGCTCCCCCCAATTTCAAAGTTACTGCTTTAGAACAAAAACATATCCGGACGAAACCGACTCGGACCGGCTAAGGAGAAATATCTCTACATTATTTTTTCTATTCCTCTATTTTAAACGACATGCAAATGCTTTTACGCACACTTTCGAAGTAAACAACCCGGGCATTAAGAATGCGGCTCACGGCTTCCTCTTTTCTCTCTTTTGTAACCTTGGTCGCCTGCATAACACACACTCACGCACGCACACACACACACACACAACGCATAACGCAGAAATGAAACGAGAGAAAAAAAAATTACAGTGTTATGCAGTGATTTTAAGGACATGCGTCCGATGCTTTGTTCGGTAATGAAGTAGACTCCCCGTGTTTAGTGAAATGTCGTCTGTTTTGCATAACGAAACGAACCGGCATTTTGGCGGTCATATGCACTCAGCGCTGACTGTAAAAGAGTCAATCGCGCTTTTAATAGGTCAGCAAGGAAATGAAAAGATTCGAAAAGGAGATGTTTACGCGATCCCGCAGCGACCTTCGTTAAAATTTATAGACTGTATTTCTCTGATATACATCGCTCTACAGCAGCTAACATGATAAATATCCAAGATTACCCAACCATTTATGTGTGCCCCGTGTGTTGAAGATTTTGCATCCGCTCTAGCAGAACACACTGATGTGTATTATTACTGCCGGTTAGAGCCGCTTCTTTTGTGAATAACATATTTCAGGAAACCTTGTTGTTAATGAACGAAACATCCCATTAAGGTAGAATTTCGTGAAAGTGAAAAGCCTTGAAGTGTAATACTCTGTGCCTACTTTATCTATTTATTTAAATAGTAATATATGGTTATGCTTTTATAGAAGAGACTGCATTTCTCAATTAATTATCATCCGCGTTAATGCTGTAGAAACTGAGTTTATAAAATTCTAGAACTTTAAAAATAAGAATTTTAAAGTAACACGCTAAACTAAAATTAACACTTCATATACAAAAGAAATTTAGCCAACATCAAAGTGTAACATCGAAGAAAACAGAACACTAGATATCGCACACATACAAGAAATAAATGTATCGTGTTTTAACACATTGTGTGCGGTTACATCTCGCAGCGGAATTGTACCGGGAGCGGGCGTTTTGCTCGCAAATTTTGGGTTTGGGAGCGCTACGGTCTACTTTTTTGCAACACGAGGGCTAATGAGACCGGGACCTACTGCTTAAAGCCGATTCCGAACGGCTACGAACATCTATGCCATAGTGGGATTCGAACCCACGAACTCCGGTTCCGAAGGACAGCACCCTAACCATTCGGCCATCGTTCGGCGCTCGTAAATTTAGTTATTCAGTTAAATCTCAATAGATCGAAAATTATTTAATTTTTTAACCAACTTTTCGTATTTTATATGGAAATATATAAACAAATATATAAATAGACAAATAAACAAATATATATATATATATATATATATATATATATATATATATATATATATATATATATATAGATATAAATATATGATATATATTCATATATATATATATATATATATATATATATATATAAATAGAACTATATATATATAATATATAAATATAAATATATATAATATCATTTTCGCAAGGATAAATAAAAAGTTAATTTTAAATCTAAATTGATTTTTTTAATCAACCTTCCCGTTCTGTGGTTCAGCATCGACTGATGTAAAAACTAGTTTTTATTTGTCTAAATTTTTCCAGAATCTATGTAGTAGACAAGAACATTCGGCTTCTTTTTCCTGTATATACCGTTATTTTTGTACCCACAAACAAACCATGTTGTTACACTAACCCGTACTAGTAGTACGTACTCCTCAAGTATCAATCGTCATGAAAAACGTTAGTACACGTTCCCGCTCTCAAGTAATCAACTCACCAGAAACGTACAAATACGTGTCCCGCATACAGTGTGTTAATCACCCAAATTCTCAATTTTCTTCCGACTTTTTTCTTTTACTTGTACTTATAAGTCAGGTGATTGGTTCCATAACTGTACACCTCAAAAATATTTCAATATTAGATTTCTTAACAACTTAAGCAACTTAAATTAACCGATTCGAGAAAAAATAAAAAACTATGGATTTATATTCACAATCCATTGTACGCAAAACTAATTTTGATGTAGTGTAGTAATAATCAGTTTATATAATATTCTGTAACAATTCGTATAGTAATTATTTTAGTAATAATTTAAAGAAGGTATTGCTGTATCCAGTTTTAGTATCGAGATGTGAGTTGTTATAGCTTTTGACCGTGCTAGAAGATTTTTCTGTCCAAGCTCAGCCTCATTATTTTTCCGATATTTTTCTGTCCTGGTATACGATTAATTTCATGATTGTTAAAAACCATATAAAATACGCTCTATTGAATTTTTCTCAAAAAACTGCCACCCTAGAAATAGAGTTACAATTCATTTCTTATTTAGTTGAGGAGACTTCTTTGACTGTATTACATATATATATATATATATATATATATATATATATATTTGTAGAGGTATATGTGTATATACTACATACATACATATATATAAACAATGAAGCCTCGATTCTCCGTTCCCGCGTTATTCGTTTACTTGTAATAACCTTTCGATTTATTTGGTACCGAATTTATATCCCCAAAATCAAGGTTAAATCTTCCACATCAACTCGTCGAAACATTTCGGTTCTGTCGCTCCTCTTCTTTTTTTCTTTTTTTTAATTAAAGAAGAACAGAGGGGAATTAAACAGAAGGAAATTAAAAAAGAACAGAAAAATAAAGGGTTTTGTTTTTAAATCTTTTTCTGTTTTGTGTATGTGTGTGTGTGTTGATAAGAATGTTTCATGATCGTTTGGATGGCAAAAGTTTTAGTCCTTATATTTATATGAATATGTATTGCAAGAGATAGATCAAAACAGGGTACATTTCATGGGCATTCCATAGAGATATTGTAGGGTACCGAGATCATACGTACGAAGTGTAGGAAAAACCAAATCCCAGAATGCTTCCTCGCAAATTTTGTCTGGTTTCAACCAATTGCTTTTTCTTTCTTGTTTAAATATATAGTTTTTAAGCTCAAAAATAACAATATTAATAGAAACCACGATGCTGCTGAAAATAAGAAGAAACTAAGATGTGCAAAACTTTTTTCATTCCTTACGTTTATCAGCACCGTTAGAGAAGATAGAAGTTTTATTCTCAATTCTTCCCTTCTTATTCTTTAGAACGGGCATGAGAAACATAATCCAGATCTGTTGATCCTTTCACGCGACCCCATATAAAGCATTGGTAGTTAGCTTCGTGAAAGAAAACTCGACAAAGCTGTATCAAAACATCATAGAGTTCTTGTCCTGGGTTTTTGATGTTGTAAGTTAACAACAATACAATTTATGGATGGGGCTCTATGTATAAGATTTCAATGACTCGCAGTGTGGGGGAAATAGAAGAAAAGGACGCAAAATTCACCCACATCGTACCTCGACACTCCAGAGCTCTGATATTTTGTGTAGAAAAGACCCTCGATGAATGAGGGGTCCAGGACGTTTTGTTAGCTCTAACCCCCGAGTTCTGGTGATAAAGGAGCCGTTAGAGATCAAACTTTAGGGCTGGTAGCCAACTGGGAAATCGATTAAGCACAAATAACGAAAATTCGCGGGCGCGTTTCATCACAAGTATCATACAGTCTTCGAATGACCTTGAAAAGAAGTTAAATGACTCCGTTTTGTGCCTAGTAAGCAAATGTAGTCTTTCATTTCTAGATGTTTCTTGAGGTTGCTGGGCAACCGCCATAGTGAATTCACTTAGTTCTGTAAATTGTTATTTGCTTTCAAAGGAGACCTTTAAAATCTTTCAGATGATTTGAAATTAAAAATACGTTTCTCGCTTTAAAAAAATGTATAGAATTACGCTTAAAAATAAAGAATTTTCCACTTTATAATTTGGTAAAATTTGTTTCAAGAAATCTTTAAATACAAAACAACCAGAAGTAGATGATTTATCTCAGTAGGTTAACATAGAAAAGCTTACAATTAAGAAGTTGGTAGCTTGTAATACAGTTAAACTGTGCTATAGTAATATCAAATACAACGATAAATCCCTCTATAACAATAATATTTTATGAATTTCCATACAATATAACCTTAATGTCTCCTCAATTTAACGATATTCCTTTCAGCAATAAACATCTGTAAAACGATGATTTTCTTATTAATGACCGTTTTTCACCATCCCTCTGAAAAGATATTTCAGATTTTAGATACTGTAAAAAGAAGGCATGGAGGAAATTTTAACAGCAGATTATGAAGTTATGGTTGTCTGCAGGAATTGGTGATGTAGATATTTTGTCCGAAATCTTGGATAAAAACATGTTTTAGTTGCTAATGAAAATACAGATACCCCGCATTCTTTATTGATAGCCGCTGAAACATTTCAAACTATTAAGTCTCTACGGATGTTTTTTTTAATCCTTTCAATAATAAAGTATGATCGTTTACGTTCACTAAATTGTATCTGTTAATTAATTTAACAATGAAAATAATGAATAAACAAACAAATAAAAATAACATATTTATTTCAATAAGTAAGTTTCTCAGATATGTAAATTTTATTGCATTTCTTTTTTGTTTAAACTTTTTCTATGCTTCGACAATATTTAAGAATACATTCAATATTTAACATTTCAAACTATTAAGTCTCTACGGATGTCTTTTTAATCCTTTCAATAATAAATTATGATCGTTTACGTGCACTAAATTGTCTCTGTTAATTTAACATTGAAAAAAATGAATAAACAAGCAAATAAAAATAAACATATTTATTTCAATAAGTAAGTTTTTCAGTTATGTAAATTTTATTGCATTTCTTTTTTGTTTAAACTTTTTCTATGTTTTGACAATATTTAATGCATTCAATATTTAACATATCAAACTATTAAGTCTCAACGAATGTTTTTTTAATCCTTTCAATAATAAAGTATGATCGTTTACGTGCACTAAATTGTCTCTGTTAATTTAACATTGAAAAAAATGAATAAACAAACAAATAAAAATAACATATTTATTTCAATAAGTAAGTTTCTCAGATATGTAAATTTTATTGCATTTCTTTTTTGTTTAAACTTTTTCTATGCTTCGACAATATTTAATGCATTCAATATTTAACATATCAAACTATTAAGTCTCAACGAATGTTTTTTTAATCCTTTCAATAATAAAGTATGATCGTTTACGTGCACTAAATTGTCTCTGTTAATTTAACATTGAAAAAAATGAATAAACAAGCAAATAAAAGTAACAGATTTATTTCAATAAATCTCTCAGGTATGTGAATTTTATTGCATTTCTATTTTTTTTTGCTTTGACAATATTTAAGAACACATTCAATATTTAAGATTTCAAACTATTAAGTCTCTACGGATGTTTTTTAAATTCTTTCATTAATAAATTATGATCGTTTACTTGCACTAAATTGTCTCTGTTAATTAATTTAACATTGAAAAAAAATGAATAAACAAGCAAATAAAAATAATAAATTTATTTCAATAAGTAAGTCTTTCAGATAAGGGAATTTTATTGCATTTCTTTTTTTTTTAAATTTTTCTATGCTTTGACAATATTTAAGAATACATTCAATATTTAACATTTCAAACTATTAATTCTCTACGGATGTTTTCATTTTCTTTCAATAAGTTATGATCGTTTACGTGCACTACGTAATTGTACGATCGTAAACAAGCAAATAAAAATAATAAATTTATTTCAATAAGTAAGTCTTTCAGATAAGGGAATTTTATTGCATTTCTTTTTTTTTTAAATTTTTCTATGCTTTGACAATATTTAATAATTTGATACTTTAAGTTTGTATTATTGTGTTCTAGGTATATCAAACGAGTCATAACTGAAGTTATATGATATGTAATAATATGTAAAGATATAAGATATGTGTATAGTAAGAGATGGGAATTTTATAACATTTTTATTTTTTTAACTTGTTCTATGCTTCTACAATATTTAAGAATACAATCAATATTTAAGATTTCAAACTATTAAGTCTCTGCGGATGTTTTTTTTTAATCCTTCCAATAATAAATTATTACTTGCACTAAATTGTCTCTGTTAATTAAGTTAATTTGAAAAAATATGAATAAACAAGCAAATAAAAATAACAAATTTATTTCAATAATAAGTCTTTCAGATGTGTGAATTTTATTGTATTTCTTTTTTTTTTAATTTTTCTATGTTTTGACAATATTTAATAATTTGATACTTTAAATTTTTATTATTGTGTCCTAGGCATATCAAACCAGTCATAATAGAAGATACATATGTAATAATATGTAAAGATATAAGATATGTGTATAATAAGATATGTGAATTTTATTACATTTTTATTTTTTTTAACTAGTTCTATGCTTTGACAATATTTAAGAATGTATTCAATATTTAAGATTTCAAACTATTAAGTCTCTACGGATGTTTTTTTAATCCTTTCAATAACAAATTATGATCGTTTACGTGCACTAAACTGTATCTGTTAATTAATTTAACACTGAAAAATAATTAATAAACAAGCAAATAACAATAACAGATTTATTTCAATAAATCTGTTAATGATATAAGATATGTAATAATATGTAAAGATGTGAGATATGTGTATAATAAGATATGTGAATTTTATTTCATTTTTATTTTTTTTTAACTTGTTCTATGATTTGACAATATTTAAGAGTATATTCACTATTAAGTCTCTACGGATGTTTTTTTCATACTTTCAATAATAAATTATGATCGTTTACTTGCACTAAATTGTCTCTGTTAATTAATTTAACAGTGAAAAAATGAATAAACAAGCAAATAAAAATAACAAATTTATTTCAATATGTAAGCTCTCAAATATGTGAATTTTATCGCATTTCAATTTTTAAAAAAATGTTATGCTTTGACACTGTTTAATAATTTGATACTTTAAGTTTTTTATTACTGTGTCCAAAGCACACCAAACCAGTAATAATTGAAGTATTTTAGATTGAAATTATACGTCTCCTGATATAACGATATATACCTCTTTAAAGATAATTTTGTATGATAATTTTGTATTGTATTCATGTTTTTCTATATAATATAAATTCACCGATGTATAAGGCCGCATATCTCATGAGGATAATTTTTTAGAATGACATACATACACATTTAATATACCCGTTAATAAAAATAAGCGTATTTCTATTAATGATTTTCCTGGTGAGAAAAAAAAGGGTTATAAATATGCTCAAGAATATTTTAATTTGCGATCTGATAATCTGATAGAATATTAACAAAGGACTAAAGCGGTGCTAAAGCATCAGTAACAGCAAAGGAAAGAAAGGACAGTCTTATCTCTTTAAGATGCGGAAAAAGTCATTCAGGTAGAACGACGGGAAGTCGAATACAGTCGTTGAGTAAATTTGTGTCTATGCATTTCTATTCTATCTGGGTTTTGAAGATTTTAATTGCATGTCCTTCAAGCAAATGTGAAGATTATTTTCCTGCGGATCTCTTAAATCATAAGTTTAGAAATCTTCCACACAGTATAACGGATTTAGTTGTCATAAAAGAACAATTACATAGAAAATATAAATACAATCTTCAAAAGCAACATCTTCATTTTAAGTTAATCATTTTCCTTAAATTCATCAATTTAAATAAAACTTGAAGTTATTATCACTTTAACCACCCAGACCGGATTAATTGGACCGGATTGGGGTCTTAGACGTCATTTTCTTTTGCCGGACGCTTCCTCACGCACAAGAAATATAGCACACAAAATATAAATCTATGAATTAAATATCATATAAATAACATAAAAACTAAAATAAATATTAATTTTTAATAAAATATATTTATAATATGCAACAGTAAATTTTAGCTTTATTAAGAAAGGTTTTGAACAGTTTATTTATAAACTTAAAAAGAATTGAAATTTATTTTATTAAATACCTGAAAAATATGAGTAGACTTTATTTAAAAATTATATTTTCCAGTAATCTTCTTTTCTCTTCTTCTTCAATGGCGGGCCAGCCCAGGGTATGCCATGACCTTCCGCAGAATCGAGTTCCAGGTGTCTCTTTTCTTGGGTTTGTTTGGGAGCACTACGGTCTACTTTTTGCAACACGAGGGCTAATGAGACCGGGACCTACTGCTTAAAGCCGATTTCGAACGGCTACGAACATCCATGCCATAGTGGGATTCGAACCCACGAACTCCGGTTCCGAAGGCCAGCACCCTAACCATTCGGATATTGTTCGACTGAGAGGGGGAGGAGTTCCTATATGGAACCGAAACTGTGTTGACATTCTGAGTGGACATAAAATATTGTTTCAGAAGGCAATTGGTCTGAAGCACATTTGTTTATGTACATATACAACTGCTGTACACATGTACATAGCCTGTTTTAGCTCTTTGATTAGAAATATAGTTTAGTAGTTTATAGAACTGTGTGAATTTTAATTTTGGTCAATTAAGAAAACCCCTATATAAAGAGCTCGACATGAATATTATTTTTTTATTTGCCAATTCATTCAGTAAAAATTAGCAAATTTTAAATGCTATTGTAAGCCCTAGGTAAACGGTTTTTTTAGAGCCATAACTAGAGCTTGGCAAAGGGGCATTTACCACGTTCGGACATCGTTCGGCTCCTTTTCTTGGATAGACTCTTCCAGTTTTTGATTTTTAGGATCTTTAAGTCTATTTCAAGGCAGTCAAACCACCGAATTCTTGGTCTTCCCCTTTTACGAGCTCCCAATGGTTTGGCCTTGAAGATCTTCTTGGTGGTTCGGTCTTCATTCATTCTAATCACGTGTCCTGTCCATTTCTTTCCAGTCTTCAGTTTGGCAAAATTATGAATTATTTCAATATAATAATATGAAAAACTAAAACAAATCTTAAAATTTTAAATAATATATATATATATATATATATATATATATATATATATATATATATATATATATATATATATATATATATATATATATATATATATATATGCAACAGTACATTTTAACTTTTCTAGAAAATTTTAATAGTTTGTTTACACGCATACACACAAAAAAATAAAATTCGTTTTATCAGATGGATAACGAAAGAACATATATATAAATAAGCTTTATTTAAAAATTCTGCTTTCTAGTCCTTAATTTAGCAAAATTATCAATTACTTCATCATAATTTCATCATAATTTATATTATCCAAAGCATTTTGTTTGATGTATAAAACATCTAAAGAATTTAATTTTGATTAACTCAGTAAGTTTCATGAATAACTTTTTACACGTTTTAATACTTAGGATGACTTTTCACCTTATGCATTTGATGTAAGCAGAGTTTTATACTTCGGCAATAATATTTCTATAACCGGAAATGCTGGTACTATCCTTTTTTTTTATCTTTTTAAATTGAATAATGTCAGAAAGCTAAGTCAAATTTTGGTTTTTGAAAATTAAAATAAACAGCAACAATTTCTCGTCTAATTCTTTAGCAGTATATTGATCGAACCCTAAACACTCGTCTTATTTGTCTATGTGATGATAAGGGCCTGCACACAGTGCAATATCCTAATTCTTCAGCAGTACATGTATATAACCCTAAACACTAGTCTTATTTGTCTATGTGATGATAAGGACCTGCACACAGTGCAATGTCCTTATTCTACAGCAGTAGATTGATCGAACCCTAAACTCTAGTCTCATTTGTCTATGTGATGATCTGGACCTGCACACAGTGCAATGTCCTAATTCTTCAGCAGTACATGTATATAACCCTAAACACTAGTCTTATTTGTCTATGTGATGATAAGGACCTGCACACAGTGCAATGTCCTTATTCTACAGCAGTAGATTGGTCGAACTCTAAACACTAGTCTCATTTGTCTATGTGATGATCCGGACTTGCATACAGTGCAATGTCCTTATTATACAGCAGTAGATTGATCTAACCCTAAACTCTAGTCTCATTTGTCTATGTGATGATCTGGACCTGCACACAGTGCAATGTCCTAATTCTTCAGCAGTACATGGATAGAACCCTAAACACTAGTCTTATTTGTCTATGTGATGATAAGGACCTGCACACAGTGCAATATCCTGATTATTCAGCAGTAGATTGATCTAACCGTAAACACTAGTCTCAGTTGTCTGTGTGATGATCTGGACCTGCACACATTGCAGTGTCCTAATTCTTCAGCAGTACATGTATATAACCCTAAACACTAGTCTTATTTGTCTATGTGATGATAAGGACCTGCACACAGTGCAATATCCTAATTATTCAGCAGTAGATTGATCGAACCCTAAACACTTGTCTCATTTGTCTATGTGATGATCCGGACTTGCATACAGTGCAATGTCCTTATTATACAGCAGTAGATTGATCTAACCCTAAACTCTAGTCTCATTTGTCTATGTGATGATCTGGACCTGCACACAGTGCAATATCCTAATTATTCAGCAGTAGATTGATCTAACCGTAAACACTAGTCTCAGTTGTCTGTGTGATGATCCAAACCTGCACACAATACAATCTATCCACATGTCAGAAAAGAACAATTATATAGATATAACTATTCTAAGGCCAAATCTTCAATTTAAATTAAAGGTGCTATTATTCCTAACAACTCTATAGAACATATATATACGCGACTGCTTTTGGAGGTTAACTTATGCAAGCAAGATGAATAATAGAAAAGAGATCTCTCAGTACCAGTGACTTGATTACGTCACCCATTCGCCTCCTTTGTGCGTGCATGTGTTGTACCCGTGTGAAAGGGCGTTTTCGTCCTTAATTCTTTCTCTAGAGACATAATCAAAGCTAACAGATCGTGAGTTCGGAAGCCTTAGAAACGAATTGAAGGAAAATTGCTTTTTAGATTATCCTGGGCATCAAATTACTGTTCCAAAACGTGCTACCCTATCAGAGGATCTTAAAAACGGAAATTACAATCTAATATCTAATAGGGACATGATTTTTTTTCATTACCTACAGCTATTTTTTTAATTAAATTTAATTTCCTTCTATACATGTTTGAAAAGGATATCATAATTAAGTCATTTATTCAAAGTAATTTTGAAAAAAGGTTTGAGTCCATTGAAATAATTATTATAATATAGGAAATTTACAGATATTTGTTTCTTTACTTGACGTTTTTAAGATGTAAACACTGTATTTAGTATAAGATTAAAAAACGGATAATTTATATTTGTATTTTGAATCTTGTGAATTTTTAGATTAAGCTAAACAAAGGCTTTAAAGGAATACGATAATATATAGTACATATTATAGTTTGTGTGTGCATGTATATATTCTTGACATTATTTAGGAATAGAAATTCAGAATTTGAAATCAAAACAGACGGCATTCATTTGAAACCATGGGGACCTTGTAAAGAGCACCTAGTGACGAAATATTTAAAGAAAAGATTTTAAGCTTAATACACGGGAAGTTAAATATCACGAGAGGTTAGTATTCTTATGGAATATGTAATAATAACAGCATTTATAAAAAAATTCTAATTTTTATTAATGTATAATTTTAGTGATGCATATTTAATAGAGACAGCTGAAAAGCTACAAGGACCAGGGCTTTAACTAGGTCCTTCAGCGCCCGTGGAAAAATACTGGTCTGCGCCCCTACCACCACATATTGTGAGAAAATATGTAAAAAGACTGACTTTTTTCTATGTGATCTCTATTTCTTTCAGAATGAACTCACAAAATATTTTGTTAATTATCTCTATTTCTTTCAGAATGAACTCACAAAAATATTTTGTTAATTCTTAAAGTGTTACTAGCATATCAATTTTTATTTTTTTCTTCTGTTTTTAAATTATTAATATTTTAAAATATTTTTTAACACTTTTAACGAACAACGTAACCGCTTTGCAGAGTAGAGGTTTGGTTTGGTTTGGAGGGCTACGGTATACTGTTTTGCACACGAGGGCTAATGAGACCGGGACCTACAACTTAAAAACCGATTCCGAACAGACTACGAACATCCATGGCATAGTGGGATTCGAACCCACGAACTCCGGTACCGACGATCAGCGCCCTAACCAATCGGCCAGCGTTCGGCAGTTGCAGAGTAGAGGTGTGCTTGAGAGGTTTGGTTTGGAGCGCTACGGTCTATTTTTTGCAATACGAGGGCTAATGAGACCGGGAGCTACTACTTAAAGACGATTCCGAACGGCTATGAACATCAATGTCACAGTGGGATTCGAATCCACGAACTCCGGTACCGAAGGCCAGCACCCTAACCATTCGGCTATTGTTCGACTGAGAGGGAAAGGAGTTCGTGTATGCTGCCGAAGTTATGTGGACATCTTGAGTGGACATTAAATATTATTTCAGGTGCAATTGGCCCGAACCACATTTGTTTATATACATATACAACTGCTGTACACATGTATATAGCCTGTTTTAGCACTTTGATTAGAAATATAGTTTAGTAGTTTATAGAACTGTGTGAATTTTATTTTTGATCAACTAAGAAAACCCCTATACAAAGAGCTTCACATAAATATTAACTTTTTTTATTTGCCAATTCATTCAGCAAGAATTGGCAATTTTTAAATGTTATTGTAAGCCCTAGGCAAACGGCTTTTCAGAGCCATAACTAGGGCGTGGCAAAGGTGGCATTTACCACGGGCGCATCAGTCATAGGGGAGCCGCATCATGAGGGAAATGGGGTCTGAAAGAGGACGATTCGCTTCGAGTAGAAATAAGGAAAAGTTGAAAAATAATTTTTTTTTATATAAAATCCAATGTGTTTAAAAATTATTTTTTTGTGAACTTTCTAATTTATTTAATATTCTTTTAGAGTTAGAAATAAATAAATTAAACTAAACATCTTATAGATTTTTACAAAATGTTTACTAAACAATCGTAATATGCCTTTACATAAATCCATGTTTTATCTTTAAATCTTAAATTTATTAATGTTGTTAAAATTATTAATTTAAATTTAAAATTGAAAATTCAAAGTCTAAATAAAACATATTTCCCTCAAATAAACTATTTAGTTTATCAGGAAAATATTACCCCCAGAATGTTAAAAAATATTTAAGTATTAATACGGTAAAAATAGAAGAAAAAATTAAAAATTAATGTACAAGGAACATTTTAAGAATTAAAAAGATATTTTGTGAGTTCATTCTAAATATATGATATAACAAATTTTTTTTTTAAATGTTCATATATTTTCTCACTATATTTGGTGATAGGGGCGCAGACTAGTTTTTGAGCTTTCTTATTTAGTTAAAATGCTTTTAGAGACTAAACTTCTTATAGATTTTTACAAAATGAGTACTAAACAATCGTAATATGCCTTTACATAAATCCATGTTTTAGCTTTAAGTCTTAAATTTATTAATGTTGTTAAAACTGAATTTAAATTTAAAAGTGAAAATTCAAAGTCTGAATAAAACATATTCCCCTCAAATATTAGTTTATCAGGAAAATAATACCCTCAGAATGTTAAAAAATATTTAAGTATTAATACGGTAAAAATAGAAGAAAAAATTAAAAATTAATGTACAAGGAACATTTTAAAAATTAAAAAAATATTTTGTGAGCTCATTCTAAATATATGATATAATTTTTTTTTAATGTTCATATATTTTCTCACTATATTTGGTGATAGGGGCGCATACCAGTTTTTGAGCTTTCTTATTTAGTTAAAATGTTTTTAGAGACTAAACTTATTATAGATTTTTACAAAATGAGTACTAAACAATCGTAATATGCCTTTACATAAATCCATGTTTTAGTTTTAAATCTTGAATTTATTAATGTTGTTAAAACAGAATTTAAATTTAAAAGTGAAAATTTGAAGTCTAAATAAAACATATTGCCCTTAAATAAACTATTTAGTTTATCAGGAAAATAATATCCCCCAGAATGGGGAAAAATATTTAAGTATTAATAAGGTAAAAAAAAAAAATTAAAAATTAATATACAAGGAATATTTTAAGAATTAAGAAAATATTTTGTGATTTCATTCTAAATATATGATATAAAAATATATATAATATGATATATAAAACAGAGTTTTCGTTTTAAATTTTAAATTTATTAATTTTATTAAAACTTAATTTAAATTTAAAAATGTTAAATTAAATTTAAAATGAAAATTCAAGTCTAAATAAAACATATTTCAAATACTATTTAATTTATCAGGAAAAAATAATACAGAATTTTCAAAAATATTTTGAAGTATTATTATGGTAAAAATACAAGAAAAAATTTAAAATTAATATGCAAGGAACATTTTAAGAAATAAAAAAAAATTTTGTGAGTTCATTCTGAATATATAATAAAAAATAAAAAAAACAGAGTTTCGTTTTAAATTTTAAATTATTAATTTTATAAAATATATTTATATAAAACCATTTTTCTCAACAAATATTACCCTCAATTTTTTTTAAAATAAGAAAAAAAAAAAAGGAAATTTTAAGTAAAAAGTTTTTGAATTTTAAGAAAAATTGTCCGTAGCTAATGATTGAATGTTTATTTAAAAATAAAAAGAGAATATACTAGATATGTGAAAATATATGCTATCTATGAGCTTCCAACGAGTTTTATAGCTAACGTTTCAAGGATTTCCGCGTTGATAAGATGCAGGCAGTTGGTTAACTTCTATGTTTGACAATAGCCTTTGTCACTCGAGTTGGTCATTTGTCAGTTACTTGATCTGTGTTCCACTCTTGGCTTTATCATGTTTAAATAAATTTCAAAGCCTTCTATCTCATGGAAGCCCATAAACCACCGGAGACATGACTCATAGTATTAATGGGTTTTTATGGAATAACTCCAGTTTATCTTTCAAATCATTTCCATTTCAGATTTTATTATCTAGCTTTTCTTAAACAATGACCTTTTTAAGGCTTAATAGTCACTGCCTTGTTCGTTTGAGAGCATTTTCTTTTTTCGCTCAAATACTCCTATTTCTCTTGGGAAATTTGTTTTATTTGAAATGTGAACACGAAGAAAAGTGATTTAAATTTTTACATTTCTTATTTATTTTAATGTCACATTTTTGTTTATTCTTAATTGACTAAACACATTACATGAACACATATCCACTCAAAGGCATACAGTTTGCACAAATTATTATAGTTTTATATATTATCTTATGGAGTTTCTTTTCAGAGAATGGTCATAAAGGGGAGGGGAATTTACACATGATTGTTATTTTTTCTTTATTACTTATTTTAAACCAGAGTGATACCAAGTAATCCATCTGTTCCGACTTTTAATCTGTATCTATGTATGTGTAAAATAAAAAAACTGAGTGTCTGACATACTACAGCTCTTCTCCACTATACATGATGTTTGTAGTTTTTTGTTTAAATATTTTATCATTACTGTGCAAAACAGTAGATCGTAGCGCACCAAACCATACTACAGCTGAATCCAGATTTTTGAAGCTAGGCATATGAAATTCAACACATGTCTTCTTGCTATGATGAATAGAACTACTATTAAAGAGTTTCCAAAATTTAATTGATAAAGAGTTAGAATGAGTATGGAATGTTTAAAAAGATGGCTTCCTTAAATTTCTGTTATTTCTTCAAGCAAAGTGCTCATGGGTAAGGCGACTATTCCTATGAGTTTTACCATTACAATATTTCGTTTTTCGCTGATTGATCCTAGTTAGTTATGAAAGAAACTAATACATTTTATGAACACAAATTAAAAAAAAAGATTTTGTGTTCTATAAATATATAAAAATATACAATCTTCTTATCTACCCATGTGATTTATAGTATATACAGAGATTTTTCACACATTTAACACTAGATTTACGGATGTTAATCATATACCTATTTTTACTGAAGTGGACTAATTTGACTCATACAAGAAAATTGAAGTTTTTTTTTGCAAAGAAAATAGTTCCAAATGAATTTAAATGAAATGTTTATTATAAAAAAATCATGGAAAACATTTTTTACAAATAAAATCTGTTTTTGAAATACATTTTCCGCAAACATTTCTATTACATTTAGCGCAATGGTTTCTACATCTGTTTATTTTACATGATTGTTGAACTTGACAATTCTTCCGTGCGTCAGTAGCATGAATTTCTGTCATTGGAATGGAAGTGTTCTCGACTTCTTCTTTATATTTACTTCTTAGCTCTTCAGCCAATTGGAAAATATCCCAGGCTTGATAGGACCAATAAATTTAATGCTATGCGATTAACTGTTAAACCATTCTATGAGTCAAATTGGTAAAAATAGGTATACCACATTTGATAATGCGAAATGAAGGGGTCTGCGGGGAAGAGGAATGAAAGTTTACATATATTTTATTACTCAATTAAAAACCAACGTATGTTTTTGAAAAGTGATATTAAAGTTTTTATATATATATATATATATATATATATATATATATATATATATATATATATATATATATATATATATAGATATTTATATAGATATTATATAGATATATATATATATATATATATATATATATATATATATAAAATGATCAAATTTTTAATGAGTCAAATTGGCTTGGTCCGTAAATCTAGTGTTAATGATTTGGCAAAGTTATATTTACATAGAAACAAGTATAAGAATTTTATTTTTTAATATATTCAGTCTGAGAGCCCTTCAGTTGAATTATGATATTACAACTTGATTTCCAAGATAATAGAGTATGTCTTTAAACATCAAGATTAATTTTGTTCTACTCTTTCTTCACAATCTTCCAGAGTTCATTCAATGTTTTAGGATGTTGCTTATAAAGATCTTGGTTTACAAGTGCAAATGTACATAGTCCAAAAGAGATAAGCCAGGAGACTTTATATAGTGGGGTTTGTATAGTTCCTTTATGTAGTCGGGATGTATATAAAAGGAATAGCGTCAATCTCGGTTTCTTTTTTTATTTCTTTTTTATTTAAAATTTTTTTTCCAAAAAGTAGAGCAATAGATTATATATATAAAATAAAATAAATATCTATATTTTTATATACAAAATCCACATACAACTTTTTGACAAATTTCTGTCGTTCATGAACAACAAAGCTGTGAAAGTTAATATTTTGCACTATTTTTTTTATTATTTAAAAATACACTAGGAATGTTATTTTGAAAATTCTGTTTATAATTTACAAAATTATGGAAGAGGAAACCTTTAAGACAGTGCTTTGACAGAGTAATACACACAGAATCACCGAAACACAACAGGGGCATATAAGTAATTTATTAGTATGTATCAGGTTTTCGTAAAATTTGAGTTTGTGATAAATCAGTCTTCCAAAATGGTCCTAATATATATTTATATCACAAAAGAGTCCACTATACTTTATGTCATAAAACTATCTCAACTACTAGATGTTCCGAAAAGACTAAATCTAAGCAAAATTTCTCTCTCGCCCTTCTTCTATTTGTTTTTATTTAAGCTCCATGAAAATCCCTGTTACTTAATAAAAACGAGGCATCGGAAGCCGATTGTTTACGTAGGGATTTCTTATAATTGATGTAAACACTGATATCGTTTTAATTTTGAACATAATTTATAGAGTTACGTATGAAAAATGAATAAGACAATGCTTTGACAGCAAAATAAACACAAAATTACCTTAGCACAACAGGGGCATATAGCTAGTTTACTAATATAAGGAGCATCCTGAGCATCTATTAAAAATTTGAGTTTGCGGTAAATTAGTTTTTTATTAAGACCCAATGCCCATTTATATCACGGAAGAGTAGTTCACTGTACCTTGTGTCAAGAACTGCAGCAACAACTAGATGTTCCGAAAACCCTGGTAATGAATAATCTATAAAAGTGATAATAACAACTAGGCTTTAGAAACCTATTGTTTACATAGTGCTGCTTCTTATATTTTAGAGGAGCACTGTGATTTCTTTTTAATTGTGAATACAGTTTACAGAGTTATGTATAAAAATTGATACTTTGACAGTGTAACTGGCAAAAAATCACCGTAGCTCAACATGGACAAATAACCCGTTCCCAAGCATAGATTATAAACTTGAGTCCCTGGCAAATGGGATTTCTACATCGCCGCTAATGTCCATTTATATCACGAAGAACTTCCCCTTTCTTGTTTCAAAAACTACGACAACTACTAGATGTTCCATAAACACTATTAATAAATAACCTAATAGTAATAGTAATAATAATAATTTGTCTACCCCAGGGCCTGATTATCGCACGGGCACTTGGGGCACGTGCCCTGGGCACGAAAATTTTAGGGGGCAGGAAAATTTAGTCGAGTGCTGGAAACACATATTAAGTGGGAAAAAACTGCAAACTTAAGCTAC
This sequence comes from Pardosa pseudoannulata, assembly GCA_032207245.1. Taxonomy (NCBI): domain Eukaryota; kingdom Metazoa; phylum Arthropoda; class Arachnida; order Araneae; family Lycosidae; genus Pardosa; species Pardosa pseudoannulata. The sequence continues at coordinate 104,218,198 of CM063506.1, forward strand.
CATCGTTAAGTTTTAATAAATTATTGTACGAGGTAGTTTTGTTTATCATGAACTATAGTGTTTTCCATTTACTTTAATTTTACTGTTATTTACCTGATAATTAATTCCCTCAGCAAACCTGGTGCTCTTTTTATCCTATGGGTTATTGCATATTTATACTACAGATTATTAGCAACGTACGACTGTAAACCATTAAATCATCTTATCAATTTAAATTATTTTTAATTCTATTATTATTTATTTTATGCACCACAGAGATTGTGAGTGTGACAAGGTAAAAATAAAAAAGTGGGTCACTCTATGTCTTTAAAAAAGTCCTTAATATTTAGCATGGCTAAACAGAGATAATAATGATTACTTAAAATGAAAATTTGGCGTTTTTGATTATGAATATTACTTAATGCTAATTTCTTAAATATGTTTGCAAACTCAATGTTAAAATTTTTATATTACTATAATTATAATAACTTGTAGCTATAAATTTGCAATGGGGGTGGAGGGCACAAAAATTGGATTGTGCCCTGGGCACAAAAGTATCTTAGTCGGGCCCTGGTGGCACCAACTAGATGTTCCGAAAACACTGTTAATTAATAATTTAAAAAAGTGATAATAACAATTATGCTTCAGATTGTTTAGATAGTGCTGCTTCTTATATTTTAGATGTGCACTGTGATTTATTCTTAATTTTGAATACAGTTTACAGAGTTATGTATAAACATTGATACTTTGACAGTGTAACGGGCAAAAAATCTCCGTAGCTCAACATGGACATATAACCCGTTCAAAAGCATAGATTATAAACCTGGCAAATGGGATTTCTACCTCGCCGCTAATGTCCATTTATATCGCGAAGGATTTCCCCTTTCTTGTTTCAAAAACTACGGCAACTACTAGATGTTCCGTAAACACTATTAATAAGTAAGCTAATAGTAATAGTAATAATAATAATATGTGTACCTCCTTTTAATCTCAGTGATGCAATATCTTGTAATTGCCGACACAATTACTACTGTCACTTAAGAGTAACGAGAAATTGGAAGGTGATTATTTGCATAGTTATTCTCCTTATAATTTAGGCACGCTGGCCGATTGGTTAGGGAGCTGATCGTCAGAACTGGAGTTCGTGGGTTCGAATCCCACTATGGCAGGAATGTTCGTAGCATTTCGGAAATAGTTTTAAGCAAAGGTCCAGGTCTCATCAGCCCTCGTGTGCAAAACAGTAGACCGTAGAGCTTCAAACCAAACCCTAATATTTTAGATGTGCACTGTAATTTATTTTAAATTTTTGACTAAAAGGTACAGAGTTTATATAGGAAAGATGAATAAGATAATTCTTTGAGAGCATAATAATTGCAAAATGACTGTGGCACAGCAGGGGGTGCAAAGAAAGTTTATTAATGTGTAACGCATTCCGGAGCATCGATTAAAAACTTGAGTTCTCAATAAATGGGATTTCTATCTAGCCCCTAATGTCCATTTATATCACAGATGAGTCCACCCTACCTTATGTCAAAAACTACGGCATCCCCTAGATGTTCCAAAAACACTATTAATAAAAAATCCAAGATAATCTCTCTCTCCTTTTTTTTTTATCTCCGTGATGCGATATCTTGTAAATGACAGCACATCTCTCTCTCTCTCTCAGCGGTGCACCCCCGTATCTCCCCACCCATTCATTTTCCGAGCAGTTTCTCTTCTTCTGCCTGCTTACAATGCGTTTTACAGATACGGCTCTGACGTCACGAACTCAGTTGGGGAGGTAGCGGTGGTGGTGGGGGACCGATGGGGGGCGTGCTCTCGTACGCTTGCGTCACCATCTCACCCCCCTGGGCAGGTCTTCCCGAAACGAGGCCAAACACTGAAAAATATTAAAAAAAAAAGAAGAGAAAAAGAGTGGAACCCCGAACCACTCTAACCTTTTCGCCGGAGTTCAATGTCGTGTTCTCCGATTGTTGCTATGGGCCGCAGTTACTCTGTAACCTCCCTCCCCCTTTCCCTTCACATGGCATTATTGCTTTCCATTCTTCTTCAGATCTCTGCTGTGACTGACTCCGTAATGTGGCAGGCGCAAACAGTAAGAATAAATCAGGTTTTGTTCGCACGCCATCCGGATAGGTATAAGTTATGCGATTCTTCGACGTTTAATGGGCATCGATTATGAAAACGGAAGAAATCGGTGGATATGTCTAAAATATGGCTCTGTTTACTGTTTCAGTGACGTCTCCCCCTTCCTTTTATGCTTCAACGTGTAGAGAGGAACAGGCATTGTTGCTAAGCATAGCCAACAGTCGATAGTTTGTGTGATACAAGAATGCGGACCTACAAAATTTTATCGATTTTCTTCCATTCATAAGTGGAAGCTAGGAAAGGAAAAATTGAGTTTATTGTAAAGCCCCCATGTATCGAAATTATTGGCAAATAAATTCAAATCCTAAGTAATGCGAGGTTGTAAGGAAACCTACCACAATCAGGATGTAAGGCTCTCAATTCATCACATAATTCTACCTCATGCACAGATATGTAGATCTGAATATTGGCTACCCTTTTATAACAAGTTGGACCGAAATTGAGTATTTTGCTTGCGGAATAAAACGCTAAATAGGGTTCACAGCTTGAAGAAAGCGATTTTAAAGATAAATCCTCATTATGAGTCAACCAATTTGAGAGTGACACTACAGTTTCTCCGCGAGCTACTGGTTGCTAGAGGCCGTTAGTCTGGCGATTTCTAATTTTCAATCTTAGAGCTGTTTTACAACCTCAATAATGCAGCCAAATTAGTTAAGGTTAAAAAAACTTTTTATTTCGAATTTGAACCGTTGTTATTATTTTTCCTGCAAAATATTCATTGAATATCATTGGCAACAGATTTAAGACTATTACCACTGGACTATTGTTTTATAATAAAACAAATGTTGGGTGTTCCATCTATAACTTCAAACTGTTTTATTCTTGGTTCGTTGATGATAACTGAAAACGTTAAAGCTAATGATATAAATGATGTTTAAACATACTTAAGACAGTTTAGATTCAGCTGCCTCCTGATAACACTAAACATAACTTTTATTGAGATTATGGGGTATGAACTACCTCTTTGAAATAATTATTGGTTATTTGCAGTGTGACATACCATGTTCGATGATTTTACATAAGAAATAATCAAAGCAGCTTGAAGGAAATGACACCTCAAAGAACATAATACTTATTAATAAGTAACTCCATCCTAATCTGTTACTAGACATATTTACAGTTTTAAGGATATATTTTGAAACCGCAGATTCTTAACGCTACTTGAGTTTTGGAATCAACTCGTTTCAATTCGGATTTGTTGCCATTCTCACAGTGGCTGATTGTGGCTAAAACGGGCCCTAGGCAACATTATAATTCCGGGCCTATTTTTCAGTAATGACACATACATTGATTTGGGTAGTTTGGTTTTAAAGCATCTAGTATGTAGTTCTATTTAATTATTGGATTAAAAAATAATATACATGTATAAAAATTAAATAAACATAATTTATTAAACCAAACAAACATAAGCATAATTTATTAATACAAACAATAATTCTTAAACAAATATACCCAGATCGATTAGTTGTACTGCCTTTTTTCTCTTTTTTAATTCTGCAAACTCGTCAATTAGTTTATAATTAATAAAGTTATTTAATAACTTTTTTCCTACATAAAGTAATGATAAACAAATGATTTTTGTTGACATAATGTGGATCATAAAATTTTTTTTATTCTGGCCATGACTGAGAATGATATTTCATCACTTGCATTTATTGGAAGGGTTAAATAAATTCTCAGAATTATGTTTAAATTAGAGAATGTTGCAATAATATTATTTTTCTGAATAAATGACCAGATGGATATAAGCGAAATAATATTTTCTTTACTTATAAAAGTCTTAAATTGTAATACTTCATTTTTCAGTTCTTCTAGGTTTAAATCTTGTTCATACTATTTTAATTCCTCTATTGGAGTGTCACTTACATCACTATCATGAAAAATTGTTTTGAATGTATTGTTAATAATTTTACATCCCTTAGATCTTTTTTTAATGTAAAGAATCGCATACAACAAAAAAATATTAACTTTAAACTGTTCTTTGCCACTGAATCTTATTTTATGTTCTGGAATTTCGCATAACATGCGATGCGTTTAGGAGACACTGATTTTTCAAGAATAATTATGAATATCACTTTTTTCTGTTAAATAAAAATAAAAATTAGAAACCTAATTTTCGGGCCCTAGACACGTGCCTAGGTTGCTTAGGCCTTAGTCCGCCCCTGCATTCTCGCTTTTTAAAAAATATTCATTGGACACTCTTGATAACGTGTACTCGGCACACACACACAAAAAAAAACATATATGTGTTGTGATATTTTTCTAATGATGTGTTAGTTTATTTTTGAATAAAAAAAAGTCTTTTTATCTCAGAAAAATATGTTTCTGCCATCGAATTCAGGTTATTACTCTACACCACCTTTAAAAGTAGTGTACAGTAAAAAAGTTTCCCTATCGATATAGAAAAACATATTTATACACATTTACATATTTTTCGATACAATATGTTGCCTCAAATGTATGTTTTAGTGTTAATTTACTTCAGGAAATAAAGCTGTATACACAAATTTCAATAACATCTTTCTAAGAAATAAATTATTTCCCATGCTCTATATATTTCTATGCATTTACTGCGTTATTATGAGTGCATTGCAAAAAGTTTTTTTTTATCGACGAATTAAAAAGAAATTTAACAAGTTACCATATTTTTCCATGTAATATTTTGTTTTTAAAAATAATTTTTCATGTTAATTTATTTCAGAAAATAGAGTTGAATAAACGAATTTCAATAAAGGCATGAAGAAAAGGTTTCTCAGTCTGTGTACGTGTATGTATTTACCATTTTTCTTTACATATCTGAGAAATATATCATTATTATTCCGCATACGGAGTACATGGTAATGCGGATAAATTAAATAAGGAAAGAAAATTCAATAATGCACAAAATATTACTTGTTTGCTGTGTCGCGCTTCTGCGTTAATGTTTTATTTTCATATGGGGATAGCATTTCTTATTTCTTATTTATTAAATATGCATTTTTGCATAAAGAATTTTAGTGAGTTTTATATTAATACTTTTGGTATTCATAATATACTGGGATATCACTTTTTACGGATAGTGTTTATTTTTTTAACGAGTATGCTTTGTGTTTTGCATATAATATTAAGGGTCTAAAGCAGTGATTCTCAACCTTTTTTAAGCTGCCGACCCTCTACGGAGCCAAAATGAGTTCTACGCCCTCTTTTGTAAAAACCCCGTAATTTAACACTAGATTTACGGATGTTGATCATATACCTATTTTTACTGAAGTGAGCCACTTTGACTCATACAAGAAAATTGAAGTTATTTGCAAAGAAAATAGTTCCAAATTAATTTAAATAAAATGTTTATTATCAAAAAACTCATGGAAAACATTTTTCGATACAAAATCTGTTTTTGAAACACATTTTCCGTAAACATTTCTATTACATTTAGCACAATGGTTTCTACATCTGTTTCTTTTGCATGATTGTTGAACTTCACAATTCTTCCGTGCGTCAGTAGCAGGAATTTCTGTCATTGGAATGGAAGTGTTCTCGACCTATTCTCTATATTTACTTCTTAGCTCTTCAGCCAATTGGAAAATATCGTGAAATATTTATTGAGTCGTCTGTTATACAGAATCCAAGCATTGATATCTAAATCTAAAATGTTGTAGAAAATTTGTAGATCTGCGTGAAATGAAAGAGAAACAATCATATTTATTGTTTAGGTGATAGGATATAAATTCATGTTTGCGATTAACTGTCAAACCATTCTATGAGTCAAATTGGTTCACAACCGTGAAAATAGGTATACCACATTTGATAATGCGAAATGAAGGGTCTGAGTAAGAGGAATTTAAAGTTTACATATATTTTATTACTTAACTAAAAACCAACGTATGTTTTTGAAAAGTGATATTAAAGTTTTATATATATATATATAATATATATATATATATTTATATAAAATGTATATATATAATATATATATATATATATATAATATACAATTTGTTATAGTGACGAAATTTTTTAAGTAATTTTTTATCTATTTAATGATTTGGTAAATATATTTTACACGAAACAAGTTATCAAGAAAATATATTCACAGAAAGCCCTTTGTTGAATTATGATATTACATCTTGATTTAAGTACCAATATGTCTTTAAATATCAAGTAAATTTTGTTCTACTTACTTATAATTTAATCATTTAATGTTTTAAATTTTCTTATAAAGATCTTGGTACAATCATGTACATAGTCCAAAAGAGATAGCCAAACTTTATAAAAATTTGTATCATCTTTATGAATATTATATAAAAGGAAAATCGCAACATTATTATTTATAAATAAAAAAAGTAACAATAGATAAATATGTAATAAAATAAATATCTAGAAAAACAAAATCCACATAATTTTTGACAAATCTCTGTCGTTCATATTGAAATTTTATTTTATATTTTTTATTATTAATAATACACAAGGAATGTTATTTTAAAATTTTTATAATTTATGTATGCGATTAACTGTAAAACCATTCTTGATCAATTGGTTCACAACCGTGAAAATAGAACACATTTGATAATGCGAAATAATTGGAAAGGAATGAAAGTTTACATATCATTCTTAACTAAAAACCAACGTATGATTTTAAAAAATTACATTAAATTTTATATATATATGATCAAATTTTAAATGATCACATTTTTTTAGTATCTGGTTTATTAAATAAACATATTCAATTATAAGAGGCAATGCTTAAGTAATTTTTTTGCAATAGAATTGCAACAGATTTTTTATACTAAAAAACGTCAAGAACACTCAAAAAACGTTTTTTTATATTTCTTTATTGCCCAATTTAAAAAAATAGAATTAAAATTTACACTGTAATTGGTAAATTAAGTTTTTAAATCCTACTTTTAATTTAAATTACGATTTTACAAAATAGAGAATCCTTTGGCTCCGTAATTCTGTATTAAAAAATATTGAGAATCAATGCTTTGAGAGTAATATTTATATGCAAAACATCATATTGTTAAAAAAATAAATAAAATATCAAAAACCACAGTAAGAATGATATCACAGTATATTATGAATACCAAAGTATTTTGCAGTTTATTACTTAAAAATATGTTAACAAAGTAATAGAGTAATAATTGTATTATATATTTTTAATTAATTAAAAATATGCAACATCAGTAAATAAATACTATCAACACTTAAATATTCTTAGAACAATGTCTAAAGAAATCGATACATGCTGAACTGTGAAAATCAGATAACACTTTCTTCGTATTCACAGAGAAATAATCGAGAGACAATTAAAAAAAATTAAAAACATCGCAATGTTTTTTTATTAATTTCTGTAGGCCATTTATTTCTTTTGAATTCCTCAGTTTTTTTTTAGTTTTATATTAATTAAACAATAGAATTTAAGGAAGAGTACTTTTTTTATAATAATTAAATCTAGATTTATGTATTTTTCAGAACTATTATAAATCAAAAAAACAATTTAATTGCTGTATTTATGGAAAAAAATATAAACAAAAACACGTTATGCAAATGTAGCATGTTTTATCTTGTTTTTGTTCTTATCTCCTTTTGTAGCATGTCCTTTGTGTTATTATTTATGTTATACTGGAAACTTTTATCATATGATTTAATTTGATGAAGATATCTAATACAATTCTTTGCTTTAAGAATAAAATTTTATAAAAAATAATAGCAGAATATAAACCCCAAAAGTCCAATTAAAAAACGCGCTAACTGGAAAAATATAC
>CM063506.1:104231068-104243568 GCA_032207245.1 Pardosa pseudoannulata
TCGGCAACCTTTGTTTAGGTCGTAAGCATATTTTTCTTGGTAAGTTTTTAGCAGCTGGCTGATGTGCAAATTCGATTTCAACACGAAAATTTGAAAATTATCTCCCTAAAACCTAGAGTTTGAGATTAAGGCCGAGTTGGATTAGTGGCTCAGCTTACTAAACGAAAATTTGGAAGTGCCGGGTTCGAGGTGCACTAAGCCTCTAATATCCCTTTATACTCAGAAAGCGTGCATTATAAAGCTGTGGGTTTGGAGAGTTGGCAGGTGGAAACGAGGTACGAAATCAAGACTAAAAATTTCCCTCCTGACGATGATAAAAAATGAGGGGGTTCTGCATCGAGGTATGATGAATGCCTTATACCCAGAGTAGGTGGTCAAGGTAAGCAGCCCGTTACGAAAATTATAAAAAAAACCCTAGAGTTTGAAATTAAAGCCGGAGTTTGCTTAGTGGCTCCGCTTACTAAACGAAAATTTGGAAGTGCCGGGTTCGAGGTGCACTAAGTCTCTAATATCCCTTTATACCTAGAAAACGTGCATTATAAATCTGTGGGTTTGGAGAGTTGGCAGGTGGAAACGAGGTACGAAATCAAGACTAAAAATTTCCCTCCTGACGATGATAAAAGATGAGGGGGTTCATCATCGAGGTATGATGAATGCCTTATACCCAGAGTAGGTGGTCAAGGTAAGCAGCCCGTTACGAGATACCAGGGAATTTTAATCCCCAGACCACGATCTTGGATAAGCTAGAATAAAATTAAAGCTACTTCGATAGCATAGAAAACCTTTTAATTTTTTTCACATATTTTTTAAGAGCAGTGAAAACAACATAGCCGTTTTCATTGAGATCGATATAGAAACATAACACAGAGGTTCTCAAATTTTTCCAAATATTGATGTTCTTCCTTAAAGTGGACCTTTAGAGTAAACTTTTTTTCTTTTAAATGAATTTCCTTGAAGATTGACTACGTTAATAGTACTATTGATATATAAATATTTTTTTAAAACTTGAAGGCGAAATATCAATTAGTTTTGGAGTTATTAATTATTAATTGTTTCACAATTAGCTTAATTGGAAATGCTCCAGGCGCATCAATTTTGCATAAAATATTATAAAAAAATTTTCGAGTATACCTTATAGACTTTACAAAAAAATGTAGCTGTTTCCATAAACATGCATATAAAATATAAAGAGAAAAAAATAATTATGATGGTGATAGCCATATTTTGCAGAATAAACAGCTATAGCGGTTAATTAAAATGCATAACTAACATATTATATGCTTCTAAATATACCCGTTTCAACTAGACTTTATTTTATAAACTCTAACGTAAATAATACTGGAATTTCAGAGACAATGATCTATTTTCAATGCGCCTGGAGTATTTTAAACATTTGTAATACATGAAAATTTTACTTCTGAGTAAACAGCATTTGAAGTTATTATTGATATACCCATAAGTAATGATAAGCTTATTATACCCATAAGCAATCATAAAATGATGGGAATGAAAAAATTATTTTTGCTCCGTTTTCCTAATGATATATTCTTTCACTATTCACTAAAATCGAAAATTCGAATTTTCGGTCGATTTTAGTATATTTGAAAGTCTACCATAGCCTTAATACAGATTCTGAAAAGGTATCCTTTATAAAAATAAATAAAACACATTTCAAGCTATGTCAAAATTTAGTGAACAAATTTTAATAAACACAATAACCAAAGAGTCGGATAAAACTGTTGATTACTGTGCAATTTCTAAAATCGGGGAATGAAGTTGTACACAGCTGTCTTCTTTTCCTAGTCCAAAAAGATTTTTGAGTAATAACTTTTTGACAGTGACTATCAAAAACCAAGCTTCACATACATAACATGTAACAAATGAAATTAAAATTCATCTAACTTTCGCATTTAGTGAGCATGCCACATTTATGATAATCAATTACCCATTCAAAATATTTTTAATAAATTGCTACAAGATAACTTCTCCGATTTTCTTATTTTGCAGTAGTTAATTCACAGATAGCAGTTGCATTAAATGGATCTCGAATCCATGCAAATTTATGGATATTACCATTTCAATGTATTTCTCAAATCAGTTATTAAGCTGTGCTAAGTGTTCAAACATCAATTTCACTGTAGTTCAAAATTTATCTCAACACGGTAAAACACCAAAATCTTTCCATACCTTAATTTTTTTTTATAAGAGATATTCTTAAAATATTTCAGTTGTGAGACAGATTGAGTAAACTCTGAATGCATTAAGGAAATTTCATGCTGCATTTGGACTATTTTTATTAATGCTAAAATAAAAACTCTAAATTCGTATATTAGTCCAACTACTTCCTAAAATATTCTTAAAATATTTCAGTTCTGAAACAGATTGAGTAAACTCTGAATGTATTAAGGAAATTTCATGCTGCATTTGGACTGATTTTATTACTGCTAAAAGAAATAAAACTCTAAATTCATATATTAGTCCTACTACTTCCTAAAATATTCTTAAAATATTTCAATTATGAAACAGATTAAGTAAACTTTGAATGTTTTAAGGAAATTTCATGCTGCATTTGGACTGATTTTATTACTGCTAAGAGAAATAAAACTCTAAATTCATATATTAGTCCTAAAATTTCATAAGATATTCTTAAAATATTTCAATTCTGAAACAGATTCAGTAAACTCTGAATGCATTAAGGAAATTTCATGCAGCATTTGGACTATTTTTATTAATACTAAAATAAATAAAACTCTAAATTCATATATTAGTCCTACTACTTCCTAAAATATTCTTTAAATATTTCAATTCTGAAACAGATTGGGTAAACTCTGAATGTTTTAAGGAAATTTCATGCTGCATTTGGACTATTTTTTAATGCCAAACTAAATAAAACTCTAAATTCATATATTAGTCCTACTACTTCCTAAAATATTCTTTAAATATTCAATTCTGAAGGAGATTGAGTAAACTCTGAGTGCATTAAGGAAATTTCATGCTGCATTTGGACTGATTTTCTTTTAATTCATTTAATTTCACCGTCTAAATTTATTGGCCTTACTGCATAAGCCTCTAGGGGGCAATAAAGGAACGTGTCAGTCTGATCATTAACATCCCCTTATTCGAAGTTCTGGCCTGTGGGGGATTTTCGAATGTGTTGAATAAAGATGGCAATTAACGAAGCAACGCTCTGCACACTTTATAATCAAAAGAATAGACTTTGGTTCTATACATTTTGATGATACTATGTATTAACTTGTCTTATAGATCCAACTCTGCCCCCAGAAATTGTACTTTTTAACAGAAATTTTCATCTCTTAAATATATGTATTTGTATTCTATAACAATGGGTTATACAATAATTATTGTACATAATAATACCATTAAGTGCATGAAAATCCTTATAAGCAAATGATATAAATAAATTCAATCGTTGCACTGCAATAAAATGTTAAATTTCGATTTTGAACTAGCATATAGCCCGTCATATGACGGGATAAGTAAAATTTTTAATTTTCCAGAATTGTAAAGTACCTTATGAGGCTGGTAAAAAAAATTGTTTGTTATTTGGCTGAGAATTATCTGGTACATGCTCAATAATTTGTTTATCTTCATACTCCTCTAAAGTCTCCCGATACTGTGAATGCAGTTTAGAATCACGTTGAATTCATTTAGAAAGATAATTCAAAGTTTTCTTAGCTACGTCGAAATTATCGTTAAGTTCTTCCTATTTTTTTTTGCCACAGTAATTAATGGAAGTAAAGGAATGAAACTATCGTTTCCACTACACCGTGGAAGTAGATAGAATTTGTTGTTAATACCGTTGATAATCGATAAATAATCGATAATTAAATAATCGATGATTAAATTTAAAATTATCACATATGTACCTAATCTATTATTTAAAGAAATTATAAAAGAAAATTATTTACATTATATCTAAGTTCAGTGATAAAACGTATGAAAATAATGCAGATGATATTTAAATAATTTAAAATAAGAAATGATTAAATGAGATGGTTAAAGGAATGACGTCCTAATGCTAGAAAAAATGTTATTTTTACCTATTTATTGTGTGACAAATTGATAAATTTAATCACCTGCTCTTAACCGAGGAAAATAAGGCTTGAGATAATGACATTAAATGCTAGAAAAGGGGGGAAGAGGTAAATTTCAAAAGTTGCTAACCCTAACTCATCAAGATATATACGCAAATATGGACGCCTCTATCCATTCTAGATATAACCGCTTCATAAATTCAAAGACAGACGGACAGATAACTTAGACTATTATTATATAGGGGATAAGTTGGACCCACCTCGAAATTATTATTTTCTTGGTAAGACCTTGACTATGTATATTTTGAAGTTATATAACCATTCCTTTTGTCTATTTCAGTTTTGTTAATTCTTAGGAAACGCATGAGTGCTGAAAAATAATATTTTGTAATAATAACTTGCTGTAACTTCTAATCTCATAAACAGAAGAACAAAGTTATTGCTTTATAAGACACTAATTCGACCAATCCTCTCATACGCTGCTGAAACATGGGCATTAACTGAAAGAAACAAAGAGACTCTGGCTGTTTTCGAAAGAAAAGTACTCCGCAGCATTTTAGGAGGTTTGAAATGCAACGACACCTGGAGGAGAAGAACAAATTCCGAAATCTATAAGATTTTTAAGGAGCCAGACATAATAAAATTCATTTCTATTCAACGTTTGAAATGGGAAGGACACTTGATTAGAATGAATCCAAAAATTAAAAGAAACTTCCAAACAGCTATCTTCCATTTCTGACCCCAGCGGTCGCCATGCTACTATTCTGGACTTCTGTTCAAAATTATCCTGTCTCATTATTAGTCGCTCTCACCACCGCTAGTCCCCATCTTGTCTGTTTGCTATGTTTTTCGGAGTTTGAGGGCTCGGCCCAGGTAACTCCGTTACCCATTCATCCTGTGATCCTGTGATAAAATGAATGACGACTGAACCACCAAGAGGATCTTCGAGGCCAAACCATTGGGAGCTCGTAAAAGGGGAAGACCAAGAATTTGGTGGATTGACTGCTTTGAAACAGACTTAAAGATCCTTAAAATCAAGCACTGGAAGAGTCTATCTAAGAAAAGAAATGCCTGGAACTCGATTCTGTGGAAAGCCATGGCCCACCCTTGGCTATCGCGCCATTAAAGAACTTCCAAAGTCATCATTTTACGACCTGAGTCTATATAACCTGGTATTGATAGCCAGAAACTTAACTATTCTCCATAATGGCAGTATATCGTATATTTCAGTAAAATATTATCTTCGGATACATCTTAGAATGATTTCTTTTGTGTTATATATATTGGGGTGATGTCACTTGCGTATATAGCATTCTTTAATCTATACGTTCCCCCCCCTTCACAGATGGTGCAATAAAAGTAACAACCTCAGTGATATACCTTCCAGGGCCGTAGCCAGAAATTGTTTTTTCGGGGGGGGGGGACTAAAAGGGAAAGAAATTGTTATTTAGGAATGATAATTCAGTAAAACAAAATTAAGGAATTAAAGCAATTATCCATTTTTAACTCAAATACTTAAAAAGTTTTAATGACATTGTTATCTTTCTAACGAGAAAAGACTAAATATAAGGAAATATAGAAAAACGTTAAATTTTCAGACAGCGGATTATTAAAACTTATTATAGCCAAAGTGTTTTTTTTAATATGTTATTATACAGCTAGGCAGATGGCACCTACACATAGGTGGAACATTTTCTTTTGACGAAATGGTCTTCTAGAATTTCGGCAGGGGACCGGTTCCTTAAATGCCCCCTTTACCTATGGCCTTGATGTCTCCTATAGGTGTATATGGGCTTCAAGCGCCCGAGGTACTTGAGTGAACTTTTCTCTACGTTTTTTTTCTCTAGTCTCGAGCTTACCTCTGTAGGTTTGGTTTGGTTTGGAGACTACGGTCTACTTTTTGCAACACGAGGGTTAATGAGACCGAGACCTACAGCTTACAGCCGATTCTGAACGGCTACGAACATCCATGCCACAGCGGGATTCGAACCCATATGTAATTATAAAGTTGACGTTAAATTAGAAAATATTGATAAGTTGGTAACAGTAACAAAATGACTGAAAGATATATCGAACCGAAATAAACCGATATTTTTTTCGGTTCAGTTCCGGTTTTCGTTCCGACCAAAATAACTGTTTTTTCCGGTTTTCGGTTTTCGGTTCAGTTCCGGTTCGAAGCCCTGAAATATATACAACCCAAACTCGTTTATAACGATCTCTAAGGAACCTCGATTTTTGTCAATTATAAACAGGAGCTCGTTAAAAACGGGTTTGGGAAAAAATCATAAAACTTGTAATACTTACTATAGCACATATACAGTCTACCACATCACTTAAAATTTAAAAATTTAAGTTTTTTACAGTCTACTCTATTAGGAAGAGGGTCAATATAGGTCAATATCACTGTTAAAAAATGTATTAAGGATAATTTGGTTTGTGCGCTGATTTTAATTTATGGCAAATGAATAAACTGTGATGCGCTACTATGCTAAGTTCTAATTTTGTTTGAGTTTGTTTAGTTAAGCTCTCATAGATTTAACATTGCATCAAGTATTCCCAAATTTATCGTTAAATCGAGGCCAGTTATAAGTGAGTTGTACTGTTTTCCATGTCTGTTCTCAAGCCTAGAAGAGGCTATAATTTAAAGAAAATGTAAATAATTATTAAGCTATATATATAAATATAAAATAGGATGCATTTTTTTTTCTGTGCTACCCTTTTCTACGTCATTATGTAATACCTGTACAGTTGACAACTACAAAGATTCGTGATGTGAAGTTATACTTTAAGCTTTAATAAGGCATCAATATAGGGATTTTTTTCTGCTCAATTGACCCACTTAATTAAATTTATTTAACTTTCAACACTTTTAAGGGGGAACTATAGATAAATTGTTAAAGAACATACAAATATATTAAATGTTAGTAAAGGTTGTCAGTACACGGGGTGGTTTTTCTTTGTTAAGAATTAAATTATCAAATGGGTCAGATGTATTGGCTTTACACGAAAATATTAAATATTAGTGAAGGTTGTTAGTACACGGGGTGTTTTTCCTTCGCTGCTGTATGGACTTTACACGAAGATATTAAATGGTAGTGAAGGTTGTCAGTACATGGGGTGGGTTTTCTTCGTTAAGAATTAAACTATCAAATGAGTCAGCTGTATGGACTTTATGGGTGCAAGATGTAGCTGAGCTTTCTGACAATACAAGTTCTCCGATACGGTAGCTCTGACCCCCCCCCTCCCCAAACTGGTACGGATATGGATTTACCTCTTGTGATAAACCAGAGGTTTCCAATGAGAACGGCTTTCAAAGCTAATTTTGCGGCCCGCAAAAATTTTTTTAAAACTAAAATATTTCATAGATCTATAGTGTTTTTTATTCGGTCATCAAAAACTAGATCTCGACTTGCGGATTCATTCTTGCTTTATGTTTTGATATTAGGAACAGAGTTAGATGTAGATATCCGTTCATTGGATGATCCTCCACCATACTCTCACTAAATTAAGCTTTTTTAATCTTTATTAACTGCAGTTTACCCTTAGTTTATTTTCTATTTTCCCTTTGTCAATATTAATTAATTTTAATTTCATTAATTAATATAAACTGACACTGTTGCGGGATCGTCTTAAATTCAACTGTTTATAAGCTATAACTCTTATCCAGTTATAAATTAGTCAGTGTTACAAAAGTATTTATTATTTTCCTTGAACTTTAAACTTGAAATCAACCATTTTTCTATTTTGATTTCCTACATTGTCACGTTTAGTCTTACTTTTAATATGCATATTATTTCATATTGGTGCTACAGTTCTACTAGTAGAATTTTACGAAAATTGACCCAATAATAAAAGTAGGACCGAATCATGCAAAAGGTGGTTTAGTACGGCCTACGACTATTACAAGAATCCACTCTGATAAACCTTGAGCAACTGCAGTTATGATAAAGAAATTCAAAATCTGGGCTTATTCTGAGATAAAGGAATGAAGTCCTCGAAATCATTGAAATTAAAATAAATCTTTGTAGGAAAGTTGTTGTAGATAAAAAGCTCTAATTAAGAAAGCTTATAAACTCTAGCTGTGGGAACCAATAGTTTTTACGTTTGTTTAATTACATAAAATATAAAACAATGTTCTGAAAGGGAAAACTATGCAGCAGTAGGAAAATAGTTTGTAATTTGTGGTAATACAATTAAAAATTTTTAACTTTGTTTGTATAGATGCACTTAATTACTCCAGGGTGTAAAAAACTTGACGAATTGATTTTGACCCAAAAGATATACTTCAAGAGTAATGTACACAGCAGACAAATTTTAGAATAAAATAAGACTATATATTTCTAAGAATACATAAAAAAGCAACTAAAGTGCATATACAAATAAAGTATGTTGCAATTTGAAAAATAGTTTGTAAGTTGTAATACTATTAAAAAAATCTTTTAACTCTCTCTCAACTACTCCCGAGTGTTAAATTAGACTTAATTCACTTCGAACTCAAAAACAATGCTTCAAGTCTAATTCCAACAGCAGACAATTCTTAGAATTGAAGAAGAAAAGACTACAATTCTACGAATGCATAAACCTTTGAAGCTGCAATTCAGACGAATTCCCTCATCAAGCAATTCGTTGTTTCATTTCCTAGAATTAACTATTTATCACAACCTCAACTCGACAAGAGGCTGTTATGTATGTTTTACTCTAGCATGTCTATCACGTTTTCGAGTCCGTGTATTTAATGAGGGTGGTGGCCAAGAATTCTGACGCTCTAAAACACTCGTCCCTACCACCTACGAGGCTGTATATTATCGTCCGAACCAAGAAATATACGCCCCGCCAGGAAATACCAGGAACGCCCAGGTTAGACAAGTTAATAGATGTGAAGGGGAGAAGGGAAATTGGATAAAAATGGACCTTTTCTTTTCTTTTTAGCGTCATTTTACCTCAAATTGCATACATTGACTCAGATTTTTTTTTTATTGGTAATATTACTTCTGAGATCTACTAATTTATTCTCATAATAAACATCCTGGATATATAAACCTATAATAATTCTTAGACTAGCTGCTTTATGAGGACAGTTCTCACTTTTTATAAATTAAATTGATTTTTACAGTAAACCATTTACTTTTTAGTGTCATTTTTACCTCAAATTGCGTACATTTAGCCAGATTTTTTTTATTGGGAATATTACTTCTGAGATCTACTAATTTATTCTCATAATAAACATCCTGGATATATAAGCATACAATAATTCTTAGACTAGCGGCTTTATGAGGACAGTTCTCACTTTTTATAAATTAAATTGTTTTTTACAGTAAACCATTTAAATTTTAGTGTCATTTTACCTCAAATTGCATTCATTTACCCAGATTTTTTTTGGGTAATATTACTTCTGAGATCCACTAATTTATTCTTATAATAAACATTCTGGATTTATAAGCCTACAATAATTCTTAGAATAGCAGCTTTATGAGGATAGTTCTCACTATTTATAAGTTAAATTGTTTTTTACAGTAAACCATTACATTTTAGTGTCATTTTACCTCAAATGGCATACATTTACCCAAATTTTTTTATTAGTAATATTACTTCTGAGATTTACTAATTTATTCTCATAATAAACATCCTGGATATGAAAGCATACAATAATTCTTAGACTAGCGGCTGCATGAGGACAGTTCTCCCTTTTCTTAAATTAAATTGTTTTTTACAGTAAACCATTTACATTTTAGTGTCATTTTACCTCAAATTGCATACATTTACCCAGATTTTTTTTATTGGTAATATTACTTCTGACATCTACTAATTTATTCTCATAATAAACATTCTGGATATATAAGTATATAATAATTCTTAGGAAGACTATGGAGGAGAGTTCCTACTTTATGAAGACAGTTCTCACTTTTTATAAATTAATTTCTTTTTTTCAGGAAACCATTTACATTTTAGCATTATTTTACCTCAAATTACACACAAAATTTTTTTACATAGATTTTTTTTACTGGTACATATTCTCTGAGATTTACTAATACATTCTCATTCAAAAGATTCTGGATTGATAAGTTTTATGAAGATAATTTTTACTTTTTTCTTTTAGAATTTTAAACTTGATATATTGTGGAAGAAAGTGTTAGAATGTGAATTTTTAAAATTGAATTTATTGTATTTAAAAATGACAATTTTAGAGAAATATAATTTTTAATTCTTTTTTAATTTTTAATTTTTTTTTTAGGAAAAGAATTTTTTTAGCTTCATTTTCAACTCAACTTACATGCAAATACCCATATTTTTTATTAGTAACTTTACTGTGAGATCTAATTTAGCGCCATAACAAAGACAAATAAGCGTGTTATTCTTGTGACTAGTGTTACTAGTCCTTCTAAGAATAATGCTTTTAGAATTTTAAACTTGATATATTGTGGAAAATGCTAGAATGTGCATTTTTAAAATTAAATTTATTCTATTTACATTACAAATAACAATTTTAGAGAACTATAAGTTTTTTTTAAAATAATTTTTTTAGCATCATTTTTAATTCAAATTAAATATATTTACCCATATATTTATTGGTAACTTTACTGTGAGATCTAATTTAGTACCATAACAATGATTTAGGTCAGACAAATAAGCACATTATTCTCAGGAGGACTAGCGGCTTTATGAGGACAGTTTCCCTAATACCAATTTTTTTTTAGTTCTAATTTCAATATACTAAAGAATGTGTTAGAATAAACATCTAAATTAAATTCCTTCACTATATTTTACTGCTTGCCCAAACTGAAGCAACCTAATATAATTTATTTCACCTATTTCTCCAATTATATCACTTCAACTTCATATCATGCCAACTCAATTTCATCAGTTTTTGTGTGCAATTATCAGTAAAACCTGAACTAGAAGACTTGGCACAGGAAGTTCAGTTACTAATTCTTCCCGTGAGGTCCCATGAGGTAGAATATACTGTAAAAAAAAATTCGTATTTACAGATGAGAACTAATAATATAAGAGTATAGATTCCTTTGTTAGAATAAAACTTCCTTTTTAGCATCCTTTTACCCCAAATTACGTACAACTACCCCTTTTTTATTGGTTACATTATTTCTCAGAACTTTTAATTTATTGTAAAAATAAAGGTTCTGTGTACATAAATAAGCACATAATTTCACAGTCTTCAAAAAACTAGGTGCTTTAGGAGGCTGGTTTTTTAATATGAATTTTTTATTTTATTTTTAAAGCTAAAGATACTGTGGGACATGTTAGAAAAATTCCTCAAATTTATCATATCTAAAATTGAACAACATTAAGAATTTTGGAGAAATTTAAGCTTTTTTCTACAGAACAATATTTATGTCTTGTAAATTTTTCCCAATTGTTTCAGAAGTATTATATCAGTTAAAAGCTTCTTTTTAAAAAATATATATTACAAGTGGGAAAGCTATAGGGAGTTTTATATGTCCTATAATACAGTATAAATCTAAAAATATTTTTTTGTGTGTAACAGAAACGAAATGTATTTTAAAAGACTAACAAAAAATAAAAGCTATAAAGCTTTTACAGTATTAAATGATCACAGTTCCATTAAAAAGCATTATATCAAAAGTTTAACAATACTTCGGAAAAATGCAAGTACTGGGTAAAGGGTAGTGTATCTTTTGATTACATGGTGACATAACTTTCTCGTGAATTTCTGCAATGCTGGTCGTTTATAAAGTTTAGTGTCCCGTTCAATATCTCTAAAAAACTTTGATTTTAGGACCATTAATCTTACTTTAACAGTATATCAGTTGCAGTTTAAAATACTAGCTATGATTACCTGCTGCTGGGTAAAAGTTTATAACAAACAGTTTTATCCATCTGTTAAAAGAACTTATCCAACTATTAAAACCAGTTGCCCATTTTCAGAAATTAAAAATTACACAAAGGTTGAGAATCTTTTCGATGTTGTGATGTATCTTTCTCCGTTCACAACTTATAAATCTAAGATGGCGTCGTTCGTTAGAGGTTACAAACATTTCATTTGAGATTTTATTACTGAAAAACAAAATTGAAAACAGAAAATGGCTTCGTATACGATTAGAGTCTATTTACCTTGCATATTTAGAAGTCCAGTTACATCATGGTGTCGTGGAATATTCCTGAGAGCAATTGGTGAAACTTAAGTGGTTTTCTTCTGGCAAGATCAACCAAGGTAAGAAACTATTTTCTTTTAGCTAAAAATAGTGAAACGATATACATTTTCTTCATGTTTTTAGTTTTCTTGGTTAAACAGAATCTGCTTTTTGTTCCTTTTTTGCATTGGATTAGTTGCGTTATGATCCTTCCCCTCTCTGTCATTAGCTTTTTTGAGTATCTTTTCTCTTAATGGTTTATAATTATATTTCAGATTAGATCAATCAAATTTTAGACCTAGGCATCTGCATATGCTGTTGTTATTGTTGTCTATCA
>CM063506.1:104251068-104253568 GCA_032207245.1 Pardosa pseudoannulata
GAAGATTTACTGTATCACAAAAGTGAACACATTAGCGCACCATAGTAAAATAAGGTAAAATGCATTATTTATATAGATAAATGTGAGCAATTTAGAAATTTATTCAGTTAACGTTTACTTTCTTTTTTTTTCAGAAATTTAAATACTTCTTTACTCTACTATCTATTAAAATTGATTTCGAGAATTTTTATGCCATATATGTTTATAAATTTGTTATTTTAAATTACTATTTAAGAGTAATACCTGGTAATTAATAGTTGAGATTCATGAGTATGAGAATTGCTAAATTACAGGTAATGAAACTTTTTCTATAAAATTTATATGTATAATTAAATTTGCGTAAAATTACCTTAATTAATGGTTAATCAAACTCAGCTGTCTCCATTAATTAACAACAGTATAAAAGACAGCTTTATCTATGATTACGAGAATAATAAATAACATTCTTTTAACTATTAACTACCAAAACGTGATTCTAGGTGATTTCTTAATATTTAGAATACGCCTATCTTTCAACTTTATTTTTTTATGTTTGTGTAACAAAATGTGTTTCGAGAAAATCTCTGAAATTACCAAGAATCGTATTAGGTTGCAAAACTTGTCAAGTCTTTAAAATTTGTCAGGAACTCATTATTATTAAATAAATTATTAATCAAGTTTTTTTATAATAATTAATATTTCTTTCAACCACAATCTACCCAAACGTGATTTTGATTGCTTAATCTTTTGAATTCTCCTATCTTTTAACTCTCTTTTTTTTAATGTTTGTGCGTCTGTATCATAAAATGTGTCTTGAGA
This sequence comes from Pardosa pseudoannulata, assembly GCA_032207245.1. Classification (NCBI taxonomy): domain Eukaryota; kingdom Metazoa; phylum Arthropoda; class Arachnida; order Araneae; family Lycosidae; genus Pardosa; species Pardosa pseudoannulata. Next base: position 104,251,867 of record CM063506.1, read on the forward strand.
AAGTTTATTTCTAATACAACTAAAAATAGTATTAAGTTGCAAAACTTGTAAATTTTTTAAAATTTATTCAAAATTAATTATTATTAAATTGATTATTATTTAATTATTTTATAATAATTAATAGTGATCTCAAACACAAAATACCTAAACGTGCTTTTAATTTGTTGCTTAACATTAGAATACACCTATCTCTCGACACTTTATTATTTTTTTGTTTGTGTGTCTGTGTAATAAAATGTGTCTCGAGAAAATTTATCTCTAAAACCACTAGAAATAGTATTAGGTTGTAAAACTTCTCAGTTCTTTAAGATTTATTCAAAATTAATTATTATTAAATTAATATTAGTTAATTATTTTATAATAATTAATAGTGTTCTCAAACACAAAATACCTAAACGTTCTTTTAATCCATTGTTTAATCTTTAGAATACACCTATCTCTCGACTCTATTATTATTTTTTAATGTTTGTGTGTCTGTGTTTTACAAAATGTGTCTCGAGTAAGTTTATTTCTAATTCAACTCGGAATTGTATTAGGTTGTAAAACGTGTTAATTCTTTAAAATTTATTCAAAATTAATTATTATTAAATTAATTATTAGTTAATTATTTTATAATAATTAATAGTGTTCTCAAACACAAAATACCTAAACGTTCTTTTAATACATTGCTTAACCTTTAGAATACGCCTATCTCTCTACTCTTTATTATTTTTTAATGTTTGTGCGTTTGTGTAACAAAATGTGTCTCGAAAAAGTTAATATCTGAAACCACTAAAAATAGTATTAGGTTGTAAAACTTAGTTAATTATTTTATAATAATTAATATTGTTCTCAAACACAAAATACCTAAACGTTCTTTTAATCCATTGTTTAATCTTTAGAATACACCTATCTCTCAACTCTATTATTATTTTTTAATGTTTTTGTGTCTGTGTCACAAAATGTGTCTCGAGAAAGTTTATTTCTAATACCACTAGGAATAGTATTAGGTTGTAAAACTTGTCAATTCTTTAAAATTTATTCAAAATTAATTATTAATTATTAGTTAATTATTAGTAAATTATTTTATAATAATTAATATTGTTCTCAAACACAAAATACCTAAAGGTGCTTTCAATTCACTGCTTAATCTTTAGAATACACCTATCTCTCAACTCTATTATTAGTTTTTAATGTTCGTGTGTCTGTGTAACAAAATGTGTCTCGAGAAAGTTTATCTCTAAAACCACTAGAAATAGTATTAGGTTATAAAACTTCTCAATTCTTTAAGATTTATTCAAAATTAATTATTATTAAATTAATATTAGGTAATTATTTTATAATAATTAATAGTGTTCTCAAACACAAAATACTTAAATGTGCTTTTAATGCATTGCTTAATCTTTAGAATACACCTATCTCTCGACTCTATTATTTTTTTTAATGTTTGTGTGATTGTGTAACAAAATGTCTCAAGAAAGTTAATCTCTGAAACCACTAAGAATAGTATTAGGTTGCAAAACGTGTCAATTCTTTAAAATTTATTCAAAATTAATTATTATTAAATTAATTATTAGTTAATTATTTTATGATAATTAATAGTCTTCTCAAACACAAAATACCTAAACGTGCTTTTAATCTATTGCTTAATCTTTAGAATAAACCTATCTCTCAACACTATTATTATATTTTAATGCATGTGTGTCTGTGTAACAAAATGTGT
>CM063506.1:104258568-104318568 GCA_032207245.1 Pardosa pseudoannulata
TTATGCAATTTCTCTTTTCTAGACCTCACCTCCGGACTTAATAGATACTATAATAGAACTCATGTAATGAGCATAAAATATTCATGGTAGAGCTTAAAGTTAACATCAGAAAAGAAAATATATTTACTTGTCATACTCTACTGAAAATACTTGTCAACAGTATTAAAGGAATTGATGGCCCGAACTATTTTGTTTCGCTTCAACCATTAAAGTAAAATGCCTCTATTCATATGTATCGAGTACTCTGAGTTCAAATAAATCAAAAACTTCTTTCTTTAGAGACATCAATTTTTGTTATTTTGTGTTCTAGGGTATCCTAGTTATTACTATTATACTACCTAAGAATTTGCTATTATATGTATGAAGGAATATAAAAAAACTATTTTGTATACTAGAGACATCAATATTTATATACTACTATATTAAATTTATGTACTACTATATTAAATGGTGATTTACTATCATAATTAAGAATGAGAGCGTACTTGTAAATATTTATCGACCTCTATTATTATTTTCCCCCTATCCTTTACTTCCTGAATGATTCTCCAACTTATCTCGTTGTCCATCTAATTTCCCGGATACAAATGACATTTTATTGGTGTCGGAGGACTCTCTTACACGGTCCCCTAAATCTTCTGGCCTTATTATCCCTCCCCCGAGAACGGCAGATGGTCACTTGATTCGCGTGGACTCCCCTGCACATAAATATTCTATATGGTGGTCGATACACAGGAGGGACAGATGCAATATAATTAAATGTGAGAGCTGGACATGACAAGCCCCACTCTAGATCAGGTTAAATGAAGTTTGTTGAGTGGGTGGTCAATTGTTAGCAGCAAAGTCCATCAGTTTGTACTGACATGATATAATCAAGGTATTCTGACTGGAGGAAGTGACCCATCGATTCGACTTATCTTGTTATCAAAGTCCCGACATGGAATAAGGGTTCATAATCTTTATCAAGTATGTGGTATTACATCTCCAAAAAAGTTAGCACAGGTGGTAGAAAAACATAATTCAACTTCAAGCCAGTAATTTTATTGACAATCAGTTGGGATTTCATGAGATAATAAGTTTAGAAATTAGATAATCACCAGAGGAAGTTGCAATAGCTAATTATTTTTTTCTGGTGATAGTGCCAGTACTAAATATTCTTGGAGATTCACTCATTTTATTATTCTTTGTTAAGCCCACGTATTTCTCAGATCCTGCAACCGTCCTCAGCCTACCTGCAAGACAGGTTTTAGAACTACAACTAAAGCATCTAAATCACCAACGCTTTCTCTATCTCTTTATGTTTATCAACCCATTACGTTGCTTGCAGATTAGAGTCCTAGAATTATATCCACAGCACCCACAACTACAAAAGAAGCAATATTGCGGTTGTTGCTCTGTAACTTATCTAATGAGTTGATAGCTGAATAAAGGTAGATGAAAGCTGTTCTTTAAGGACTATAAGCAATAATGTTGTAAAAGGTGATCGCGTACGACGAACAAATGAGTAGCCCGAATAGCTGTTGTTAAATAGAGAAACATACAGCCCACAGGTAATTTTAAGTCTAGTTCATCGGTTTCCATGGGGTGAGGAGCTTTAGAGCCATTCATAGGGAGGAAGGGAGTATTCATAGACAAATAGCGTAAGTTGAAATAGTCTAGGGAAATAGTCCTGGCATACCTACCTATTTAGAAAACTAATAAAATACTTTGAAAATGCATTTTGTGTTATAAATAATCATTTTATCTAGCTATCTAAAATTTGTATGATGTTAATAAAATCAGAACCAGACATTAACAAGTCAATAAACCTCTACTCCTCAATGATTTTATGAATTTTAATAACTTTTTATTGAGTTCAGGGGCACTGGGGTAACGCTTTGCGCTTAAACAACACAAGTCCGAGGTTCGATCACCGGGCTGGCCAAGGTTGACTCAGCCTCTCCTCCTTTCTGTGGATAGAAAAACTGCAGACCAAATACGATTGGGAACTAAACACTGGGGGTTAGCGTAAGTTTGACAACCTAACCTGAAGATATACTTCACACCCCAGGGCACTTGGTCTCGGAAAGAGACTGGCTTTGTAGTTCCTCGCCCACTAGGGGCTGTTGTACTAAAAAAATTCTTATTGTCTTTGTGCTTTTAAATTGTCAGTAAACAATTTTTACTACATTTTATGGTAGTTTTAATTAATTACTACTTTGGGGTTATTAACAGATAAATAGGCATATAATAAAATGCAAATATGTATTAAATGCAACAATATTTTAGCATTTGTTATAATTGAACTATAATGAAAGAGGGGGCATTAGAATTTTTTTCTTGTAAATTGGGCAGTTGCCTAGAAAGAAAAGGTTGGGAACTTCTAGTTTAGCGGACTGACAAATAATAACTATTAAATAAAAACTGACAATTGAGATATTTGAGCATTTAATACTAGGAAGAATTAACGAAAATTGGATAGAGGTAAAATTTATACATAATTAATCCATAAGTTTACACGAATTAACTAATTATGACTACAAAAACTGGCGCAATAGCCAAATTAGGTGGCCTTGGACTACGTTACCAATCTCAGTTCTCGAGACCAAAGGGTTCTGAGGTGCGAAGAACTCGTCCTGGTTAGGTAGTCAATCTTACAGGGAACCCTCAGGGTTTAGTTTCTAAACATGTTTGGTCCTTAGTTTGTCAACCCACTGAAGAGATGAAAGACTGAATCGACCTTGCCCAGTCTTGGGAGCGAAAAGTGCTACGACAGCCTCTGTTCTTCGATTGTGATTACAATAGCCCTTGCTAATTCTAGCCGGTCACGTGCCACTCTGCTAAATTGACAATAATAACACTACCTCTTATTATTTTTTCTGGATTTGTGTGTTCTATTTTGTATTTGATGATAAAAAATTTAAAAATGAAAATAAATTGTGTTTTAATTGTATTTGAGTCTATAAAATATCAACAAAATAGTGCAATGCATCGTGCCTACCAATCATTTTTTCATTTTTAGGTATCAATCAAATTTCTTGTATCTTTTCAGATCAAAAGAAAATCCACTAGCCCTCAAGGATTGCTACCATCTTACCCCCTTAAGACAGGCACCTTCGAAATTTACTTCTTCTCAATATTGTTAAATTTAATTGTACTAAAAGACCTCCCCTTAATTATTTGCTATCTTTAGGATTGGGGATAAAGCCGTCTGGCTAAGGAACCTCATAACTGCCCGTTCAATATAAGAGAGGTGATATAAGTTGCTAAAGCTGTTACACACCCTTATAAATAAATAAATAAATAAATAAAAATAAAAATATATTAATAAATAAATTACGCCTAGACTTTAAAAAGGTAGTACTAAAATCTATTATGTATATATACATATCCCACTTTGAATTATGAAGCATTTTAAAAGTTAATCCTAAATGCAATCTCACAACCTCTTGCATTAAATAAAGTAGAGAAATATTTTGCTACATCTTAATACAAGGAATTCGACGGTTTTAAACTTGTAAAGTCATCACAATTTGTTATAGTCTTTCAACAACGAACTTTTTAACTCGTAGGCGTTCTTCCATAGATTCTCCTTCCGTTGACCCTGCAAATCCTCCTTAGCACCCGTACAAAAAAAGAGCAAAAAGAAGTAAATATAAAAAAAAAAGCTTCGTCTCTCCTGACAGCAAAAGGGGGAAAAGCAGGGAGTCTCTCTTTCTCCTCTTTAATTAGTGCAGCAGGCAAAGTCTCGATGTAACACTACACCACGGTGAAGCCTCCCAAATTCGAGAGGTCAGAAGGCATCCTTATAAACTGTACCAGCAGTAAACGGGGCGATGGTGGAGGGAAAGAGCTCAATGACCTAGCGGGATTGTAGAAAACACCTAAAATGACACGTGCTGATCTGACAGCTAACCAGTTGAAATCGATCCCAAAGGACGGGAAGGGAAGCTCACTGAAATCCTGCCCCTCAACCACCCTTTCTCCATGGAAAAACAAGCAAGGAGACAGCTTTAAAGCATAAAATAATAAAGACTTTATGTTGACTCTGTACCGGATTATTCTATCTAGAATTTAGATTAAGCACACAGACGGGGGCCGATTATCACACACGGTCAAACAGGGGAATAAACAGAGACCCCAAATCTCCAGCTCCAATTGTCATTATAGCTTGTATATATATTTTTTTCAATGAATTACTTTTTCGCATCTGTTTGTCAAATGCACAAGCAAACAGTACGTGTATTGTCACACTGACCTGGCTTAAACCATTCAGTACTGTAAAAATTAAGTCAATTTGTCTAATTACTAATTAACCCATAAATCTTGAGAAATTTTTGCGGAATACATATATTGATGAACATCTTAAATTGAAGTCAATATGGACTGCACAAACTATCACAATTATGAAATTTAAACAACTTTAAAATTACAGCATTTCCGAGTAGTTAGCAGTCCTTTTTAACATCACACGATGCAATTTATAAAATAACAGGAAATTCGGGATAAAAGATTTACTTGGTATTATATATAAACGCAGCACTGTAAAGTGAGGCTTTATACTAGCTATAGCTATCCTTGATGATTTAACTCGGTGTACCTGCCGAAAAAGTAAATTTATGATCAAAACTTGAAAAATCTTAGAGTGTCAGTCCAAGCGACAATATTATAAATAATAGAAGATACCCTAAAATTTGGTAGATTGTTTATAGGATTACGTTCTCCTTCGATAAAAGGGAAAAATTCATTCAGAGAAAACGTAGTTTCTACAAAGCATTTTTAGTTGTCCCTAAAATGGGGCAGTAGGCATTAATGGGTTCAGATGCCAGAAATAGTATAAAATCTACGAAGTAATCCTTTGCTCCGGGTCCCTATTCCACTTTAGTATAATCAGAATTGGAGCATACACGCATACTCAAATATATATATATATTTATATATATATATATATATATATATATATATATATATATATATATATATATATATATATATATATATATATAGAACAAATATATATATATATATATATATATATTAGTTATATAAAATTGTCAAAAATATATTTTATAAAATTATATATAATTAAGCATTTATAAATTTATAATAATCTAATATAAAAACAAAATAATATTATTTATATTATAATAAATATGTGTGTGTGTGTGTGTGTGTGTGTGTGTGTGTGTAACGTGGATGTAACGTGGTCGAAGGGGTGTAGTCGTCGGCGAAGAGAATAAGATTTATCAAGAGAACTTTAGGAGCATCTTTATTTAGCAACGTCCCACAGCAAAAATCCCTCAAAAAATGGTCGAGCGGCATTTTATAACTTTGGGGACGCCACAAGCGTGAGAAAAGGAATGTGCTTAATCAACAAAGTAGGATGTCTAGTTAATTTCCCCAATAGAAAAGAAATTTTTTTTAAGACAAAATAGTTTAACGCCAAGAGGCTACTAAGAAGATGACGAAATCGCGGATTTGTTGGGTTTTTAATATAAGAGTTAGTAGTTTTACTTTAAGACTAAATTATTAACTTTTTACATGACATACACTGTCTACCAATAAGTATTTATACACCTGTGATAGAAAAGAAAAACTAACTTTATACAAAATCAATAGTTGGTCACTGTCGATTTTGGGTACTTCAGATAGCTAGATATGTCCCTTAACCATCTAAGCGGTTCGCACGTACAATTCCGCCAAACCGATGATGTCTTCAAAACGTAGAATTTTCGACCTCCAAAAACGCCCCGAAAATTGATGTAATATACAATTCTGTTAGTGCTTTCCCTCATTGTCTGCTAGTAGTTAATTGAGCTCGTTGTAACAAAAGACACATGGTTACATCTCCGTTACATCAGCTCGTTACAGACGAATCATTTGATGACGTCATATCCATCGTCATTCTTTTGTTTGAGCAGCTTATAACAGAAACAAAAACTGCTAGAGTAGCTTGTAATAGACTGCGTTACATTGATGACAATCATTTACTTCGATCGACGGGGATATAATTCGTTAGATGCCCGTAATAGTTCGTGATGGGTGACTTTCATGCTCAGAAAAAGAACATAAGAGTCATCTTTCCGTAAGGATAGTTCGTATTAAATGAAATTTATTAGTCTAATTAAGAGTACTGAATTAAGTGTACCGTAACTATATCTATCATACTAAGGTTAAGCTTTGAATAAACTCATTCTTATTTGATCTAGAAGATTGCACTTGCAGAATGTTAGCATCTTTATTCATAGAACTACGGTTAATGATTTTTCACTAAAAGTACTAATTAGACCGGGACGTACTACTTACAGTGGATCTCATAACAGTAAATTTTAAAAGTTACAAACATTTCCGTACCTGAGATGGTCCTCGGACTTACTGTCAAGGGTTCCAAACGGATTATGGCCAAAGGAGTCGGACACTGCCTTTCAGTTGCTTGAATTCGTTGGTTCGAAATTCAGTTGTTGGCATGGATGTTCGTAAAAGCCTTATGTGACGAATATAAGCACTGAATGGTACTTCGGGCTGCAGACGACTGAAAATTTACTTGTGATAGAGCATTTTCACTCGACTGGACCATGAAATAGTTTTTAGTGAGTATCGCTACTGTCCAAAGGGCTTAAGAGTTCGAAGTAGCTTTAACCTTCGAGTGACAGGAAAAAAAGTCTTCAAAAATCGCTGAAGTTTATTGTGTAAAGGACCAAAGTGTTCTATGATTTTTTACTCCACTTTTTCGATTAGAATGGAATACGGAAAACATCGTTATTGTCCCTTTTCCGGTTATAAATAGATATATTAAATAGACATTATAGATTGTTAATTTTTTAATACACATAAACTTCAAGTCTCGAAGTATCTATAAGAAATATGGATTCTAAAAGTACAAATAAAATATTCTTTTTAAGAGAAGGATTTATATTTTTTACAAAAGTCACCAAGCTATTTAAGTGGTGCAATTAGAGATACATCTGTTACCGCAAATGAAATACTTCGAAATAGAGATTTACAAAGTCATGAAAAGTTATCAGCGTCTTTGTGCCTCAGGAGTAGGGGTGCAGTTCCTAAACATTCACCTGATCCTATTTCAAAATTCCATGGGGACACTAGCAGAAATGTACAATACATCTTTTCGTAACGTGTTTAGAAGTCGAAAATTGTACGTGACAACCGCTTTGAAGACATCATCGGTTTGGCGGAATTTTAAGTGCGAACGCTTAGAGGGTTAATCTCAGGTCTCGGTGGTATTTACTTTATGATTTTAACTTTACGAAGCAGTCTAAGTGTGACCAAGCCAACACGAGATTTGGTTGAAATGAAACGAGTAAAGAATGCTAAACATATAACGGTGAGTGCTGCGTTTAAGAAGCGATAATTTAGCACAATATGAAAGAATATGTAAATACACATAATTTAGACACAATATGAAAGAATATAAATTGTTTTATTTTCATTAAACAATATTTTTGGGACAGCCGCGATAACTCAGTGATCTTATAGCTGAAGAGTGGCGGAATCGAGGTTTCAAGCAGCCAAAGATGTGCTGCCTTTATTAATAGCGGTTGGTGCACATAAAATAGATGCATGGTCGCAATTTCCTCGAAGTTCCCAAACGATACCTCCGGAGGTGGCATACCAACGCTGTGGGGAGGGGTCTTCTGCTTGGTTACTGCTTCTAAATTACGATAACCCACTTGAGCAAAGTCCTTCTTCCACCCTAGCTGTGCTCATCAAATCCTTTTGGAGGTTTAGCTAGTCTTCAGCGTTCGTGGTTCCTCACTCAAGTAAAGCTGCATATTACCCTTAGACATGTACCAGCCGCATATTGCGATGGCGTCTATTAGACCTGGTGCAGGCTTGCCTACACTAGAAGGATAAGTAGCACCAACAATATAATTTTTTATACAAATATTTTTAAAGAAATAATCATATTTTCCTCAGCTTTTCAACTATCCGAATAATTGGGATTCTTTTGCAAACTGAACTGATTTATTTAACGACTATGTCCATAAAATACTTTTTAATTATTGTGTTTCGTCGTTGCAAAACAGTTAAGATCTACTTCTAGAGTACGGGGGCTTTAAAGAGTGTTTTAATTTGTTCTTAAAGCTTTTTTTTTATTGAAGCACGTAAAAAGACATTTCAACAAATAAACACATTTTCAACCGAAACGCGGGAAGAGGCAAATACATTAAATTCTCGGTGTTTTCTTCATAAGATATATACTTAAAGAAAAATAAGAAGGGAACAGAAATAGCATAAAATAAGAACATAGTTAAGTTTACATCATCTAATACATTGTTGTGGGGTGAATGCATCATCCTTGACGGGTTATAGTCAAAGGGAGATGAACAATTCCCAGTACTTAAAATCCAAAGAACAAGTTGAATTCTGTTTTTTTTTTCCCTCTACTACTTTGCAGTCAGACTAAGGCAAGAATAATCGATCATTGCCTTATGACATTTCGAATATGACTCTGAAAAAAATGTCGTGAGATCGATCTTAGCATGGCATTGTTAAAAAGGGACTGACTGTATAAGCTGACAAATATACAATAAAGCCCTTTGGGTGAAAACTGAAAAGAGACTCGTTGGGCTAGTACTGCCAGATCTAGCAGATATTGGCTAAAGCCCACAAGTGCAGGGATGGTGGGGTGGAGACAGCATGGGGAGTGAACTATTGAATTGTTAGTGTCTGAATTTCAACCAAAATAACGAACCGTCTTTCATGGTAAAGCTTTTGATGCACAATAAAAAATATATATTACATACCGACGGTGGATCAAGGTTTTTGGTCATGAGTGGGAGTTATGTGTGTTAAAGAGGGGGGTCATAAACATTTTCTAGCATCGTGATCAGGGCCCGGTCAAGGCAAAGTTAGGCCTAGGGCCTGGTAGTTTTTTGCCCCCCCCCCATCTTTGAGGCAAAAAATAAAATTAGTTTATATAAGAGGGATATTTTTGGAGGAAAGTTTATATTAATTTTTTTTATGTTTACATACCTTTGTAGCACAGTCGAATGGGAAAAATCTGTATATCCTCAAGGATGTAAACTGTAACACTTGCAATTAAGTTTTTATATGAAAAATAAAATAAAATAGCATAGAGGTAAGATTAACAAATAAGAGCTATCCGTAGATTTTAAGACAAAATTAATAAGAGAAAAAAAATAATAAAATAATAAAATTCCTAAGCAAGTAACAATTGTATCTAAGTTTCAAAAATATAATAAAATGTGCTAATATTTCTTTATAACCAGCTGAAATTATTAATTTATTACTAATTTATATTATATAATATAAAAGATAAATGCTTTTCTCCTTTAATATTTTGTAAATTATTTTCTTAAGGATTCATATTATAAATGTTGAATGTAATAAACTGTTACACCAGTATTATGTTCCTTTAACTACTGCAAACCATAATAAATTTCTTTATGTATGTTATGAGCTATTTATAAATGAAATTTTTAATGAATATTTATAAATGAAATTGAAATTTTTAATATATTATTAATTTATATTATATAATATATAAGATAAATGCTTTTTCCTTTAATATTTTGTAAATTATTTTCTTAATGATTCATATTATAAATATTGAATGTAATAAACTGTTATATCAGTTTTATGCTCCTTTAATTACTGCACACAATAATAAATTTCTTTATGTATGTTTTGAGCTATTTATAAATAAATACTAAAAGTTTAGACTGGACATTTGATTTACTTTGATAGTTTCTAATAAAACAATAATAAGTAAAAAAAGTGACTGGAGTGGTGTAAATAAGTAAACTGGAGTGTGTTTTAGATAAAATTGTCAACATTTTAACTGTTTTTATTTAATTTCTGAATAAGGTTTCATGAAATATTACTTGAAGAATTAACAAGAAACATTTTCAAATTTTGTTAATTAAATTATTTAAAATTCAATAATTAAGTACTAAATTATGATGGCCCCCTAAAATTAGGGGGTTCAGGGCCTAGGCCTAGTTGGTCCGTGCTTTAATCAGGCCCTGATCTTGATGTCTCCAAAGTTTCCAAACTGTTCTGGAATGAGCAAATGTGTTTCCTTAATTTATTATCTACAATTTGCTATTATCAGAAATAACTTATGTAAATTTTAACGATTTAAATAAACAGATTTTTTCCTGGCAGACTTAAGAAACCCAAAGGGCTTTTTTTTCTCTATTATTTTATATAGCTTATGCAAATAAATGCGCTTTCTTACAGATTTTACCAAATTGTCAATAAAAATCGCGAAAATACTGAAACATGTTTGAAAATTTAATAACAAACAAAGAAATAACTAGCCATTCAAACCTGTTAAGATTATAAGCAATGTTGTCGTTTCAGGAAAGCAGAAGTTAAAAAAGTAAATCAGAAAAGAAACCATAAAACTAAACTCCCCACAGAGTTAAACCAATGTTCTTAATTTTAAACAAAATAAAGAATCGTGGTTTAGCTTTGTGAAAAATGGTGGTGGAAGTCGATAGCAACCTTTTCCACCTGGATAAACCTGTAATACAATTTTACATTTCTCTTAGGATTCAAATGATACAGAGATTATATAAACTAAACACTAAACAAATGCAGACATGTGGAAATACTATATTTTTGTAGCATCAATCTTTAAAAAACTTCTATAAACTGTGATGCTATTTATCATTGCGTATGGTTACTTTTATAAGGGCATGGTTCATTAAATATCATATTTGGATCTATATTTTTAGAAAAGTATTTGTGGAACACGTAAATAATTGAGATACGCTCTTTGACTTATAAAATTACAGAAATATTTACATGCAACGATTTACATGCTTTAACACTTAAATATTTCATTGAAGAATTTAATGTTAGAGGAAAATCTTAACCATTGCTTGTTTGAATTACTGTACATATTTGCAACACACACAAAAAGTCATTGTCATGCGTCAGTGAGCTTTAGTAGATGGTTGATATCCCATAGCACTGTGATCAATAGAATTTGCTCGTAGAATTCACAATAAATGGTAATAAAGTGGTCTCCGCTTAATGTGAGCAGTTTGGGGCACTCTGATTTTTATAACAATAAATGATATGCAAAATTAGATAAGTTTACCTCCTCCTTTAACACTTTGACTGCCATGGCTATCATATGTGATATCCAGTGATATTTCCGTTGAGACACTGGCTATCCGATATGATAGCCATGGTGTTTTAACACTTCAGGCCATGGCTATCAAAGATGTTATCAGTTACATGAAAATCGTATTGGAGTTTGATTGTTGGGCTCCCTACGATGTGTTAGGTATACGTGGTTTGCGCAAATTGGTATATGTGACGATTTTATGAGCTAAGGTTTATGAAAAATTAAATATTTGGAACAAGCAACAAAAAAGGGAATATATATAAATAGAGAGAGTTTGTTTTAAAATATTGTTTGTTTTGAAATATTGTTTTTATATATAGTTTTATGTTGAAAAAATACAAATTACACAAAAAAAAAAGTTTGGCCCCGTTGTGAACATTTGCAATTTTGGCTTGGCAGTCAAAGTGTTAATTCACACGTACTAAATTTCAAAATAAAATGAAAAAACTCATATATTTATGTACTTATATTATCCTTTAAAACATAAGAATTGTATACATAATTTAAAAAATGAATTGTTGACTGTCTATAATTTTTTCTATGAAGCTTATTTGTAAATTCTTCGTAATCGTAATGTTTTTTTAAAGTCATCAGAGCGGTGTTGTACTCCCAGTTTGACACTTTCAGTGCAATTCAGAGGCTGAGAAAAGTTTAACTGCGCTGCAGCATTGCGTTCACTCATTTTTGGTAACCTGTCATAATGATTTAAAATTTCGATCTTTTGTTTTAATGTTAAATTATTTCTTTTTCTAGCTTCCATATCGACAAGCTGTATGTAAACGAGCAAGGCATAAAATGTAAATCCGCTTCTATGCAGTTACGATAATAATGTGTTGTCTTCTGATTATCTGACAACCATTGACCTCCAGCAGGGTGTGCGTATTTCTGAAAACTTCCAGGAACGTGTAATTTCCCTTTCTTTTGATTATTCCCCATTTCCCTAGGTAGAAGAGGGAGAATTCTCGGAAATTCAAACAACAGCGAAAGAAAGAAAAGAATGGGGTCCTTCTAAATACATTGTGAATATTCCTTTGCCAGTTACATAAAGTTCGAAAACTGATAATATTAACCGATATAACGATTACATAAATCGATAATATTAACATACAAATGAATAGAAGAAATCGGTACTAAGTGATTTTGATAACAATAAGCGATTGATAATATTAAGCTCGATCACATTAAGCGGAGTCCACTAAGTTTTTATTTCATACCAAAGTTTTATTCATCATTTGATCAATTTCTTATGATTATTTTTAAAATATAAACTTTGAATTAGTTAAATTTTAAAAGACAGTGATATCTAGAAGTAGTACAGTAGTTTCACAAAGGTAGATTTAAATTCACAATGAAAAGACAGTTTTTGTGCAAAAAATTTTACAATGTTTATAAGACAACAAGAAATTACAATACAGTATTATAAGAAATATGTAATTTTTTGTTATAAACTTAAATTTTATTTTACGTACTTTCAAGTACAGTCGAACTTCGATAACTCGAAGTCCCAGGGGACACCCAAAATATTCGACTTATCCGAAGTTCGAGTTATCGAAGTTACCTACCTATCCTCTCGAAATGGCACTTAAGATGGGTGGACCTTGTTTAAATGGTTTGATATGTGCCATAATACTATAGTTGTACGCATTTCAATTTTTTAATAGGCTATGTAAATAACAAGAGAAGAATGGGTTCAAAAGGTTTAAAACTCAAGAAATTTGACCTCATTACATATGAATTAGTATATCTCATTTGAAAAAATCAGTTATTTTTTGTTGTTTGCATTTTTTAAGGTTGTTGGCATTTACAAAGTCACCTAATTTTGAACACAGTTAAATATAGTGTTGTCTGTACCTTCGGTGGTCTCCAGGTACTGTTGTAAGATGTGAATAGCGTCCTGTGCTTGCTCGTGACCTCTCGCTTCGAAGGTCACGAGTGGGCTGGCATTCGAAGCTTTGAACAAAATTGTGTTTTTTACCGGGGAAATCTATCAAAAAAAATTCGACTTAGAAGATGTTCTCTTCGAGTTATAGAGACACTTCATTAAAGAAAAGTATAGACGTGATTCGGGACTTGATAAAAAGTTCGAGTTAGCGGATTATTCTACTTATAGGAAGTCGAGTTATCGGAGTTCGACTGTACGTAAAATAAAATTTGAAATGAGACTTTTGACTTTGAATGAGAATGAGTCTTTTGTGACTTTGAGAATGAGAACGAGAATGAGAACGAGAAGGAGAATGAGAACTTTGAATTTGAAATGAGAGTTTTGCCTTTGAATGAGAATGAGTCTTTTGTGACTTAGAGAATGAGAACGAGAATGAAAATGAGAACTTTGAATTTAAAATGAGACTTTGAATTGACTTTGAAATGAGTCATTCTAACATCTGAATGAATATTTTTCAAATTAGAGATGAGATACAAAAAGTTAAAAACTGCCTGCATTTGCTAATTACGTTTTTATATTAAAACCTTATCGTTTCGTCAAAAGTGAGAATTTTGAAGTAGAGCCTTAAAATCATCCGACCACAAAACAACAAACAACCACAAACAGCCACAAAATCATCCGTCAACAAAGACAACTAATTAAGAACGCAACAGTTACAGTTATTATTCCAGACGCGTAGCATTTGATATAATTCCCTCCATGAGATGTGAATGTTTCACCACTTGAAAGTAAATATTCCTTTCATTCCAAAATTATTTGCTCCTGTCACGTTCTGTTGTGGATAATCAATGTGTTGAACCTATAATATAATACTAAACAATCGTGCCTCCACGTTATTTGTTTGTTTTCCTGTCTTAATTTTGGGTGGAATGAACCTCAAGTCTGTTTCCTTCAGCGTGAATGCTCTGCTGTCTGATCAATGTCTAAGAGGACCTCGAAAACTAGTAGTCCAAGCTGCCTTTTTCAGAGAATTGAAAAACGTTCAATCTTGTATTTTTATTAGTTTCTAGATTATTAATTTCTAGGTCCCTAGGATACGGTGAGACTTGATCATGATTCATTTTTAATCATCCATATTTTAATAAGAGAAATTAATTGGTCAACAAAATTCTAGACATTATTTTCTGGGGAGAACCAGAAGAGTTCTGATAGAGAAATATATATAAATAAAAGTACAGATACTGCTATTTCTGTACATTACTTTTAATCATTGTAAGGCAATTGATTTTACTGTATTAAATTGTTAATCTAAGATTTAGGTAATATTTAAAAATCAAGTAACTTGCGGAATTTAAGAGAATTAAACTTAATTGGCCAACAGAAAGAATTAAGAAGATTGTTTTAAGAAGTTTCACAAACAATAAAATATTATTTTATTTCTTGAATTTGAACTAATTTTTATAATTATATTTTTTTTTCGTTTTTTAATAAATTTTCTATTTATGTAAGACAGCATTGATTTTTGTTCTTTTCCCAGAAGTCATCTATCGATATTAGCACTGATATACTAAGAGTTTATTCGTAGCTGCACAAAAATGGCAAGTAAACACAGTACGAGATAACTCGTAGTTTTAGTCCTAGAAAAGAACGCAATCTATGAGTTATCTCGGAGTTGGCAGTCAACGTGTAAACCCATTGTGTGCGGGTACATTTCGCAGCGGAATTTTACCATGAGCGGGCGTTTTGAGCGTAAATTTAGTTATTCAGTTAAATCTCAATAGATCGAAAATAATTCAATTTTTTAACCAACTTTTCGTATTTTATATTGAAATATATAAACAAATATATAAATAGACATATATAAATAACAACCATACGATTTTGGTAAACAAAAAATATATTTTTTAGTGGATAAATTTATAATAGTATCGTAAATATGAAAAATCAAATAGAAATAGTAGTATATAGCTTTAATTTTTTCGATTTATGTTATATATAAACATTTTTACTTTATAAAAAAATGAAATACAGGAACTTTCGGCTTTGTTTTCCTGTATATACCGTTATTTTTGTACCTACAAACAAACCATGTTGTTAAACTAACCCGTACTAGTACGTGACCCGCGATCAAGTATCAATCGTCAGAAAACGTGCTAGTATGTGTCCCGCATACAATGAGTTAAAGTACGAAAGTTTAATTATGGACACTTATTTTTATACCACTGTATACTTTCTGTAGATTTCAACTCTTAGGGAAAATTCAGTAGCTGATTACTTCTTATTCATTCATTTGCAACATAGAGTATATTAAAAAAGAAATCCTCAGATAATCGTAATTGCATTTTCGTGGGATTAGTCTTATGACTTTCCGGAAATCCGAAGAAAAACCTTCTTCCTTCGCCAAAACGGACACCAGGAAACACCTCGACTACAGCTGCGTCACGACTGCAGAAGGGTCCCGAAACGCGACTCGCTTGAAGAAAATAAGAAGAAAATATAAAAAAAGAATCATTTTTCACGAGCAATGTGCTGTATCGCCCCTTGCCCGCACTAAATTTCCAGCTCCGACACCTGTCACGCATACCCTTAACGCTGCAAAATCCTGCAAACTCTGACCCGCTTCTTTAACTGCACTTAAATCACCGGATCCTAAAAAACTTCCCCCAGACGTCACAGGAGTTAATTAGAAATAAATCTTTCGGGCTGAGCCTTAATGGTTCGGAGTTGTTACGCTGAAATACAATCCCTAATTGAATCTTTTCACCAAGAGAAGCTGCGAAGTGAATATAAAACTGTTTGTTAGTTTTTTATTTGTTATCCCCCCCTTCTCTCCACAATGTTGCTCGTACTGAACTTTTATTGGAGGAAAGATACTACAGAACATAGTTTTCCAACTGGCAGCTTTCGGGGCCAAATTTGATGCTTGCGAAAGCTTTTTGAAAAGAATACTGAAATACGTCATACCTTCATTTTTATGAATCTTTTTCATTAAATATCCGTACAGAACTTGTAGATTCTTCCTTAGTCCATCAAAAATTAGCATCAACTCAGCTTGTAGTGGTTTGATTAGTGTGGTTTGAAGTGCTACGGTCTACTGTTTTGCAACACGAGGGCTAATGAGACCGGGACCTACTGCTTAAAGCCGATTCCAAACGGCTACGAGCATCCTCTGGTACTGAAGGCCAGCATCCTAACCATTCGGCCATCCAGCTTGAAGTGAACACTTTTTTATTAGTTGGTGTCGTTGGTTTAAATATCTCACACATTTTTGCATAGTTAAATATTTAAATACTTATAGTCTAATGAAAGAGATACTCTTTCATCAAGGACTAATAATCCTTTAGAACAGTGGTTCACAGAATGGTTCGTTAGAAACCTCAGGGGTCCATGTGATCTCTGGAAGAGTCAGTTGTAAATAAAAATTAATTTAAGGAGAGGATGGAAGTGATTAATTCCAGCGGCGAATGGGCAGTGGTCCCACGGACTTCTAGTTGTCCGAGGGATCTTTGGGGGAGTCAGTAGTAAGTAAAAATTAATTTAAGGGTAGGATGGACGTGATTAAGTCAAGTGGCTAATGAGCAGTGGTCCCACGGACTTCTAGCGGTGCGAGTGATATTTGGGGGAGTCAGTGGTAAGTAAAAATTAATTTAAGGGTAGGATGGACGTGATTAAGTCAAGTGGCTAATGAGCAGTGGTCCCACGGACTTCTAGCGGTGCGAGGGATCTTTGGGGGAGTCAGTAGTAAGTAAAAATTAATTTAAGGGTAGTATGGACCTGATTAAGTCAAGTGGCTAAAGGGCAGTGGTTCCACGGACTTCCAGCAGTGCGAGTGATATTTGGGGGAGTCAGTGGTAAATAAAAATTAATTTAAAAGGAGAGTGGATATGATTAATTCAAGCGGCGAATGGGCAATGTTTCCACGGATGGCAGAGATCACACGGACTTCTCTGAGGGGA
The DNA here is from genome assembly GCA_032207245.1 of Pardosa pseudoannulata. Lineage (NCBI taxonomy): Eukaryota > Metazoa > Arthropoda > Arachnida > Araneae > Lycosidae > Pardosa > Pardosa pseudoannulata. Next base: position 104,275,508 of record CM063506.1, read on the forward strand.
TCCATGGTAAATAAAAATTAATTTCAGGGGTGCGTGGGTGATGTTTGGGAAAACTTCAAAGGTTCAGTACAAAATAAAATTGTTGTGACCAATTTTCGTTTTTATGAAAGCTAATTAGTTGTTCATTTTCCGCTATTTATTTATTTTATTCCTTTAATATTCCTTACATATTCAGGACAACGGCAAGAATGGAATACACAGAAATTATTTGGACTATATTTGAATCCTTTTATCCCCCCTTCCTTTTATAACAACTTTTATCTCTTTTTCTGATAACGCTTTGTTTTTGTTTTTTAAAACATAGAACCATACATAAATACACCGAATGATAACCGAATTATTAGACCGCTGATCTTCGGTATCGGAGTTCGTGGGTTCGAATCCCACTAAGGCATGGATGTTCGTAGCCACTCGGAATCGGCTTTAAACAATAGGTCCCGGACTCATTAGCCTTTGTTGCAAAACAGTAGACCATAGCGCTCCAAACGAAGCCATACATTAATACATTTCATACTGATTTATCAGACTGACACAACTCATTAACAGCAATTATAAATAAAAATTTTTATAATTTAAAACACATAGTATAATTTCAGTAGATATTAATTTAAACCGTAGATATTAATTTCATTACATATTAATTTATGTTTTATTTGCATTTTATTTTACATTACTAACATCCTGTCAAAAACAAATTAAAGTTATAATTTTGATATGTAGTTGTATACAGTGATATCACTGTTATTGCGAAGAGGTTTTCCATGGGTATAAAAGTTTGGGAATCACTCCTTTAGAAGGTATGACACACCTTAATATGGCTGATTACTTGTGAAACTCGATTTGTTAATTTCAATGCTAACTTATGGGGAAAATATAACTACAAATGGACGGATTGCATTGAAATGCATTTTTAAACAATCTTTACCATGTGACACAACGAAAAACTTTTCAGGGTTAGGACTGATTGATCCAGCTTTTAAAAAGAGGGAGAAAAATATAATTTAATATAAAATTATTTGTGAAAATTTTAGAACACATTTATCAATAAAAGTATAAAAATTTAAACGACATAATAATAAAATACCTAAGTTGAGATATCTATATATTTTTCTAATTTTGAAAAAAAATTTTTATGAGTTTACAGCGACTATGTGCTTAAAATGACAAGAAAACCCTATAAAATAAACTCAGAACCTAAAATAAATACATGTGTACAATTTAAATATTAATACAGGATATAAATAAATGAAAAGTATAATATCATGACAAAATAAAATGAAAATAAAATACCATTAAAATAATAGGAAAAAAACTTCAGTCAAACCCTTTTTTTTTAGATTTTAATTATGCGCCAATGCCTTATCTACTGAATTCATTATTTTATGTTCCTTTGTTTAGCATTGGCAGGGCGTAGTTGTTTTTTCTTATTTTAATAGAAAATTCGGCGAAGCTAATAAAAGACAGAGAGACATAAATCTGTCAAAATGATAACAATACTCCTTTATTGCTTATAAGCTATGATAAATTATTCATTTGTAATTTGTAATTATATTGATAGGTTTTCAAATTACCTTCCTCTCCCTTTGACCATTCTTTCTTCTTCTTTTTTTTTAAGTAAGTTTGTTTTCTTGCTATTAATTCCACGAAAACTTCCTGCGTTCTCCTCACAAGGGTGTCTTAAAAGAATTAACCACCTCTTGCAGGTAGACAGAGTACAACATATGGACGAAATGTATTATCTACAGCAGTGATTCTCAGACACTGTGTTGCGGCAATTTTGTGTGCCGTCAAATTCCTTATGTGTGGTGCCAAATTTTAGAAAAGTATATTTTTCGATTTTTATTTTACGTTTGAAGTTTTCGACCTGCGAGGAAAATTTTTATTTCAAGAAATATCTTAGTAGTGTATGGACATCATAAGCGGAGAAAACTTGATGAATAATAATCTTGTGTTAAGATATAAAATTATAAATTTGACCGCACAACATATTAATTTACATTACTACTGTGCAAGAACGAATACTTCGGTATTTGAATTGACTTTAAATGAAGAGGAACTAATGTCACTTTCTAATAATCGAGATTTAATTTTACAATGTTCGGAAGAATCAATTAATTTTTGATTAACATTAGATCCGATTATCCCATAAGAACCCAAAAAGCTTTGGAAATATTATTACAATTGTCTACGTACTATTTGTGTGAATTCGGATTTTTAGTATGAACCAACATAAAACGAAAAAAAGATCCAGATTGTTAAATGTAGAAGACAATAAGGCAATTTCATGCAACAGGACACATCTCAACTTATGACGAACTTGGCTCTCGTTTCAAACGAAAGGGCAACCATATTGATAGCCTATTGGCTATCGTAAACATGAAAATGAATTGGAAGGGCATTAAATTAGCTCGTGACGTTGCACGAAATCGCTCTATATGAGAGTAGTATTGTCATTTTTGAAACCAAATGTAAATGAAATTATGAAAAAACACCAATCTCAAATTCCTCGTTAAAAGTATTCTTATTATTAACTTGCAATTAATCCCTTGATAAACGAACTGTTGTTTTTGTAGAACATACTATTTTATTTTACATTCAAAATTATTATCATTAAGCTAGTTTACAGAGTGTATTATAGGTAACTAAACAACTTTTAAGTTTATCTTTTTCTTAGCGTGCAACCAAGTTTTGAAATCGTTAAAAGTGTGCCACAAAAAAAAAAAAAAAAAAAAAAAATATTCATCTATAGTGTGCATAGTAAAGTTTGAACAACCCTTAATCGTAGACATATATTTCCAGTTACTAAAATATTTCAAGTGGGATAGGCATGATGGTATTTTTAAATTTAAACACTGAGCTTTAGGAAAATTCCAAATATCTAAATTTTTATACGTTCCACGTGCTTTATTATTATACTTAGCAAAAATTGAAGCTTGTTTTAAAAGCCGTAACACAAAAGGTTTTACTTCTCTGTGACAAAATTGACAAGAATATTCGAACAAAATTTTTGCCAAAATTTAAAGATTTTTGATTTTGACAAAATAATGAATTTTAATAATATCTTCGTCAAGAATATCATTTTAAAATGGTAAAGTGTATTTATAAACTTTATTATTTACTCAAATGTATTTAAATTTTTATAATCATGTAACCTTTCCCCATTTCATCATGAAAAGGAAGTTGCAACTTGATTATAGAAATAAACATCTTGAAATTTTTAATTAAATATATCTCCGTCAATTTTTGTTAGAGATAAATACAAATTTTTGTGTTACAGTTCTTTGGACTAGTTTTTTATTTTTCTTTAAAATAAAATATAAAAATTTTAACTTTATTATTAAAATTTATTGTTTGTTTTAATTGAATGTTAAATCAAAAATACCATAAGGGAATATATATTTATTTGAAACATTTTTGTTATTGTCTTAGATAAAATGAAGTTCGGAAAAATTAAAAAACGAAGTCATAAAATAGATATTTTAAAAAAATGAATAAAAAATCGGGAAACGTGATTTGAACAATGATTGATCTTGATAATTAAATGGAGTACTGTATTAACTTTAAGGAACTTTAAGTCACGTATTTTTAAATATCCAGTTTTTTAAAATTGCAAATATAAATTTTTATTCCTTAATTTGCATTTTAACTAAAAAAAATTATTTTTAAAAGGTAATTATTCCCCAAAATTTGCATTTTTAACTTTTGGAACTAAAATATTTTTGTTCTTTGGCGGATCTTAAAGTTTTGTTTCTAATTTCGTATTCCGCAAATTCTGTTCTAAAAAAATGTAATATATCGCAAATAATACATGTAGAATTATGTGTATTACATTGTTAATTAATTTATATATATGCGTACAAAAATATTTATTATATTTTTATATATATATATATATATATATATATGTATATTATATATATCTATATATATTTATAAATATATATATATATATATATATACATATATATATATATTATATATATATATATATATATATATATATATATATATATATATTATATATACATATACTATATTATATATATTATATATATATATTGTATATTATATATACATATATATACATATTATATATTTATATATATATATATATATTTATGTATATATAATATATATATATATATATACATACATATATATATATATATATATATATATATATATATATATATATATATATATATATATATATATATAATATATATATATATATATATATAATATATATATAAATATATAAATATATATACATATGTATATATATATGTATATATATATATATGTATATATAAATATATAAATATTTATGTATATATATATATATATATATATTTATATATAATATATTATATATATATATATATATATATTATATTTATATATATATATATATTTCTTTATATATATATATAATTATATATTATTTGTGCGTGTTTTTACTTAATATTTTTTTATACATTGAATACATTTTTATATTATATACATATTTATGTAATACTTAACATATTATTTACAGACGCGGTATTATTATATATATATGTATATATACTTATATATATTATAAATATATATATTTTATATATATATTATTATATATATATATATATAAATAAGATTAAAAAAGGATTTAAAAAAAAAAACAAAAAAACACAATAAAAAGAGGAATATTTGGCGCTGTTTAATAGAAATCCGGTGTTTAAAGAGTTAAACGAAACCTATTATTTTAATTTAAAATTTCGTCCTCGAAGAAATTACGCCTGCACCTTTTGTCTAGAGTTCTTTTGAATGCTGGGAACGTGACAGGATGCACACACAAAGTATCAAGAGAACAACAACAACACTGAAATAGGTTTTTTTTTCCTCCAACGAGATCTTGCCCGGTTCGGGCGAAATCGATAAGGTGTTTACGAGCTACCCGAGCGCGCGGGAAAGTGTATTAAATAGGAAGGAAATGGTTATACAAGCTGCACCGAAAGGTCAACAATTGCGGTTATGTCATATATTTTTGAGACAAATTCCCGGGAAGCGGTGGAGATGTTTTTCGCGAAAGCTAAATGAGCGCTGAGGTTACACTCAATATGCAGTAAATATTGTTGACCCCAGTTCACGGAATAAATCCTTCATTAATGTGATTTTACGCCGTGACATTAATTTTATTTGGGTCTTTGACCGTTACTTGAGAACAATGTATGTTTATTGATAAGGTCACATTCTTGGAACAGACAAAAGAGAAATACATGAAAACAATATTATGTGTAACAGAGGTTCTCAAATTTATGTCATGTGTTTCAATTAAAAAGCTATATTTCTCCAAATATAATTATCATCAACAACTTTCATGTAGGTAAAAATATATTAAAGGCTATATAAAAGTTAATGAACAAACTTCAGTAAATATAATTATTAACGGAATTTTCACTCTTACAACACGCATAAATAGCATGTTTAGTTATGGTTGGCCGTCATATTTTTACGTATATACATATTTTTTTAATTTTGTGATATAATAAATCTCTTACGTCACATAAAAATAAATGCATAAAATATGCGACGTGTAAGCGATCTGCAAATTACATACTTATAATTTTTTACTAGTTGAGATTAAAAGTGGGGAGCTATAAAAATGAATTAAAAATGTTTATGGAACTATAAATTTTATATAATAACTTGTATAGTTCTTTGTGAAGAAGCCTAGGAATCTACTACCTAGAACAGTGAAGCTTAAACCTTGAGATCTATGGTATTTTAGTATCTTATAAAACTTTGAGAAATACTTCTGTATAAGTTTGGTTTGGTTTTGGAGCGCTACGGTCTACTTTTTTGCAACACGAGGGCTAATAAGAACGGGACCTACTACTTAAAGACGATTCCGAACGGCTACGAATATCCATGCCATAGTGGAATGCGAACCCACGAACTCCGGTTGCGAAGGCCAGCACCCAAACCATTCGAGCATCGTTCGGCTGTATAAGATAGTTGCTAGATTGAAAGAGGAGAATTATTAAGAGATATTCTTAGTAGAATAATTTTAATATTTTGCATTTATATATATATATATATATATATGACCCATACCTAGTGATTAAGGCATTGAAGACACATTTTATTTCATATATAAAACTTCTTTATTGTGACCCATGGCTATGCCATTTAGATATACTTTGTTCACATTTTGCGGCTACAGTCGTGGAGGATTTAACCAGCCAAATTTCTCGGCTATAAGTGTTTTATTTTTTGGCGTCGCTACCTAAAAATATTCCTATTGTCTACTTCCGTGTCTGCTTCTTTACTCTGCATAGTTCCGCTCGAGGGTGTGTCTGTCTACTATTACGTTATCCTTAATGTGTTTCAACTATTTTGATTTATAACTCGCTTAATTCTCACTTCAAAAGGTATTTTTCAAAACGTAATTTACAGAGTCGAGCACGATTCCACTATTGAAATTTTCAAACCCCCAAAAGGGTCCAATTTGTCCGGCTCTAGAGTTGATCCTGTATATTTTCTCCGTATACAGGGAGCTATTTAGATCACCTATCAGGCCCAATCTCAGTACTCCAGGATTGTAGACCGCGAGCTGACCACTAAGTCATCTCGAGTCAAGAGACACTTTGTTTCATAGTAGCATAAGTTATATTCGATATGTACATTTTCCAAAAAATAAACGTATTTTACAAATTTGAGTCAAAATGCAACCACTGAAATTTGCCGCCCTGCTAAGAGATCTAATCTGTTCGGCTCTGGGTGCTTTCCTGCCCTGATTTATCCTCCACGCTCTCTTTGTATAAGGGAGCTGTTTATCTCATCTGCCAGGCTCAAACCTGGTACACCCAGATTCTAGCCGGTACGAGGATCACTAGTCCATTTTCACGTCAAGTGATACTTTATGTCATATTATTGTGAGTTAATTTCTATAATATATTGCCCTTTTTCTTAATAAAAAAGGAATTATACAAATTCGGCTCAAAACAGCAGCCATTAAAATTTGCCGACCTAGACAGAGGTGCAGTTTGTCCGGCCCCAGGATCGTTCCTGCAGTGATTCATCCTGCATGTCCTCTTCGCACAAGGGAGTTATTTTAGGTTTCCTACCAGGCTCGATCCCGGTACTTCAAGATTCCAGACCTTACGCTGAAATCTTGGCAATCTAGAGGCGTAAGTAATTTCCTATAATATGTTGTATTTTTTCCGAATTAAAAAAATATTTTATAAATTCGATCCAAAAAAGGTAGCCATTAAAATTTGCCTTCCTGGACATAGGTCCTGGTTGTCCGGCTCTAGGGTCGTACTTGCAGTGACTTACCCTGCATTTTTTCTTCGTATATAGAGATATACTTACGTCACCTGCGAAACTAGATCCTGGTACACCAGGATTACATTCCACACGCTGAGTACGAGGCCATCTAGAGTCAAGTAACGATTTATCTCATACTAATGTGAGTTATTTTCGATAATAAGTTTTTAAAGTAACTTTTTTTAAAGTAAAAAATGTTTTTTTTTTCAAATTCGACACAAAATGATGGCATTGAAATTTATTACCCGTAACTGCGGGTAACCAGTGCAGGCCGAGTTTTAAAAGCTCTGCCCTTCCCTTCGGTAAAAAATTAATTAAATTTATAGAGAATAAATAAAAAATAATAGTAATAATAATAATAATAATAATAATAATAAGCCTTTTTTATTGCTTTCCCATAGTAAAAAAGAGTATTTAGTTTTTATACAATATTGCATGTAATGTTGCCTCAGCAAACTCCGATCATGGGTTGATATAGTAAACCACATTACAAAACAAAGTGGCAACCGCTTGAAAATACGTTTCTCATTTCCATAAAATATGTACCCCATTACATACGTATAAAATAAACACCCGTTCCGTGAAGGAATCGACCGCTCCTAAAAGAACCCTTTAGCATGTTTGTGTGTGTATTTGCGAGCTGAAGCATGGCCAAAAGGCACCCAGCTTAATAGTGGCACGATCAATATTATCATTGCACGTTGACTCGGCAATCGCATTCAGTGAATCATGAGTTGCGTATCTGTACCAGGACCGTGCTAAGCTGTTCCGCTTAGTAAACAAAGAGAGTACCTCCAAGAGAGGCCTCTTTCTGTGGGTACATACAATTAGGGGAGTAAACACCTGGATACTGCCACAAAAACGCATAGATTGCGGGAAAAAACGCAATAAAGGGGGGAAGCACGTTAATTTTTCCCTTACAAGCATCATTGCATTCAATATTTATGTTCCCCATTTCCGCCGTTATACATATAAATATGCTCATTTTCGAAAGGGAAACTATTGATTACATAATGGCAATTAATGCACAAACGTACAGATTTGTGAGACGCCGTCCATTTTTATCCTGTCATATCTATATTCTATAGTTCTTTTCACAAAACCAGAAATTATTTAAATAATTGATTTTAAATGTGCCTTTACATTGTACGTTGGATAAAATCTATTCTTTTGTTTGTTGTATCTGAACAGGAAAGTTTTGAACTTCCGGCTTTTCACAGTTATTGTTAGCTATTATTGAGGTTTACGTACAAAGAATCAATATATGTACACTTACGCCCATTCTTTTGATGAAGGCCAGATTTCAAATACCTTTCTGAAAAGCTGCGAATGTATTATATTTATTTAACTAATCATTTACATACAATTTTTATTAGCTACATTTGTTTATTTAGCTATATCTACACCATATTTATCCTGCATAGCAACTTGTTAAGAGAATGAAACTGCAATATTGGATTTTTACCGTTCACAGTTAACATGGAAAAAGTAAAATTCCCCCTGGCCTGATTTCACTTAAAAAATGCTTTAAAAATTTTTGTATCACATGAAAGTACAGGAAATTCTCTAGTGTACAATCTTAACCGCTTTTTGAATTAACGTTAAAATAATTTTATATTAAAAATATTTTTCCTTTTTTCTAAAAAGAGAAAGAAATTATCCATCCATCTATTTTACACACTATCTATATCCTATTAATCAATTCTATATACTATCTAATTAGATAGTATATAGAATATCCATTCTATATATACTATATATATTATATACTATACATATATTATATACTATATATATTATATACTTTATATATATTATAGTATATAATATAATTATTTATACTAATATAATATTTTATATATATTATTACTATATATATATATATTCTATATATACTATATATATTATAGTATATAATATAATTATTTATACTAATTTAATATTTTATATATATATTATTACTATATATATATTCTAAATATACTATATATATATTTATCGATTCTATATATACTATCTATGGCTTGACTGAAGAACAGAGTGCTTCCGCCAACTTGGAGATAAACCTCTGAGCATGGTAGCCTAAAAGTTGTTCCTGATCTCGCCGTATCCAAACAATCTATTTCTATAATTTAATTTACAATACATTTGTATAGAGCTCTTCTTGTAGAACCCATTTCTTTTTTATTAAATGCTCGTAATGCTTTAAAAAATTATATATAATGAACCATTAATGGTCCCTATGACTCATTTTTAATAATTTAGAGCTGTTGGCTTTGTAAACTATAGAGAGATTAATTGTCCATAAATATAAATTCCCGATTTCTAAGTGGTTTTGGATAATTAAGTAAAAGTATATAATTATATTACAGTGACGTACTCTACACCAATTAAAGCCCCTCAAAAAGCATGGAATGATCGAATGGAATACTTTTGTGTGTCAGCAAACATCGCCATTAATTTCGCCAAATTTTCTAAGGGGCACCCCAGTCTTCAGTATTACCACTATCTATATACTATTTTTTTCCTCTTTTTGAAATTATGTTAAATAATTTTAAATTAAACATAGTTTCTAGGTGTTTAATAAAACATAAAATATTTACTTTTAAAGGCTGTTTTAATTCAAACAGTCAGGTTTTCTGTAGCTCACTACCAACGTACATAATATTTTTTGACTCACTTCTAGGTTGAATTAACGGCTCATTTAAAAATTAATAAAATTAATGAATGTTGTTAATAAACTTAAAAATTTATAGATTTATTAAAATACTTTAATGATATCAAAAGGTCACTCGGTTAGTATAATCAAAAAGTAACAAAGAGTATTCTCATATGAGTTTGCATTTCTGGCACTCATATGCATATATACATATGTATAGTATGTTTTTAATACATAATAAAAAATTCTGTATGAAAATATACTAGTATAAAACATTCAGCAGTTAAGAAACCACATTAGTTGGATTAGAGTTCTATGGTATTTTTTACTAATCTGAATAATAACTACTGATTAAAGCTGATTGCAAACGCCTACGAATTTGCAACCCAACAGGGGACTCGAACCCTTGAACCCTCGAACCCCTAAAATCAACTTTCCTCCTTTTCTCCCATTTTTTTTAAATACGTTGTTGGGGACCAACACGGATGGTAAAAACTGATTAGGACGGTCCTAGATGTACGGCCGAAGAAAGAGAAAAAGATATAAGAAATCCTATATTTTAATACTATACTTAATCATCTTTAAAAGCAGGCCCGAGTTGTAATATGATGCGGCTGCGTCAGGCGGCATAATAAAGGGTGGCATAAGCAGAAAGCAGAAACATCAAAACAATGAGCCACATTTCAAAAACTTGCATCATACTGAGAAATTGTACCACACGGTCCTGTTACAAATGATTCATAATCATAAAGAATAGCAAATATGATGAAACTTGTCATAGAAAATAAAATCATGTATAATATAACTAATACCAGTATATAACTAATGAATTTTCTTTAATACTTTTCAAGTGGTGAGCTGCCATAACAAAACACCTCGCACAATAAATTCTGCACTACATCTATATTTCGTGACTTCTACAAGGGTTTGTATGTAACGTCTGTGAAAATCAACTCACATTCTCTAGTGACTCATTCCCAAGTATCGTCACATCCACGTCATATCTCTGTGGGATTATTAGGAGAGCTCACAATATCAAGGTCAACTGACAGTGAAATCATTATCACTGCAAATCATATAGGAAATACATTTTTTTTTAGCTTTCTGCGGGGATTTTTCGAGGGTTTTCTATAATAAGCAGTTGTATGTTATCAGTCAGCTCTTTATAGAACAAAAAAATGTCTTGCAAAAGGGAATATTTTTCTTTCTTTTTAAAATAGCAGAGATAAGTTAATTTTAAAAGATATTCCATATAAGAATTTTTTATAGGTAACAGCATTTTTTTATAATTTTAAGTGAGAAGTTAACATTTGTGTAAAACCATTTTTTGATGCTCGTTCATAAAACTTTTTTTTCAAGTTTCCAGGTGTGCAAATCTTATATATAAGGCTATATTTCTAGTGCGAAACAGAACATTTTACTAGTGATATTAAAGCGGTTCCACGTGATTTTACCTTCTTTCCAATTATTACGCTTGAAGATGGTCGAATAAATAGGACATTCTCTGTTGTTATCGGAGTTCAATTACCGTTTCGGACTAAGGTGTTCATAGCTATAGGAAATCAACTAGGCCTCGGACTAGCTGGCATTCTGTGTTGTAAAATACTGACCATATGCTTCAAAATGAAATCATTTAACTAGTACAGATTAAATTTGATGCCATCCTCAGCTTAAAGAATCAGTAGAGCAGTGCCTTTCGGTACTTGAGTCCTTGGATTCAAATGTTACTGCGGATGATCGTCACTGTTCGAAATCGGCCTTAACTAGTAAATTCCGGTGTAAAAATTGTGTATTGTGGTGTATAGCCGTTGTGTAGAAAAATTCAACCGTAAGGTTTTCAACTAAACCAAACAACACCAAACCTCAGATTGAATTAAAATGCATAGCAAACACTATTGCACTTATTTTTATTTTTTTTTTTTATTTTCAGTATTGGGATTTTTATTTTATTTTACCACACTAGAAATGTTTAGTAGAAAAGTTTATGATGAATTTTCTTGTTTGCTCTATTTAAGTGATGGAAATAATTTCCCACTGCCTTTAAAGGCTTAATCATTCTAGAAGGAAACGACTAAAAAGGAATGAATAAACAGATAATTTTTAACAATAAAAGTTCAATCCAAAAGTTAAACTAAGTTAAATTACCCTAGCATGAAATAAACCAAACTAGATGCTCGGAATTCTCCGTATATTTATTTTAACTCAGGACCGAATCACTTAACCCGATGGATGCTAAGCTCTCGTGATCCCCACAGTTTTAATCATCTGAAACATCGGTTCTCAAACTGAGTACCGATCAAGAATAACAAAAAATGGATCCGAGAATCTTTATTCATCGAATTAAAAATAGATGAACTTCAAATTTGCCGCGGAATAAAGAGAGAGAGAGAGAACCGTTGATCTAAAAAAGGATTTTTCTTTCCTGGTACCGTACCTCTCTACCACCCTGAGGACTTCTGGATTAGACATTCTGAACCACGGATTTATCATTCAAGTATTCAGAATTTACAAGGAGGTATTTCGGGTGACTGCCATATTTGAATGCGATTCCCCTGTTATTCTAGACTAGCACGCTAACTGATTACCTTGAGTTTGATTTTCTTCTTTATTTTAGTATATCTCTGGACAGAAAATCTATTCTGTAATTAGTAAGTATTCGTGATGCCACTGGGGAAAATGCACTCATTTTGTGCCATTTTCAGTATTATGGTTTCTAATCCTGATTCTATACCTTTCTTCATTTACAGACATTTCAGCGAGTTGACATTCAAGGAAAATTTATCTTGCTCGATCTCTGGACGTAAGGATCCTATTCTAGATTGCAAATCATTGATCATTTTCATATTCAATTTCACAGCATGATCTCTGTTTTTTTAACTCTTAATAGGCCCTCTACCCTGACTGGTGTAAAGCATTCGTGATGTCGTACGACCCACAGATATGTCCTGCTTGTATAAGAAAGATATTTCGTACATCTGTCAGTGTTCGTACAACTCATCTCCTAGTAACTTCATCACCTCATAAATATTACCTATGGAAGATGCATTAAAGCGACTATCTATTATTAATGCATACATTATACATTTACACATTATATACAGTCTAATTAATCTTTTGTTAGCGTTGGTTTCTCATCATTTTGATATGAGAGCATTGCAGCCTTTACAATCTTTTGATTCAGTAGTTGCTGTGAGTGTCCTAAATTCACGATTGGCTACTTTGCATTGATGATTTAAATTATATTTCTGATCTTTTTCGTTCTGAGGTTGAATTAATGAATTTTTCCCTGCCAGGCACTCTGCAAAAACCATTATCTTAACCTTTAGTTTTATACATTATGGCCACTTCGGGGAACGGCATATGCGGCGAGTCTTCCATAGTTTTGACTCATAGTTGAGTAACGTGATAAATTTCACTCCTTTTTTCCCCAGCATTTGAAAATAAAAAAATTCTATTTCAGAAAATATTTCCATTTAACACATATCTCCAAAACCTATTTTTAACTTCATTCTCAGAAATCAAGTTTTGCAACTATTTATATTCAGCGGAAACAGTAATCTTGGATAAATGCGGTTAAAAAATTTCCCATCTTTGTGGAATAATGCGCTTTCAATGTAGAAGATAAAAAATCTGAATCATGCTTGTGCACCGATCAACCAACAGTACAAAATTATACCTAATTTCACTTTGTTGGCCTGTAAGATACCCTTAGCTTTCCCTCCAATTTGTTTGCTTATATTGCATAATTCAATCTAATCTTGGGATAAGCGTACTTTTGCTTATTGTTTCATTTCCATTTTTTTTATTGATTTATTGTCTTTTCTGAAAAATACGTCATGCACTTGTTTCTTACATAAGTGAAATAACTGACAAATACGTCACATCCGAAGAGATAAGACTGACTCACCGAGCTCCAGTTCCCACAGGAGGGAAAAAGCGAAAAAAGAATCAGGTGCTTCCTCTGTGACGAACTGGGTTCGTAAGATACCGAATGCGACCGCTGGAGAACATCTGGTGGAAAACTCATATAGAGCAAAAGAATTCGATTCGGGGAATTTTCACTATAACTTTTATGCATATATACGAAGACATTTCATTCCAAAATAACTAATCAGATATTGACCTCATCAGGTGGGATTTTTGTAACTTTTGCACGTGAAACAATAAAATGCTTGTTTCCAATAGGATAAAATACCATCCGGTTTGACCATCGATTTCCAACCTGGAAAAACCAAAATTTTTACGAAAATATAGTTTTCATACCATAATATCTATAAATAAATGAAACTTTATATCGTATCGTAACATTAAAAATCCAGTAAATGCATATTTAAAAAACAATTTAATACCTATATAAAAGTTACTCGGTTTGGTTTGATTTGCAGTGTTACTGTCTACTATTTTGCAACAACTATGGATAATGAAACCGGAATCTACTGCTTAAAGCTACCGCTCCAAACGGTTAAGAATATCCATTCCACAGTAGGGTTCGAACCCACGAACTCTAGTACCGAAGATAAGTGCCTTAACCATTTTGCCATCGTTCGGACCAAAGACATTAAGAGTGGAAGATTTAAAAAAAAATTATGCTTTTACAAACACTTTGTTTCAGTAATGCGCAAATAGGTCCGGATTAAGCATGTGGGGCGGGTGACCATAGTGTCCCTTTTTGGATGTCTCTCGATTCTGATCGGTGTAAGAATTTTGGTAAAGGAGTGCAAAATGGTATAAAAAATGTCCCAAAATCAAAAAGTATTGCCTTTTTAAAGAGACTACTCATAAGCAAGGCTGTAACTAGGACGTGGCAAAGGTGGCATTTGCCATGAGCGTATCAGTCTTAGGGGCACCGCACCCCGAGAAAAATGAGCTCCGAAAAAGGACGATTCTCCCCGAGTAGAAACAAGGAAAATTTGAAAAATAAATTTTTATAACTATATAATCCAATGTGTTTAAAAATTACTTTTTTTTTTCAAGAATTTTCTTACATTTTTAAAATGCTTCTAGAGGCTAAATTTGTTATACATTCCTACAAATAGTTTACCAAACCCCACTATCCTGCTTTAATATAAATCTGAGTATTTGTTTAAAATTTTGAATTTTTTAAAGTTATTCAAACTAAATTTAAATTTAAAAATTCGTCAAGGTTTTTATGAAAATTCAACTTTTAAAATAGAAAATATGCCCCTCAAACTATTCAGTTTATCAGCAAAATAATATACCCAAAATGTTTAAAAATATCTGTAAGCATTAATAAGGTAAAAATAGAAGAAAAAATTATAAATTAATATACTGTAACAATAAATTACATTCGGTTCAGCTTTTTTTACCCCTTCTCTTGAGCCATCGTCAATGACATACAATACAGGACCGGTTTGAACTGGAAGGAACTTCAGCCTTCTCCCAACCAATAGAAGGTCCCGTTGGTTTTTTTTGGGGGGGGATTCTGAGGACAAGGTTGTTACCAGAGAAGAGAGGAGGTTGAACGCTGCTGGTATCCGATGCTTGCGAGATAGACATTTTTTGGAGTGACACAAGAGAGAGAAAAATCAACGCCATATTGTTTTTTAGGGCCGATGCCGACTCGAGAGCAGTCTTCGATATTTACAAATGATAAGTTGATTCCAGGTGTTTTCCTTAGGCATTTAATTGTATAAAATTATTTAATCAAGGCATATTTGTCCATGTGTCCATGTGTTTTTAATGAGTTTTAATTTCTTCTTTCTCAAACACTAGTCCAACGTAACATTATTTTTTACATATACTAGGAACATTTTAAGTATCAACAGAATATTTAGAGTTCATTCTGAATATATGATATAAAAAATGTTAATATAATTTCTCACTGTATTTGGTGGTAAGGACACTGACTAGTCATTTGACACGGGCGTTGAAAGATCTAGTTACTATTCTAGTTTGAAAGACCTAGTTACGGCTTTGCTTATGAGATTCTTACATTTTTCTGTCCCATGAAGGTACAAATGAGACCCCAGCTACTTCACGTCTCACGTGGATACATAAATTTAATACGATTTTCAATTTAATATAATTATAAACTTACATGTTTGTGTTCGTTATAGGAAAATCTGGTTACTGTTTTGTTAGCTATACTTTTCGTTTGTTTGATTAATATTGTTTTTTTGTAATAAATTTAGTATTGTTTAAATTGAGTCTATATTACTATACCTATTAAAAATAAAAAGTAAAGAGGCACGAAAACAAACTAGGCAGCAGGGCCGTAACTACGGCTTGGCAAAGGTGGCATCTGCCACGGGCGCATCAGTCTTAGGAGCGCGGCACCATGAAAAAATTGGGGTCCGAAAGAGAACGATTCGCCCTGAGTAGAAATAAGAAAAAGTTGAAAAATAGTTTTTTTTTTATTATAAAATCCAGTGTGTTTATAAATGATTTATCTAAATGATTTTTTTTTATTTTCTAAAATGCTTCTAGAGACTAAACTTGTTATATATTTTTACAAAATGTTTACCAAACACACCTAATATATCTTAATACAAATCCGGGTATTCGTTTTAAATTTTAAATTTTTAAAACTAAATTCAAATTAGAAATTCACCAATTTTCTATGAAAATTACGCGTTGAAATAAAAAATATTCTCCTCAAAAAACTATTCACTTTATTAGCAAAATAATACTTACAAAATATTTAAAAATATTTTTAAGTATTAATAAGGTAAAATAGAAGAAAAATTAAAAATTAATGTACTAACAAAATATTTTGCGAGTTTATTCTAAATATATGATAGAAAAAAAATCATGTTTACATATTTTTTTACTATATATGATCGTAGGGGCGCAGACCAGTTTTTTACCACTGGCGTTAAAGGACCTAGTTACAGGCCTTGCTAGGGAGGTATAATAGCTTAATGGTTGGAAACCACTAGGTTAGACTAAACTTTTCTTGAAGGGAAAGAGACCAGTAGACCTAATGCATTTAACACTTCATTTTATTACACCAAAACTAGCATATTCAAATGGCGTTCATCACACATCCTTCTTAAACAGATGCCAGAGAACTGATAGAAAATTGAGAACCCCACGGTGAGACAGGGGTACTTTCCCAGACAAATTTGTAAATTCCACACTGCTATTTTATATAACGGAGGTAAACAGTCACCCAAAGTGGAAAACTCAAAGCTCATTCTTCTATTGAGTCGTGCGGAATCTATAAGATACCACACGGGTTAAAAAAGGCAAGCAAAAAAGGTAAGTTAATGTTCTATTGATGGAAGAACGGAAGCAGTTGGGGTCTTTCTTACAAAGAATGTTGTTTAAGAAACTTCTGTGTATAATTTCTGTAACTTCTGTGACAAATGTCTTCTGTGTGTAACTTCTGTAAACGAATTCTGTGTATTGCAAAGATAGTTCATTTCTGAATACCTCTCGATTCATAAATTTAAAAAAGTTATTCGGCAAATTACTTTAAGGATTTGAAACAGCTGTGAAATATTCTCATATTTTTGTCTGCTGTGAATTATTAGCATAACATTAGCCTTAAATATTTGCTAATAACTTACGGGTTTATTCTATTATCTAAACTAAAAATTTGGAATTTCGTTGTAACATAATTTTCAGTGGAAGTACGGTCACTATATGATATCATATTTTGTTGCAACAATGCAAGGGAAATCTTGCGAATTTGAAATTTATTATATAAATGATTACACTTTTTTTCTCTTGGAATGCTACGAATGGAACAAATTTTAATATACGTCACCATCAGTTACGACACTCTTGTTTTTCAGATTCTCATAAAAAAATGGGGAGAGAAATACGATAACACTTAAAAGAGAAAAAAAAATATGTCGTAAATACTGAATTTCCTCGCCCCAAAGGCTCAATAAATGATTCGGGGCTTTAATAAGTGAGCACATTCTTCCCAAGATTCCCTCGATGCCGCCAAATTCTTCTCATAACTGCAACCGAGATAACAAAGCGATATGAAGTGGTGTTGAGATTCATGTCAGCGCCTTATTCCTTTCAGTGAATGCAGACAGATAACGGAAAGCATTTGGGGATTGACTTAAAACAAAAAAATTATTTTACGAATAGACGAAAATGAGTAGGCAGGCAGGAGAATATTCTAGATTTTTCTCGTTTAAACCTTTGCGAAAAATTCTAATTAATTAACATGAATGTAAGGATTCAAGGAGAGAGGAAGAAATTAGGAAAATGGCTACACATGTATAGTTTACAGTATTTGTATCACTAAAGTGTTATTTTTATAAGTATATAATTTGAAGGGAACCAAGTACTTTTAAAACTAAATTTTTAAATAAATTTTTTTTGAAATTTTTTGAATCTGCTCTGAAATATTATAGCAAAAATCTGAAAATCTGAAAATTACGGTTTGTCTTTTATTGTAAACATTTGAAAAACAATGAAAATGTGAGTTTTTTCTTTTTTTTATGTACGGAACTTTTTTATTTATTATACGCATATAATTTGAAGGAAACCAAATACGTTTAAAACTAAATTTTTAAATAAAATTTTTATTGATATTTTTTAATCTGCTTTAAAGTAATATTGAAAAAATTTGAAAATATGAAAGTTATGGTTTGTGTTTTATTGTAAACATTTGGAAAAAAATAAAAATGGGAGTTTTTTCTTATTTTTTTAAGCATAGAACTCTTTTATGTACGGAACGTATATAGTTTGAAGGGAACCAAGAAAGTTTAAAACTAAATTTTAAAAAAAACTTATTGAAATTTTTGAATCTGCTGTAAAATAATCTTGCAAAAATTTAAAATATGAAAATTACGGTTTGTGTTTTTTATTTTCGTAACATCTAAGTTTAGTGAGAAAATGTATGAAAATACTGCAGATATTTAAATAATTTAAAGTAAGAACTGATTAAATGAGATGATTAAAGGAATGAAGTCATAATGCTAGAAAAAATGTTATTTTTACCTGTTTATTGTGTGGTAATTTGATAAATTTAATCGCTTGCTCTTAACCGAGGAAAATATAGCTACAAATAATTGCATTAAACACTTGAAAAGGAAGGGGTAGATTTCGAACGTTTTCGAACTCGCTTTGAATTTTGCTAACCCTAACTCATCAGAAATGCAAAATGGATGCCTGTATCCATTCCAGGTACAACCGCTTTATAAATTCGTGGACAGACGGACAGATGGCCAGACAACTTAGGCTCTTATTACATAGGAGATATGTAAGCTATTTAAAGTTGAATTTTTGGAGGTTTAAAGGTACTGTACCACATTAAGATTTCTTTATTAGTTATAATCATTTAGTTACCTAATAAACTTCACATTGCTTATAACTTTGCTTTGAAATCACAGTCCATGATGCAATGTAATAAACTTCTCCCAGACTGACAAGTCACAAAAAATAGCTTGGAATTCTAAATCGGAAAAAAAATGTGACGCTATAATACATTTAACGTTACGTACAAAAATTTACGGAAAAGATAAAATTCTGTATAACATTTTGTTAATTGTGTAAGGGATAATTTTAAAGGTAAATGCATACTTTATTTCGTAATGTTTTTCCTAAAATAGCTACGTACTGCAGGATGATATTTTTGTATTGCAAGGCCAGTTTTATAAGTTTAAATAACCTAGCAGAATGATAAATAAACCGGTTTTGCATTTTGAGTTTATAGTTTTTTAAACTTACGTTATTGAGAAACAACTTAATGTTAGTTAAATATTCTTTACGTGTAACATTTAAAATTAGAAAGAAATAGTTAAAAAACAGTGCCTCTGTTAAAACCTGTTTGATGCGTCCAGTTTATAGTTCAGATTTATCTCTCGGAGGAGTTGTATGTATTAAGGTTTTATTAAATAAAGTAAGATCTTTTGTCCATGAGAGATTCTTGAGGATATATTGACGTAGATAATTTTATTTACTTGCAGAGATTAAATCTGGAAAAACAAGCACAAAAAAAAAAAAAAAACATTTTCTTGACTGAGTAGAATAATAAACGAATTTAATGATGTTATAAGTTTTCAGTTCAATTTTTTTAAAATCTCAAATCTAATAGAAGTTATTAAGTACATCGCTATGAAAATCATAGATTCTATTTTAATAGGATTGAAAGGAAAAAAAAATACGTCAACAGCTTATCATGGAAACTTGAAAAATCTATAAGGGCTCGTAATTTATATACCGTTGACTCCTGTTAATGTGATCGCTGTTAATGTTATCAATCGCTTATTGCTATCGAAATCATTTGGTCCCGATTTTCTCTATTCATTTGTATGTTAAAATTATCGCTTTATGTGATCGTTACATCGGTTAATGGTGTCAGTTTTCGAACCTCGTTTTAAGTGTCAAAGGAATATACACAAAATATTCAGAAGGAACCCATTCTTTTCTTTCCCTTCGATGTTGTTTGAATTTCTGAGAATTCTCCTCTTCAACCTAGGGAAATGGAGAATGACAAAGGAGTGGGAAATTACACGTTCCTGGAATTTTTCAGAAATACGCACACCCTGCTGGTGGTCAATGGCTGTCAGATAAGCAGAAGGCAACACATTATTATCGGAACTGAGAAGGAGTGTATTCACATTTTATGCCTTGCTCGCTTACATGGAGCTTGTCCACATGGAAGCCAGAAAGCGAAATGATTTAACATTAAAACAAAAGAACGAAATTTTAAATCTTTATGACAGGTTTGGCCGAATGGTAGCAGAATGGTTAGGGTTCTGGCCACAGGAACCGAAGTTCGTGGGTTTGAATCCCACTATGGCATGGATGTTCGTAGCCGTTTGGAATCGGCTTTAACCCCTTCCGGTATGATTTAATAATGAAAAACTGTGCATGAAATAACCATTTCATTTTTATTTAAAAAACTTATTTCATTTTACAATTCTTACATATTCTTAATTAAAATCCACTTTTTACATAGTGTTAAATAATATCCGAAACAGTAAAATTAAGAAAATATCAAAGCAAAACATTAATAAGGTATACAGATAATAGTCTTCAAGCTAGTGGTACTTTTCAAAACAAAGTGCAAAGGAATTCTTAATTGTTTACACCGCCAAGTAGTCTCACTTTTAATTTGATTCTTGTAACACACACGGCATTTCTTAGTAGGTTTTCTTTTATTCTGACTCATTAATTTGGCAATGACTTGTACCAAGAAATTCTAAGTAAACAATATGCAATAGTGACTTGTGATTTTCACAAATGATAAAAGTGTTGCCAAATTCAGTACACTAGAAATTTTAAACTAAATTAATTATCATATTTAACAGTAACTTTAATCGCATGACGAGTGTAGCTCGTCATTGTGCGGTATGGAATGAAAAACTAATGACGAGCTAGACTCGTCATTTTACCTGAAAGGGTTAAGCAGTAGGTCCCGGTCTGATTAGCCCTCGTGTTGCAAAAAATATACCGTAGCACTCCAAAACCAAACCAAACCAAATTATGACAGTTTGATTATGAATGATATAAGCATTTATCAATGAGCTTCTTAGAAAAATTGTAGGCAATCAATAATGCATGATTTTTTTAAAATTATGTATATAATTCTTATGTTTTAAAGGATAATATACAATACATAAATATAAGATGAGTTTTTTCTTTTTATTTTAAAATTTAGTACGTGTGAATTAAAGGGGGGGGGGTAAATTTATCTAATTTTGCATATCGTTTATTGTTATCAATCGGTTATCGTTATGAAAATCATGGTGTCCCAAACTGATCCCATTAAGCGAAATCCATTGTATTATCTAAGCTGTTCTTTAGGGTGTCAATTCCTTCAAGCTGCTTTGATTATTTCTTATATAAAACGGTTGAACATGGTATGTCGTGCTGCAAATAAACCACCAATCATTTTAAAGATTTGGTTTGGTTTGGTTTGTAATGCTACGGTCTACTTTTTGCAACGCAAGGGCTAATGAGACCGGGACATACAGTTTAAAGCCAATTCCGAACGGCTACGAACATCCATGCTACAGTGGAATTCGAACTCACAAACTCCGGTACATCAGGGCCGAACGATGGCCGATCGGTTAGTGTGCTGGCTTTCGGAACCGGAGTTCGTGGGTTCGAATCCCACAGTGGCATGGGTGTTTGTAGCCGTTCGGAATCGGCTTTAAGCTGTAGGTTCCGGTCCCATTAGCCCTCGTGTTGCAAAAAGTAGATCGTAGCACTCCAAACCAAACCAAACCGGTACCGAAGGCCAGCACCCTAACTAATCGGTCATCGTTCGGCACCATTTTAAAGAGTTAGTTCATCCCCCACACTCTTAATAAAAGTGATGTTGAGTGTTATCAAGAGGCAACTGAATGTAAACTATGTCTTAAGTATGCTTAAACCTCATTGATATCATTAGTTTTAACCTTTCCAGTGCAGTCCACCGTATATTATTAAACTTTTGGGTCAAAATAATTTAAAAATCTAATATCATTAATCCCAGCTGATATGATGTATTTAGGGTAACACAAAGTACTTGAAAGTTCCTGTAAGTATAAAAATATAACTTTGTGAACCTATTAGGAGAAATTCAGTGTAAGTGAAACTATCTGTTAGATTTTCCCCCATTAGTCACCCTTTTAGAATGAATCCATTATTACGAAATGGATATCAGGGAAAACACCTTTTTCGCTTTCAGTTACATTTTCGTTGACGTAACAAAACCACAAGCTTATTGTATCAGATGGCATCTTCTCTAGAAAGTCACCGATACAAAGGCTGTTATCGCGCAGGAGCTGTACTGTCGTGATAAATGAAGGCCTATTGTATGTATCTCTGTTTGAAATCTTGTTTCAGACGACGGAGGCAAGAGAAAATAGCAAGACAGGGTTGTATT
Source organism: Pardosa pseudoannulata (assembly GCA_032207245.1). NCBI lineage: Eukaryota > Metazoa > Arthropoda > Arachnida > Araneae > Lycosidae > Pardosa > Pardosa pseudoannulata. Next base: position 104,298,280 of record CM063506.1, read on the forward strand.
TCCTCGCAGTTTTAAAACGAAAGCCAATTGGATGGTTGAATGGGGTTATTAAGTAGTATAAATTTTAAACTGTGTTTCTACATCAGTTAATAATTTAGGGAAAATACTTTTCTGTATGTATGGGCGTATGTGTGTTTTTCATGTATTACATGCCACAACGCATGTATAGAACACACATAGATATTTCCTGTAATCAAATTTATATCATTAAATAGGGGAACGATTATACCCACTGTCTGTTACAACACGAATTTTGACATTTATCAAACAAAATTCCGATTGATTTATACTTTGTTACACATTTTAATTTGTTATTTAATATCGGAATAAGAAAAAAAAATTTTTTAATTTTTTAAATTTCATTTTCACTTGCCTCGAACGATAGCTGAATGGTTAGGGTACTGACCTTCGATAGCTGGTGGTTTCGAATCCTCTGAATGGCTCTGAACATCCACTGTGGCGTGGATGTTCATAGCCTTTCGGAATCGGGTTTAAGTTGTAGGTATCAGTCTCATTGACACTCAAGTTGCAAAAAAAAAGTAAACCATAGTATTACAGACCAAACCAAACGTTTTCACTTATATCTTATTAATTAAATTTCATTGTATACTGGATCTAGAGCATGTAAGAGGTAAATGATTTCCATTTGTTCTTATTTTTATAAATGGTATGAGTTTAATATCTACTGAGACAGAAGCGTATATATATTACTTGTACAAAAAATTAAACTCGGAGATTTTTGTCCATAGAATCTTTTTGTTTCGTAAAGTTAAAGAAGATAAAAGAAGAGATAAAAATATAAATGTTGTTCATTTTTATTCTTCAACAATTTCTTATTTTGTTAAAAAATCAGGAATTTTTTTTATCTCTTTTGAAACATATAGATGAAATGATATCATATTTTTCAGGAGTCATCTTTTCCAGAAACTTTTGAGTTCTGCATTGTGGATTCATATTTATGAATGATTACATTAATTTCATTGAAAGTGATGATATCCATCGAATTTCTGGCCATCTAGTCCCCTGATGTTGGTCTTACAGTGTAATAATTTTAAATTTCTTAAATTAACAGCGTCTAGATTTTTCCTAGATACCTTATGCAAAACTACAACTAGTACTTAAGGCAAAAATTAGCCAATAATTTTTGTGCATGTTGTATTAAAATATATAAAACACATTTTAGGGCTTATAGAAATTTATTTAACAAAGTTTGATAAATATATTAATGGGAAAGGTAAACCTGTTTATCTCTCCTACGATCATTTAGCCACGGATGCCAAATGGATAGGTTCTTGAAAATTATAGGTTCGAATCCCAATGCTGGCATGAATGCTCGCAGCCGTTTGGAATCGACTATAAAAATGTAGGTTCGGTTCTTATTCATCCTTGCGTAGCTATACAGTAGACCATAGCGTTCCCAATCAACAAATGATCACTGCGCATTTCTTCAGGTAATATAATTAATTAAAAACTGTCAACACCATTTCCTTCGCCACATACAAGTATATTTATGCAACCTACCATTTTTAATCGAAGATTTTCCAAGCCCTACCTTTTCTCTAAAGGAAAAAAAATGTAGATCAGCAAATGCAATATTTTTAATGTAGATAAATCTGCGTACAACGATACTGCCTATAAAGATATTTTCTTTGGTCCCGTTTTTTATTTACTCAGTGCAAAACCCCGAAGAGTTTGGTGATAGTGTATAAATATTTACTTTTAAAATTTATTAACCGTTAATTTGACAAGATGTTTTTGAAATATTTTTTAATATCTGTTATTTTCCCATGTCTGTATAGACATTAGGATCTCTGTAAAATAAACAAGAAAAAAAAAGAAAATAGACATATATTTTAAAGTTTTTGTTAGATATTTAATCCTTATAGAAGTTTTCATAAACCCGTCAGATTTTATTTATTTGATTGTTGGTTGTAGCGGACTTAGCCAAATTAAGGGTTAATTAAAGTTAAATTAAATCTCTAAAAAAATTCAAGATATTACATGCTCACTAATTACGGTACTCACATGCTCAAACGGCCTATAACGATATGTTTTTGAATCCTTAAACTATCGTTATAGACATATTTTGTGGTATTACTTTAACACTGAAAGTTGCATCTATAAATAAGTGATATAAGTGTTAAACGGCTATAACTAATTTTTCTAAATCCCTACATTATAGTTATATAGACACGTTTTGTGAAATTACATTTAACACAGAAAATTGCATCTATAAATAAGTGCGATATTCATATATATATATATATATATATATATATATATATATATATATATATATATATATATATATATATATAGCACTATAAATATTTACATTTTTAATTTATTAAATAATGTTAAATTAGACCTCTAAAAACAATCCCAGATGTTATATGCTCACTACTTATGTTGCACTCAAAATAACGATATTTCTCTAGATCCCTACACTATAGTTATAGACAAGTGTGAAGTTTGAGAAACCGTAACTTTTTGTAAACAATACTGTAAGAAATAAATAAATAAATAATGAGGACATGAAGAGGAAGTTTTTGAAAAATAATTCTGCCTGTTACGTTATTTTTCTAGAAGTTTTACGGTATTATTTTTAACACTGAAAATAAGTAATCAATTCTCACATTAAAAACTCGCTATTTGGAAACAGCACGACCTAGTGATCGATTACATTAGTAAAACATAATTCCTTCTTAAAACTATATTCTTTATTTAATAAATTAAATATTCAAATTTTTAATTTATTAACTGAAGTTAAATTAGATCTCTAAAAACAATCATAGAAATTATATGCTCACTACTTACGGAGCACTCATGCTCAAAATAACGATATTTCTCTAGTTACCTACACGCCGAACGATGGCCAATTGGTTAACCTGGCCTTCGGAACCGGAGTTCGTGGATTTCGCATTCCACTGTGGCATGGATGTTCGTAGCCGTTCGGAATCAGCTTTAAGCTGTAGGTCCCGGTCTCATTAGCCCTCGTGTTAGACCGTAGCATTCCAAACCAAACCTAGATCCCTACACTATAGTTATAGACAAGTGTGAAGTTTGAGAAACCATAACACTTTGTAAACCCTGTAAGTAAATAAATAAATAAATAATGAGGCCATGAAGAGGAAGTTTTTGAAAAATAATTTTGCCTGTTACATTATTTTTCTAGAAGTTTTACGGTATTGTTTTTAACACTGAAAATAAGTAATCCATTCTTACATTAAAAACTCGCTATTTGGTATCAGCATGATCTAGTGATCGATTACATTCGCAAAACAATTCCTTCTTAAAACTTTATTCTTAACTTTATTTAATAAATTAAATATTTAAATTTTTAATTTATTAACTAAAATTAAATTAGATCTCTAAAAACAATCCTAGATATTATATGCTCACTAAGTACGGTGCACTCATGCTCAAAATAACGATATTTCTCTAGATCCCTACACTATAGTTATAGATAAGTGTGAAGTTTGAGAAACCGTAACACTTTGTAAACCCTACTGTAAGTAAAAAATAAACAAATAATGAGGACATGAAGAGGAAGTTTTCGAAAAATAATTTTGCTTGTTACGTTATTTTTCTAGAAGTTTTACGGTATTATTTTTAACACTGAATATAAGTAATCAGTTCTCACATTAAAAACTCGCTATTTGGCAACAGCACGATCTAGTGATCGATTACATTCGTAAAACATAATTCCTTCTTACAACTGATTTCGGTAAAGATTTTAATTTATTATTTGTTGTTCCTAAAGGAATGAAATTTGAGAATTTTTATACTTTATTCTCGCTAATTAAAAACTCTGGTTATACGTTATTGGTTGTGAGACAAATAAAAGATAATCGCGTTGTCCTCGTTTGCGTTTTCCTTCTGGCACGAAATTCAATTATTAGAGAGGAAAATAAGCATATGCAGTAATGGTAATACATCTAAATGAACAGAGATTCAATTTACTCAGATTTCTAAGTTAATATAGGTTCTCAGAATCTTAAACTATATTTTGTAAAATCATGAAGTGCATTAAAAGAGAATGTTTAACCACGCGTGGAATTAGGTTATTAGTGGAAGTCTAAATATGTGAACATTTAATTTATTCTGCTGAAATAATTTAAGCTCTAGTTTTAAGAATCTCAGCATGACGGACACGCCTAAAAATAAATGAAAATCAACTTTTTCAACATTTTGTAAAAATGTATATTAATTTTATGCTGGTATTTTTACCCCAGACATCTAGAGCAGTGAGCGCCAAACTTATAATATGAAGCTTCTGAGAAACCTAATTTTAAGCATCCTAATAGGGCCCAGGGCCTGGTTGTCTTTCGGGGGCCCCCTACCCTCTTTTCAAGGCAAAAAAAAGTTTATAAAAGAGGATACAAACGAATATTTTTGGAGGAACGTTTATATAAATTTTTTCATGTTTACATATCTTTGTAGTACAGTCGAATGCTAAAATACTGTATATCCTCAAGGATGTAAACTGTAACACTTGCAATTAAATTTTTATATAAAAAATAAAATAAAAATAGCATAGGTAAGATTAACAAATAGCTACTCGTAGATTTTAAGACAAAATTAATAAGAGAAAAAAAATAATAAAATAATAAAATTCTTCAGCAAATAAAACTTGTATCTAAGTTTCAGAAATATAATAAAAATTGTTAATATTTCTTTATAACTGGCTGAAATTTTTAATTTATTACTAATTTATATAATATAATATATAAGATAAATGCTTTTTTCCTTTAATATTTTGTAAATTATTCTCTTAATGATTCATATTATAGATGTTGAATGTAATAAACTGTTATTCCAGTATTATATTCCTTTAATTACTGCAAACCGTAATAAATTTCTTTATGTATGCTATGAGCTATTTATAAATAAAAAGTTTAAACTGAATAAAATTTAATTTCTGAATAAGGTTTCATGAAATATTACTTGAAGAATTAATAAAAAACATTTTCAAATTTTGTTGATTAAATTATTTAAAATTTAATAATTAAGTACCAAATTTTAGGAGGTCCAGGGCCTAAGAACAATCGGCCCGTGCTTTAGTCAGGCTCTGCATCCTACTATAAGCTTTTTTAAAAAAGTTTTAAAAGAGCACATGAATAAGAATTTAAATTTTATTCGTTTATTACCTATAAGAATATACTTGAGTAAAAATAGGTCAAATATTAAACTACAAATCATTCTTTTGTTCTATCCAATGCCTCAGAAATGAAGCTTGAATTTTTTTTCAGAGACTCCAAAATCTATAGTAAACTTTTAATCTAAAAAAAACAAAACTACTGCATTCACACACGAAGTATTACATACATAATTCTACATTACATGCATTCATAGTTTTGTATGCATACATAAATACGTTATAAAAACGAATCACCAACGCTGTACGTAGCTTGACTGTATCTTTAAAAATGCATACAGAGACTCCAATGTCTATAGTAAACTTTCAATCTAAAAAAAAAATACTACTGCATTCACACACAATGTGTTACATACATAATTCTACATTACATGCATTCATAGTTTTGTATGCATACATAAAAACGTTATAAAAACGAATCATCAACGCTGTACGTAGCTTGACTGTATCTTTAAAAATGCATACAGAGACTCCAATGTCTATAGTAAACTTTCAATCTAAAAAAAAAATACTACTGCATTCACACACAATGTGTTACATACATAATTCTACATTACATGCATTCATAGTTTTGTATGCATACATAAAAACGTTATAAAAACGAATCAGCAATGCTGTACGTAGCTTGATTGTATCTTTAAAAATGCATTCAGAGACTACAATGTCTATAGTAAACTTTCAATCTAAAAAAAATACTACTGCATTCACACACAATGTGTTACATACATAATTCTACATTACATGCATTCATAGTTTTGTATGCATACATAAAAACGTTATAAAAACGAATCATCAACGCTGTACGTAGCTTGACTGTATCGTTAAAAATGCATTCAGAGACTCCAATGTCTATAGTAAACTTTCAATCTAAAAAAAATACTACTGCATTCACACACAATGTGTTACATACATAATTCTACATTACATGCATTCATAGTTTTGTATGCATACATAAAAACGTTATAAAAACGAATCATCAACGCTGTACGTAGCTTGACTGTATCGTTAAAAATGCATTCAGAGACTCCAATGTCTATAGTAAACTTTCAATCTAAAAAAAATACTACTGCATTCACACACAATGTGTTACATACATAATTCTATATTACATGCATTCATAGTTTTGTATGCATACATAAAAACGTTATAAAAACGAATCAGCAATGCTGTACGTAGCTTGATTGTATCTTTAAAAATGCATTCAGAGACTACAATGTCTATAGTAAACTTTCAATCTAAAAAAAATACTACTGCATTCACACACAATGTGTTACATACATAATTCTACATTACATGCATTCATAGTTTTGTATGCATACATAAAAACGTTATAAAAACGAATCAGCAATGCTGTACGTAGCTTGATTGTATCTTTAAAAATGCATTCAGAGACTCCAATGTCTATAGTAAACTTTCAAAAAAAAAAATACTACTGCATTCACACACAATGTGTTACATACATAATTCTATATTACATGCATTCATAGTTTTGTATGCATACATAAAAAAACGTTATAAAAACGAATCAGCAATGCTGTACGTAGCTTGATTGTATCTTTAAAAATGCATTTGCAACCACTTTGTGTTGTTTAATTTACGCTTTAAGTTCTTACCAGGTTTAAAATTTACGCTTTTAAACGATGAATTTAAACAAAGGTGGTTTTTATGAATAACTAGGAAAATAAAAATATATTGAGAAAGGGATTATGGCATATACAGTAGACTCTGCGTAATGTGATCAGTTTGGGACACCGAAATTTTGATAACAATAAGACTGATAACAATAAACGATATGCAAAATTAAATAAATTTACCTCCGCTTTTTAATTCACACGTGCTAAATCTATATATAAAAATGAATTTCTGTCTGTCTGTCTGTCTGTATGTACTCAATAGACTCAAAAACCATGCATCCAATCGCCGTGAAAATTTGGGAAATGTTTAGGTATATCCCTGGGAAGGTTTTTGTAAATTTTTAACGTTCGAAATCCATTCCTTCCCCCTTTTTCGAGCATTTCATGTCATTATTCCAAGCATTATTTTCCCCGGTTAAACGCAAACGATAAAATTTTTAATTTATCGTATGATAACTAAGGGAAAGAAGCAATATTTCTAGCAATGTGACGTCATCTAAAGTAATTGTTTTAAACGCAGTTTTCCTCGGTTAAAAGTAGAAGATTAAAATTTTTAATTTATTACATAATACATAGGTGAAAATGAAATTTTTCTATCATTATGACGTCATTACTTTAAATATTTCATTTATTCATTTTTTATTTTATATTATTTAAACATCGTCTGCGTAGTATCCATTCGATTTGACCTGAAAATTGAGATATAAAGTGATTAACTTTCATTTCTATGTGAAGCAAATTATAGCATTTTTATATGAGAACTAATTTTAAATTTAATTCTTGGTTCATTTTTAAGTTGCAATGAAATGTTTATTAACAATATTCTAACAACAAAAAAGTACAAATTTCAATGACTCTCATGGGAAAAGAAAAACCTATCATTTTATATAGTTATCTTTATATCCACATGGTTGTCAATATGAATGTGTGTTTCTGTTTCATACAAAACCATGTGGTTTGTCATAAATTTCCTTAATTTTAGACAACATTTATTTATACCACCAAAATTGTACTGTTGCTGTGAAAACCCCCTGCTTCCTATTCTATCACGTAATATGGCAAGATCTATTAACGTTGCTAATCGACGTACAGTAGTAACACAGTAATTTAATTTAGGGTTCAACTTATATTTTACCATAAAAAAGTTTGAGCAAATTTAATATAAGACAAATTCGATTATAAAAACTAAATAATGTTATAACACGCCTATGATAGAAATATATAATTATGCCAGTGACTCGAACTGAACTGTGACGAATTTAGAGAGTTATTCAAGAAAATAAAATCTTTGTTTTAAAGTAATATATTAAGTTCACCGTAGCGAAGCACGGGTAAACTTGCTAGTTTTAAAATAAAATGAGAAATCTAATATTATATTTACTAGCATTTAGCCCGTCATATGACGGGATCAGTAAAATTTTTTATTTTCCAGAATTGTAAAGTACCCAATGAGGCAGATAAAAAAAAAATGATTTGATTTTTGGCTCAGCGTTTTCTGGTACACACTCAATATTTTGTTTACCTTCATATTCCTCTAAAGTCCCCTGATACTATGAATGTAGTTTAAAATCAAGTTGAATTCATTTAGTCAAACCGTGTGGATATGTACGAAAAACAAACACACAAACGGACAAATTTCTTAATTTTCAAAGATATATAACCTAAACTCTAGATATTTATTAGTCCGTGAAATAGGATCCTAGACTTTTATTAAACGTATTTGTTGTTAATACCGGTGATAAAATTTTCATTGCAGCAAAAATAATCGATGCTTAAATTTATTTAATACAAATATAAAGGACATTTATTTACGTGATATCTAAATTCAGTGATAAAAATATGAAAATACTGCTGACGATATTTAAATAATTTAAAATAAGAAATGATTCAATGAGATGGTTAAAGGAATGGCGTCATAATGGTGGAAAAAAAGTTATTTTTACCTATTTATTATGTGATAAATTGATAAATTGAATCGCCTGCTCTTAACTGGGAAAAATAGGGTTCGAAATAATGCCATTAAACGTTCGAAAAGTAAGGAAGGGGTGGATTTCGAACGTTTTAAAGACTACAGTATTTTCCGCTGTGATGTGAAGTCTATTTATACCAATTTATTTTAGAGTCGGATCGATAGTTTAGGAGAAGGTAAACTTTGAATTTTGCTAACCCTAATTCATCAAGAAATCAATATGGATGTTTGTATTCATTCCGGGTCCAACCGCTTCACAAATTCGAGGACAGACGGACTGATAACTTAGGCTATTATTATATAGGGGATGTATTGTATATTATCCTTTAAAACATAAGAATTGTAAACATAATTAAAAAATGGATCAATTGTTGATTGTCTACTATTTTTTATAAGAAGCTCATTGATAAATTGTTCGTAACCATAATCAACCTGTCATAACGATTTAAAATTTCGATCTTTTGTTTTAGTGTTAAATCATTTCGCTTTCTGGCTTCCATATCGACAAGCTGCATGTAAGCGAGCACGGCATAAAAAATGTGAATATTCTCCTTCTCAGTTCCGATAAGAATGTGTTGCCTTCTGCTTATCTGACAACCATTGACCACCAGCAGGGTGTGCGTATTTCTAAAAAAATTCAGGAACGTGTAATTTCTCCAACCTTTCTTCATTTCCTTAGGTTGAAGTGGACAATTCTCGGAAATTCAAACGACAGCGAAGGGAAAGAAAAGAATGAATTCTTTCTGAATATATTGTGAATATTCCTTTGCCAGTTAAAATGGGGTTCGAAAAGTGATCACATTAACCGATGTAACGATCACATAAAGCGATCATTTTAAGATACAAATGAATAGAGAAAATCGGGACCAAGTGATTTCGATAACAATAAGCGATTGATAACATTAACCGCGATCACATTAAGCGAGTCCACTGTACAAACTTTCTGCGAAAGGAAAATGCAGGATGAAAAATGAGTAAAAGAAAAGACTACAAAAGTAGGTTGTTGCCAACAAAAAATTATAATCAATTTAACATTAAATAAATTAAATAAATCAAATCTAATTCAAAATTTGAAAAAAATCCTCTTCGTAAATTTACGCTCGGTGTCTAGAAGAATGATTGTACTATATTGAGGAAAACTAATTAAGCATTTTGCCTCTTATTGTTGATTTCTTTCGCTACCCTATATTTTAAATTACGGAATTTTCACAAAGAGGGGCGTTGAACACATTTCGTCTCCGTAGGGGGGGGGAGGTAGCTTAGAGGCTGAGAATTACTGTTGTAAATATCAACAAGTTAGTTTAAATTTATTTTTGATGATGCTTTTTATAAGTTCAATTTAGATTAATTTACGAGAAAATGTTACAATATCTAAAAGAAGTATATATTTTAGCTTATAGAAAACACACCTTTTTGATTTTTTTTTATAAAATTTCATTTCTAAATTTAAAAATTTAAAAATAATATTTTACATGTTTGAAACAATGTATTATAAAATTGGAGAAATGATTTTTTTTTATTCGTGGTTGTTGATATACAAAAGGGTTAAACATAACTTTATTTCTATTAAGGAAATTTTATAGGAAAAGGGAAATATTTAAAAAAAAATTGAAACCTAGAAAGATATTTTCATTGAACGTGTCGCGAAGGGGGGGAGTCACGAATAAGGTAAAATTTTTCATAGTTACATAATCTTCAGCAAGAAGAAACTCATTGTACAGGAAGAAAAATCTTTCCAATTACAGTAGCAAATAATAATTTCTTGCAATAAAAAGTACTTTCTCCATTACATTGGAGTACTTCCTTAACAATTTGCTCTAAGAACTTGATTTTTATGTCTGACAATCAGTAAGCATTCAAATAAACGCGTTTGATAATAGCAAGAAAAGAAATTACTTTTACAGTTTGTACATTTAAAAGAAGATAAAAATTTTTTTAAACACTTTACAGTTCAATCACGATGTTGAAATAAATATTCACGTCTTTTCCTTGAAAGAGAAAGAAATAGGTTTTCGAAAAACCTAGACCTTGTATATACATATATAGATTTACCATTTTTTTCTTGTTCTATTTACGACCTGAATTGGTGTTGACAATTATTATTTAGAATTAATAATTAAATAAATAGTTATTTAAAATTATAGAATTTTTCAGTTACTATTTTCACCATTTTATGGTACTCTGTAACTCGAGAAAGTATTTTGCTATTTTCAAAAGCATACCCAGTTTAAGGACAAACACATTAATAGACAGTCTCCAAATTTTTAAATAAGAAATATATAAAAGTAATGCACCTGGAACATTTTGAAATTATTAATTTGATACAAATATCGTTAAACTAGAGATGTTGAAATAAATATCCACGTCTTTTCCTTCGAAGAGGAAGAAATAGGTTTTTCGAAAAACCTAGACCTTGTTAATACATATATAGATTTACCAATTTTTCCTGTTATCTTTACGACCTGAATTGGTGTTGACAATTATTATTTAAAATTAATAATTAAATAAATATATATTTAAAATTATAGAATTTTTTAGCTACTATTTTCACCATTTTACGGTCTTAAATACTATGTAACTTGAGAAAGTAATTTGTGATTTTCAAAACCTTGTTTACTGACAAACACATTAACAGACAGTCTCCAAAATTTTGAATAGGAAATACATAAAAGTAATGCACCTGGAAAATTTAGAAATTATTAATTTGATACAAATATCATTAAACTGGAAAATGTTATTTTTAAAAGTTTAATATTAGTGTATATACATAAAAAAGGTACGTTTTACTGTAGTAAAATAATCATATTTTTTTTAAAATTGTCTTTTCATAATAAAGTGAATGCCTAACTTGGTTTTTTCCGAACAAAAAATCTTTTTATATTTTTGGCAAAAAAGGTCTTTGTCCCGTTAATATTTATAAATGTTTAAAAAACAAGATTTAATAACATTAAAAGTCGGATATCAAATGCAGATGTAATATATCGAGATTTAATATTTAAAATGCCTAAAATTTTTCAAAGGAATATTCCTTTATTTAGAAGATTAGTTGGTATACAAAAAATGTAAAATCTAATAAGAAAATTAAAAATTTAATTATATATGAAATTAGTAAGAAAAAAAATATAATTCTACAATAGTTTTTTTATTTAAAATTTATATCACATATTTAAAATTCTTTTTCTCCCAATACCTTATGTCTTTTTTCTGTGTAGTTTAGAAAATTATAAACTTTTCTCTTGTCCCCTTAATATTTATAATTACCTTAAAAGAGAGATTTAATATTTATAAATGTCGGATATTAAATGCAAATGTAGTATATGGAGATTTAATATTCATAATGTCTAAAAAATTTGAAAATAACATTAAATTATTTAGAAGATTAGTTGATGTACAAAAAATATAAAATCTAACAAGAAAATTAAAAATTTAATAGTAAATGAACTAGTAAGAAAAAAATCATAATTATACAGTAGTTTTGTTCAATTTAAAATATAATAATTTAAAATGTTATTTATATATTTAAAATTCTTTTCCATCGAATATTTTATGTCTTTTTCCTGTATAATCCAGAATATTATAAACTTTTCTCTTGTCCCCTTAATATTTATAATTACCTTAAAAGAGAGATTTAATATTTATAAATGTCGGATATTAAATGCAAATGTAGTATATGGAGATTTAATATTCAAAAATGATTAAAAAAATTGAAAATAATATTCCTTTATTTAGAAGATTAGTTGGTATACAAAAAATGTAAAATCTAATAAGAAAATTAAAAATTTAATTATATATGAAATTAGTAAGAAAAAAAATATAATTCTACAATAGTTTTTTTATTTAAAATTTATATCACATATTTAAAATTCTTTTCCATCGAATATTTTATGTCTTTTTCCTGTATAATCCAGAATATTATAAACTTTTCTCTTGTCCCCTTAATATTTATAATTACCTTAAAAGAGAGATTTAATATTTATAAATGTCGGATATTAAATGCAAATGTAGTATATGGAGATTTAATATTCATAAATATTTAAAAAAGTTTAATATAATATTCCATTATTTAGAAGATTAGTTGGTGTACAAAAAATATAAAATCTAATAAGAAAATTAAAAATTAAATTATAAATGAAACTAGTAAGAAAAGAGAATCATAATTATACAATAGTTTTGCTCAATTTAAAATTTATATTATATATTTAAAATTCTTTTCCTTCGAATATCTTATGTTTTCTTCCTGTATAGTTAAAAATATTATAAACTTTTCTGTTATCCCCTTAATATTTATAAATGCTCAAAAAGAGAGATTTAATATTTAAAAATGTCGAATATTGTATGCAAATGTAATATATGGAGATTTAATATTCATAAATGTCTAAAAAGTTTGAAAATAATATTCCATTATTTAGAAGATTAGTTAATGTACAAAAAATGTAAAATCTGACAAGATAACTAGAAATTTAATAATAAATAAAATTAGTAAGAAAAAAATGATAATTATACAATAGTTTTGTTCAATTTAAAATATAATAATTTAAAATGTTATTTATATATTTAAAATTATTTTCCTTCGAATATCTTATATTTTTTCCTGTATAGTTCAGAAAATTATAAACTTTTCTCTTGGCTCCTTAATATTTATAAATGTCCAAAAAGAGAGATTTAGTATTTATAAATATTGGATATTGTATGCAAATGTAATATATGAAGATTTAATATTCATAAATGTTTAAGAAAAATGAAAATAATATTCCATTATTTAGAAGATGAGTTGGTGTACAAAAAATATAAAACTAATAAGAAAATAAAAAAAAAATTAATAATAATTGAACTTAGTAAAAAATCATAATTATATAATAGTTTTTTTCAATTTAAAATTTATATTATATATTTAAAATTCTTTTCCTTGGAATATCTTATTCATTTTTCTTGTGTAGTTTAGAAAATTATAAACTTTTCCCTTGTCCCCTTCATATTCATAAATGCCTAAAAAGAGGATTCTATATTTAAAAATACCGGTTATTATATGAAAATGTAATATATGGAGATTTAATATTTCTAAATGTTTAAAAAATTTGAAAATAATATTCAATTATTTAGAAGATTAATTGATGTATAAAAATATAAAATCTAACAAAAAAAATTAAAAATTTATTAATAAATAAAATTAATAAGAAAAAAATGATAATTATACAATAGTTTTGTTCAATATAAAATTTATATTATGTATGCAAAATTATTTTCATTCGAATATCTTATGTATTTTTCGTGTGTAGTTTAGAAAATTATAAAATTTTCCTTTGTCCCTTTAATATTTATAAATGCATAAAAAGGAGATTTAATATTTAAAAATGCCGGATATTATATGAAAATGTAATATATAGAGATTTAATATTTCTAAAAATTTTGAAAATAATATTCAACTATTTAAAAGATTAATTGATGTATAAAAATATAAAATCTAATAAGAAAATTAAAAATTTAATAATGAATGAAACTAGTAAGAAAAAAAATCATAATTATACAATAGTTTTGTCCAGTTCAAAACTTATATTACATACTTAAATTTTTTTTCCGTTGAATATCTTATGCATTTTTTTTGTATAGTTCTGGAAATTGTAAATTTTTCAGGTAACAAAAATAAGTTTTTTTTTCTGAGGACATCTCCTACGCGTAAGAGAATTGTACTGATTAAAATGTTGCCACATATCTTTTCATTTCTTTTGACAGCTTATGAAGTACCTGTTTCACCCACATACCTCCTGTTGATTTAAAAAACACACCTACATCTCGGTTGTAGAAAAAATAATGAACCCTTGAACTCTCAGAGTTATCTTTTAAGTAGATAAAAGGAGTATTTTTCTAGAAACTTATCTTTGAATACTAATTATAAAAGTGAAATGTTACTCAAGAAATGCATTTACGGAATATGACAAAGTCTGTATAAAACTGAATACAATTCAAGAAAAATTGTATCATGCTGAATTTGTTTCAGGACCAATAAGGAATACTTCCTATTTTTGAGATTTAACTTTCCAGAGTGGACATTACTGGGATAATTTATGATTTTTATGGCTAATTTATGCTTTGTTGGTTATATTTTTCAGCAGCAATTACTAGGTCTTTCTCTGTAAACCCATGTGGTATTAAATCTGTAGATAAAAGTAGATAAAAGGAGTATTTTTCTAGAAAATGATTTTTGAATACTAATTATAAAAGTGAAATGTTACTCAAGAAATGCATTTACGGAATATGACAAAGTCTGTATAAAATTGAATACAATTCAAGAAAAATTGTATCATGCTGAATTTGTTTCAGAACCAATTAGGAATACTTCCTATTTTTGCGGTTTAACTTTCCAGAGTGGACATTACTGGGCTAATTTATGCTTTGTTGGCTATATTTTTCAGCAGGAATTACTAGGTCTTTCTCTGTAAACCCATGTGGTATTAAATTTGTAGATAAAAGTAGATAAAAGGAGTATTTTTCTAGAAACTTATCTTTGAATACTAATTATAAAAGTGAAATGTTATTCAAGAAGTGAAATTGCGGAATATGACAAAGTCTGTATAAAACTGAATACAATTCAAGAAAAATTGTATCATGTGGAATTTGTTTCAGAGCCAATTAGGAATACTTCCTATTTTTGCTGTTTAACTCTCCAGAGTGGACATTCCTGGGCTAATTTATGTTTTTTATGGCTAATTTATGCTTTGGTGGCTATATTTTTCAGCAGCAATTACTAGGTATTTCTCTGTAAACCCATGTGGTATTAAATCTGTAGATAAAAGTAGATAAAAGGAGTATTTTTCTTGAAACTTATCTTTGAATACTAATTATAAAAGTGAAATGTTACTCAAGAAGTGCATTTGCGGAATATGACAAAGTTTCTATAAAACTGAATACAATTCAAGAAAAATTGTATCATGCTGAATTTGATTCAGAAACAATTAGAAAAATCTCCTATTTTTTACGGTTTAACTCTCCAAAGTGGACATTTCTGGGGTAATTTAGGATTTTTATGGCTAATTTATGCTTTGTTGGCTATATTTTTCAGTAGTAGTTACTAGGTCTTTCTCTGTAAACACATGTGGTATTAAATTTGTAGATAAAACTAGATAAAAAGAGTATTTTTCTAAAAACTTATCTTTGAATACTATTTATAAAAGTGAAATGTTACTTAAGAAATGCATTTATGAAATATGACAAAGTCTGTATAAAACTGAATACAAGAAAAATTGTATCATGCTGAATTTGTTTCAGAACCAATTAGGAATACTACCTATTTTTGCGGTTTAACTGTCCATAGTGGACTTTACTGGGCTAATTTATGATTTTTATGGTTAATTTATGCTTTTTTGGCTATATTTTTCAGTAGCAGTAACTAGGTCTTTCTCTGTAAAGCTATCTGGTATTAAATGTGACTCTCAGCCACAGAGTTGATCTATGTATTTCTCTCTTTAACTCTTGTTTTATTTTTCTCTTTTGAGTATTACTCGAATGATGGAATCAGTTCATTTACTTCAGCATACCAAAAATAGTATGCGGTTACGAATTTTCGTATCACCTACCACTACATAAAACTACGGGATAACTCTTTTCAATAAGGCGATTTCACGCAGTAGGGCAAATATCAATTTATGACGATTCTGGCTTTAGTTTCAAACGGAAAGGCAGTTTATTGTTTGTCTATTCGCTGTTGTAAACCTGAAAATGAATGGGAAGGGCATTATAGTAGTTCGTGAAGTTGCGACAAATTACCTTATGGTTAGACGATGACTGAACAGTTGGCTTGCTGTAATTCCACAGTGTGTGTATTCGAGTTCTGCTGCTATCATGAATGTTTGTTGCCGCTTGAAAAGCTGATTTTGCTTTTATATGTAAGTTCTAACTTACGAACCTTCGAGTGGCAGAAAGTAGAGCTCACAACAAAGAAAGCAGTCAATAAAACCTTTCGTAGAAATTCTTTTTTCAAACCAACTAATACCGGGTGATCAAAAAGTCCGTGTAAACTTTAAAAATTCTTAATAACCGGAAAAATAACCAAAATAAAAAACGGTTTGCAGGGTTAGATCGCTAGGGAATGGGATTTGTTTTTAAACAGAAAAATAACTCAAAAAGAGTCGATAGATGGCGTTGATGTACACAATTCAAAGAAAAAGAAACGAAAATAACAAACAAAATGCCTCCAAATCGTTTATTACAACAGTATGTGTTCCACATGACAACAACCACAGGGGATAACACAATGCTGACACATACTGAACAGTAGGCTTGCTATAATTCCACAGTGTGTGGATTCGAGTTCTGCTGCTATCATGAATGTTTGTTGCTATTTCTAAATCTAAATTTACTTTTATATGTAAGTCCAAGTTTATTAGCCTTCCAGTAACAGAAAATAGCTCTTCCAACAAAGAAAGCAGTCAACAAAAACTTTCGTAGAAATTCTTTTTTCAAACCAACTAATATCTTAAGCCAGTATATCAAATTGATGGTTGTCCTATTCGAGTTCTGCTGCTATCATGAATGTTTGTTGCTGTTTGAAAAGCTGAATTTATTTTTATATGTAAGTCCAAATTTATTAGCATTCGAGTAGCAGAGAGTAGCTCTCCCAACAAAGAAAGCAGTCAACAAAAACTTTCGTAGAAATTCTTTTTTCAAACCAACTAATATCTTAAGCCAGTATATCAAATTGATGGTTGTCCTATTCGAGTTCTGCTGCTATCATGAACGTTTGTTGCTGTTTGAAAAGCTGAATTTACTTTTATATGTAAGTCCAAATTTATTAGCATTCGAGTAGCAGAGAGTAGCTCTCCCAACAAAGAAAGCAGTCAACAAAAACTTTCGTAGAAATTCTTTTTTCAAACCAACTAATATCTTAAGCCAGTATATCAAATTGATGGTTGTCCTATTCGAGTTCTGCTGTTATCATGAATGTTTGTTGCTATTTGAAAAGCTGAATTTACTTTTATATGTAAGTCCAAATTTATTAGCATTCGAGTAGCAGAGAGTAGCTCTCCCAACAAAGAAAGCAGTCAACAAAAACTTTCGTAGAAATTCTTTTTTCAAACCAACTAATATCTTAAGCCAGTATATCAAATTGATAGTTGTCCTATTCGAGTTCTGCTGTTATCATGAATGTTTGTTGCTATTTGAAAAGCTGAATTTTCTTTTATATGTAAGTACAAACTTATTAGCCTTCGAGTAGCAGAAAGTAGCTCTCTCAACAAAGAAAGCAGTCAACAAAAACTTTCGTAGAAATTCTTTTTTCAAACCAACTAATATCTTAAGCCAGTATATCAAATTGATGGTTGTCCTACAGTTCGATTAGTACCTGAAGCACGTTGTTCGTAAATAAAAATGGATATTTAACGAACCATTTCCCAAATTTTAAAAGTACTTTCAATTTTAGTCCGGAAGTTTTTTCCAGAATGGAACTTAAACTTAAAAATAAAATTAACCATGATTAAAACTGATGAATAAGGAAAAAAGGAAGGTCGTACGCTAATCGATGGAACTTTTGATTCTCGAGATTTAAATGTTGGACATCAATCTTTTTCCTAGATAAAGGAAACTTTAATGAAGAAGCAAATGCTTTTTTATCAGATGATATAAAATGCTTGAATAACCTGATAATAGTCTAAAAAAGGATAATAAAAGATAGTCTATTACTCGAAAATGATTCTATATCACACGTGTTGAATTTTTTCCTGCAATACACATTTATGTATAATACAAAGAAATACAAAGAAAACAAAAATGTATAAAGTGGCTAAACGTCTATATTAAAAATCTATTTTAAAGTAATTTAATAGTGTACAGGAAAACACAGGAGTTATCCCATAAGCTAGCAAGAATTATATTAAGTTGTTATCACGGTTGAAACAGGCATGACCTACTGTCAAGGAAGAAATAATTTAAAACTGGTTCCAAAATGTGAGCTTTAAAATCCAATTAGAAAATTGTGCTAGTTTTTAATGCAAAATGGTATTTTCGTAAATGGAACTGAGTAAATAATGGAAAAATGAGGTAACTTGAGAAAAACTACAGGCATTTTAAAGATATAGAAAGAGTTTCTCATGCATGGATAAATAAGTTAAAAAGTTAAAACTCTAATGGAAGAAGAGGTGAGCTAAGAGTAGAGGGAATTTTCAAACAAATATTCACTGGCGAAGTTTTTAAAGTAGAATATTAAATTTTGTTTAGATATCAATTTTCACGTGTATCTCCATGTAGTTTTTACTTTATGTATATGAAGCTGTCTTTTATCATTCAAAATACACAAATTCTGTCATTTGCATATATTTCTTTTGGCCAAAATTAATTAACCCCTTCCTCTATGATTTAATAATGAAAAACTGTGCATGAAATAACCATTTAATTTTTATTTAAAAAACTTGCTTCATTTTACAATTCTTACATATTCTTAATTAAAATCCACTTTTTACATAGTGTTAAATAATATCAGAAAGAGGAAAATTAAGAAAATATCAAAGCAAAACATTAATAAGGTATACAGATAATAGTCTTCAAGCTAGTGGTACTTTTCAAAACAAAGTGCAAAGGAATTCTTAATTGTTTACACCGCCAAGTAGTCTCACTTTAATTTGATTCTTGTAACACACACGGCATTTCTTAGTAGGTTTTCTTTTATTCTGACTCATTAATTTGGCAATGACTTGTACCAAGAAATTCTAAGTAAACAATATGCAATAGTGACTTGTGATTTTCACAAGTGATAATGGTTGCCATTTTCAGTACACTAGAAATTTTAAACTAAATTAATTATCTTATTTAACAGTAACTTTAATCTCATGAAGTGTAGATTTTTATTACATTCGTTTTCATATTTCTTATCATGATTTTTAGACATATATGAAATCATTATATATTTTTTTTAAAAAGAAAAATAAAAATTCAATTTCTTTAATATAAAAAGCACAATTTAGAGCGTTGTCTAGAAAATTACAAAAATACAAAAATAATCAAAATTTTTATTGCAATTTTGGATTTTGATAAATTACAAAAAATAGTCAAATATTGTAATATTACACGCCCATCGACTTTTTTTTATCTTTCTTTTCGAATTTCCATTTCAGAATAAACATTATTATCAATAAAAATATTTATTCATACTTTTAAAACATAAATAATAACAATACTAGTATTTATAAAATTAATCAAAATTTTATTTTGTGTGATATATTTCGAAACAAGGTGCAGCACATAGCCTAACATTGCAACTATTACACTTGTAATGACTCTCTTTTCTTTTACTTTGCTATCTCTTTTAACACACAGCGCAATATCTACAAAAGTACAACGCCACTCGAGTTATCTCGAGTTTAGCACGCTCGAGTTAACTCGAGCGTGCACGTTAAGGGGTTAAGTTTATAAGTACTCGATTCAACCAAAATTTTACTAGCTTAAGAAATTATTTAATTTAAAAATGATTTAAACATTTTTCGTATTAGAGAAACGGAATTTTTAAGGCACTAAACATATTGTGTCATTTTTACAAGATATAT